>JAMXBD010000993.1:0-534877 GCA_024138025.1 Combretum micranthum | reverse complement strand
TTATCAAGTTTTGTAGTGACTAATGCTAATTCTATGTTATTCTATACTGATTAATATAGAAAATCATATTTTTTTTTATTAGTGTTGTTGTGTTTCTCTTAATTTATCTTGTATAATTATTTTGTTATTTTTAGAAGTTTCATTACTCAAGAATTTAGCTATTTCAATTTCCATTTACCTATTTTATCTATTTAGAAAATATTTGACTATTTATAACTTTTATTAATACTTAATATTTTTCTCTAATTCTAGGAATTTAAGAATTATCAATTATTAATCAAAATATTCTAAATATTTGTATTTACTTATCTATTTAATAAATTTTATATTATTATATATATATATAATATTTTCAGTTGGCTTATTGCATATTATATTATATATATATTCTGTTTATTTCAAAAAAGCTTTTGTAGGAAAAATATGGGTATACGCAGCTCAAAGCTGCTGGCTTTGAAGCCCAAGTGCCGGTGTTCATTTGATTTTGCAAATTATTTCTTATCAGTTACACTGGTTTTGAAAGCTGTTGGCTTTCAACGTATGCCGGTCCTACGTCGGCGTAGAATCCTAGATATCCGGCTTTCATTCATTTTTACGCGAAAATAAATTTTACGTAACTTTGTTCAGTGTAAACCGTCTCTACACCGCCGGCCTATCCTTGCAAGCCGCCGGTGTTGAGCGACTACATTGCCGGCTGTGTTAGCACTGTTCATCATATCCTGATGAGCCACTTCATATTTCTTAAGTTTTCCACATTAAAAAATTCCTAAACCATTCTTAAGTGTTTATATATTTATATAGTCATACAACTACTTTAACACTTCTATACATAATCTTAGATTTCAAATCTAATATAATATATCTAGGTTTCGGATTTTTACCTTGGTTAAGCTGATTCGATGGAATTCGAGGCTTGTTTTTGCGTGAATTACGTTCCTATGATTAACAGAAGTCATAACTAATGCTTAAACTTAAAAGAAAATCATTCGAATTACATCAACTTACCTTTGAACTCTTTTTCAAGTATTTTTGGTATTGTTTTCTCTTGATCCGAACATGGATGATTTGGTCTGTTTGGTTTCTTTTTTAGTTCGTTTTGGTTGCTATTTAAGAGTGGATTCGTTCTAGAAAGTATGGGAAATAGTGAGGGTTGTTTTTTTTTCATTAATGAACTTAATATATATATATGAAGGAAAAAAGAAGAGGTTGCGGCTGCGTTTTTCCTTCGAGTTTCCTCCAAATTTGCTCTACATTTAGCTACATTTGGTCTGTTATTTTCATGCTAATTAATGATAGGTTGAGTTGGCATCTTTTGATTGGTCCTTAGGTTGATTTTGTTGACAATTTTGGGTGAATTATTGATCAATTCTGGCTCCTCTTTTCCCATGCAATCCGGCCATCCAAACAACTTGCAGCCACTTCCACCGAAAAACATATATGTATATATTAGCTAATTTTTTAATTGAGTTTTAGGATAGTTTAACAAGTTATACGGGTACGAATTAGCTAATATTTGAGAGTTTTTTTTATAAAAATATGTTTATAGGAGTATACAAAATACTTAGATTATTAAATAATACAATTTTAAGTTTTATATTTACGTGATTAATTATTTGTATAATTTTATCTCCCGCGATTAAGTTTCTTAAGCTCATTAGGTCAATTTTTATTTTAGGCTTTAATAGCTTAAGAAAACTCGAGTTAGAATAATAGCATGATTCGATTATTTATTTGGAGTTCAGATCTTGAGTTATACAATAGTTTATGTTTTCGTTGTGTATTTATAATTCTAATAGTTTATCTTTAGGTTATCATTTTCTGTCTATAAGTGTAGTTAATTAGTTTCTTGATATCACACCTGATATAGAGGCTAAACTATATATATATATCTTTAATTTTTAATACCTATCATGAAATCTTATTAGTAGCGTTTAATATTAACTAGGAATCTCTAATTTAGAGTTTAAATCCAAGTACAGGCTCATTACTACTCGTTGTTCTAATCTCAAATCATTGTTAAGTTCAAAAGCAATCATTTTATCTCTATATTTATATTTTTCTATTTAAATATATTTGTATATCAGGTTTCGGTTTTGAATTTTAGATTTTCTTTTAATCATATCTTGAATTATCAGTTCAAGCTACGAAATCTCGTTTTTGGTATCAATTAGGGTTGAAGAAATTCTTTATTCGATTTCTAAATCCTTTATCTAATCAAATTCCATGTATTGATCTATTCTTAGGTTTCTATTAGAATCTAAATCTATTAATTAGTTCATACATTCTACTTTAGAGTCGTATACTAGAGTGGAAAATTTCTGGGGTTTACATCCATGATGGTCCTTCTTTCTCCTTGACACCTCGTTTTGTTGAGGTGTATACCTTGTAGTTAATTGATGTTCAATCCCATGCTTTCTTAAGAAGTCATCACATATAATATACTCAGTCCCATGGTCTGTTCTCAAAATTTTCAACATGATCACTATGTTTCTAAATGAATGTTACAAAATTCTTCATTATTTTGCCTCAGATTTCTACTTCATGAAGTAAAGCTTTGTCTTTTTGTTAAAGTCATCAATAAATGTAATAAAACATTTATTAACTCCAAAAGAAGGAACCTTTACATAACACAAGTCTGAATGAACAATCTCTAAAGGTTTTGTAGCTCTCTATAAATGTCCTTAAGGAAAAGGATCTTTGTGTTTCTTTCCATTATACAAGCTTCACATAATTGGTCAGAAATTTGAACACTTAGCAAACCTAAAACCCATTGTTTATTTGCCCCAAACTTGATGCTTCTGAAGTTGAAGTGTCCTAGACTTATATGCCAAAGCCAATTATCATCTACAATAATTATAGTACAGCATAATTCAGTCTCATACTTGATATTTAGTGGAAAGAGTCGATTTTTAGACAAATTCATTTTAGCAATCATTCATTTTTCCTTATCAATGATTGTGCAGCCTTGATACGGATGATGTAGTGGATACTTATTTGAACAACAGGGAGTCGTCTAAGGAGGAGGAGAGAGGAAGCACTTAGCTGCCTGGCTTATACTGCTAGTTTTTCACTTTACATTGCTAACTTTGGAACCCACCTATATCGCTGATGATTTCATCTTTTGAGTGTTAAAACCCCTTACATTAATTATAGTCAACCAGCTTTTATTACGAGCCTATATTATATTTATTATTATTATTATTTGTCTTTTTAGTGTTTTTATTGTAATAGTATAAATAGTCATTTAGTCATATCTTTCACAAGAACATATGATGTATTTTTGAACCCTAAACTTAAGAGAGTTTTCTCTTTGAGATTGCATTCGTGCTATTGTTGTGTTATCTAGATCACTTGGTGAGTGTTCTTGTTTTATCTACACTTACTCTCTATGTCAGAGTGGGAAAATTTCCTGTTGAGATGCCAGAAGACGATAGCTTAGGAGGTAGTCACGTCCTAGACATTGTTCGAGATGTGGAAGTCCTACGAACTGAGTCACAGATTCGAAGGATGATGTTTGATAACATAGATAAGAGATTCGACATTTCAAACGGTGCTTTGATGACCTGATAGAGTGATTCAATGCTAACAGGAATAAGAATTGTTATGGGATGTGACCAAGGGAAAAGTATGAACACAACGATCCTATTGTTAGACCTATTACTGCAAATCAAAGGTTACATGCTAATGAAAATGACTTTAAGGAGGAAGATGAATTGTTGGAGGAAGAACAGCCATGGAGACGGGGCATTAGTGACATATATGGAAGAGGTAAGGCATATGGTGGTGGTAGATATCAATGTAGAGGTAGAAGTAGTAATTTTGATGATTATTATGAATGTAAGAACAAATATGGAAGGAATGATTTCAAGTAAGAGGTAAATATTCCATATTTTAGAGAAGATTTAAGGATTAAGGATTTTTTTTATTAGATTGCTGAGGATGATTGGCTCTTTGATTATATGGAGGTGCTAGAGGAGAAGAGGGTAAGATTGGTAGCATGTACGCTTAGAGGTTATGCATCTGCATGGTGTGAGATATTGCAGAAAAGGAGAAGTTATGAAGGAAAAGCACCTATTAGGACATAGTATAGGATGAAGCAATTATTAGAAGATAGATTTCTTCCCCTTGATTATGAGAAGATCATGTTTCACCAACACCAAAGATGTCATTAGGGAAGGAAATTGATATGTGAATATACCATAGAATTTATAATGTCGGCACAAAGTAATGATTTAAGGAAGGTAGATGATGAAATTGAAAAGTTAGTAGACTATCATGAAACTTCTAAGGTTGCTCAAGAACATGTCACTATAGATGTGAATAAAGAAGGGGGAGTTCCTACTCCAAAAGAAAATGGGAAAGAACACATTGAAGGGATCCTCAAGAGACTTCATCCAAATCTTTAGAAACCATCTCTCCTAAAGTAGAAGAAAAACTTATGGATTAGAAGATTGAACATCTACCAGTTATTTCCACTGACCCTAATGAAAAGGGATATGTCCCTAATGTACTGCGTAAAACTATCACAAAAGGTACTAAAACTCCTAAAATTGTTGAAAGCAAACCTATGGAAACACCGGTGCATGAGGAGAAGACAAGTGAAATAATTGCTATTGAGCCAGAGGAGAAGAAAGATAATAAAGTAAGTGAGAAACCAACTGAAGTAATTGTTGGTGTGCCAGTAAAGGTAGTGGAAAAGCCGATTAAAGTAGTTGAAGCTAAAGAAGAGGAAAAATCAAAAGTGGAAATAGTTGAAACTGAAAGGAAGGAGAAAATAGACGAGGAAGAGAAGGCAAGTGAACTGGAGAAGTTGGCAGAACCAACAGTTAAAGCTGAGAGCAGCTTTGCTATTCTAAAAGTGAAGCTAGGTAGTGCACCCATGTTGGCATTATACGACTTTGACAAGTTGTTTAAAGTGGACTATGATGCAAGTGGAGTTGATATAAGGGTTGTTTTGTCTCAGGAAAAGAAGCTAAAGCAGTGGGATGTTGCACTAACTTAGGCAGAGTTCATTATAATAATGTGGTTCACAAATAATAGGGAAATCTCTATTCTTTATGGTTTATACCAAGATTCCATAACATGCTTTAGATTTGATCAAGCTTCCCTAGGGTTCTAGGTTTAGTGCTGAAGCAAAGAATTTAGCAGAAAAATTGGCAAAACATAATAGTAAAAGTGCAAGAGAAGATAGATCAATCCAATGCCAAGTACAAAGCAGCAACAGATAAGCATCTCAAGAAGCAATTGTTCTCAGAAGATGATGGCGTTGCTGTTAAGGGAGAGGTTTCCGATTGGGAAGTACAGTAAGCTTTGAGGTTTCTAGATGAGACTGTAGTCCAAGAAGTATGGCCTAGATATTCCCTTTCTATCTAGATAATATACCATTATATCAAGAAGAGAACTAGGAATCGAGTTCTTCTCAAGAGGGAGAGAATGATGTGGACGATACAGCAGACACCTATTTGAACAAGAAAGAGTCATTCAAGGAGGAGGAGAAAGGAAGCACTAAGTCACCTGGCTTAAATCGTCGACTATTAATTAACACCGCCGGCTTTGGAGCTAACCTATATTGCTTATGGTTTCATCTTTCGAGTTTAAAAACCACTAACATTAATTTTAGGCCGCTAACTTTTATTACCAGCTTATATTATATTTATTATTTGTTTTTTAGGATTTTTATTATAATAGCTTAAATGGTTCTTTAGTCTTGTCTTTCGAAAGAACATATGATATACGTTTGAACCCTAAATTTGAGAGAATTTTCTCTTTGAGATTGCATTCATGCAATTGTTGTGTTATCTAGATCACTCAGTAAGTGTTCTTATTTTATTTGCACTTACTCTCTTATTTTATTTACGCATATTCGCTGCATTAACCCCTACTTGTGGAAGTACAAATCATATCCTTTCTCTATCAATTGCCCTAGACTAAAAAGATTCTAACAAATACTTAGAGTATAAAACACATTAGAAATATAGTTTAGTGATCCATCCCTCAAACAAATGCCAATATTTCCTTTCCCTAAGATAACAATTGAGGTATTATTGTAACCCTACTTAATTATACATAACCTGATTATAGTAATCGCAAAAAATATAATATAGAGTCGTAAAGAACTATAATAAAAGTCGCAAAAATCACTCCCAATTTTTCATGAATTAATATTATTAAAGTATGAACAAATTTGATTATAGTAAGAAAAATCAAAATCATTACTAATAAAATTTTAAAACACAAAATGTAATTTCCATAACCTTAGACAATCAATAATCAATGCTCAATTGATCGTTACTGTAAACCTCAAAATCCTTTTACCTTAGTTTTAGTGATTAGAAAATGAAATTCTCCACTAATAATGATATAGTAATTTCCAAATTATTTCTAATATTTTAAAACTCTAAAGTAGCATTAGAAAATTTATGACTATTAATTATTAAAATAAATAATTTTTAGGACAGGATTCTGCAATATGAGTTAATAACTTAACAAATAATTATAGTTGACCTTAAATTTCAACCACGATAAAAGATGACTAATTTTTATAACCTATTGGTTATAAAAAAAGATAATATAATGATAAATTATTATAATTACAAAATACGTGAAAAGATGAAAAATTGATCAATATCTAAGAATCCAAACCTTATATAAATATTTGAATTATACCTTTATTTTAGTAAGAAAATTTTGAGTCTATAGAGACTAAAATCCTGATTTAACCTTGTAACTCAAGAATGTTTATAACTAATAAAATGAATAGAGTAGAACAAGTAAAACAGATATTAAACTTAGACCCAATAAAAACCCTAGAATGAACCTATGAGTAGTAATAAACTCATTTATAGTTTAAAAACCCACATAGAAATTTCTTTTACCATAATTGATACCAAAGACAAGATTTCAAAGAAAATTTATTTATAGAATTTATTGATTATTAAATGATAATTAAAAGATGAACCACTAGGATTATAAATATGTGATAGAAACAAAAACAGATCCATAACAAACATCTAGACTTACAAATAAAAATTTTGATTGCACCATAATTTTAATTAGAAAATTTGGAGTCTATAGGCACTAAAAGACTAATTTAGCCTACCGAGCTCATAAAACTTTAACCATGTAAGATAAAACTCTAAAAATACTTAATCGTATAAACTTTAAATTTAAAATTCGAACTCATATATAATCTAGAGATTTTGAAGAGACTCTAGATAAATTTTTAGAGATAAGACCCCTACATAAGTAATATATAAATACACATAAAACCTAATAAACTGCTTGAAAATTTAGAAATTTCCTAAGACAACTATAATCCTTAACTATATATGATATGTATAGTGGGAAATCATCCGCTAGAACTCGGCTGTTGCTTGGAGGAATTCACATTGACAGCTTCTTCAAAATTGATCAAATTGCACATGAAAAGGACTTAACGACAAATCATAAAACACCAACAAAGCTCTACATTTTATAAAGCAATGAAACTCATAACAACTTATATAACCAGCGCAAAATTCCTCCCTTAGAATTCCTAATGCTTTAGCCTACTATAAAGGAGGCAAACAACAACAAATTGCAACACATACTCTCCATCGAACATAACTTAATGAAGAGTAGGAAAACAATACCACAAAGGTTGACAATTGACCTCCTTAAGCTCCAATAAAAACACCCAAATAGACACATAACTAGCCAAATGTAGACTTAAGAAATTTGTTGAATAAAAACATACAAATCTATCTCAATTCTCCTCCCCATTTCTCATAAGTATCAACTACTATAGAAGATAATATGCTTAAGTTTTCAACAAAGTTTCCACCATGAATAACTCTAAATAATATAGGTATAACTCAAGCCCACAGTGTTTGAAAAATTGACCAAAAATCTCCAATGAAAGCTCCTTAAATAGACACATAGGCAAGCAAATGTTGATTGAAAAATCTGCTAAACAAACATACATAGGAACCGATCCTTATTAACTCCAAATTTGCAGACATGAACCTATTCTACAGCTCACAATTAGCACCATATATTTAACTTAACTTGCACAACAAACACACCACATATATAGTTATAAATGAACATTATAGCTAACAAATGAACCAATTCTAGTAGATCAAAATTTTCAGATGAAAAAAGCTCTTAGCTCACCATTTTTCACACCTCAAATACCCTAACTTCCATCTCAATTACAGCTATTGTTTAGCTTATATAAATGGGAGTTATTAGCTAGTAAACAAGTTCATTTATTTCCCATATTTTGATTCGAAAATCAAACACAAAAACCCAAACCAAACAGCCCATCTTCTTCACCAAAAACCACCATGATAGAGCTTGAAGAAGAAAGAAACCAAGCATATCAGCCCCTATTTTCCTAAGCTTTACCATAAAGAATTCAAAAAGGAAACAAACTAAAAACCACATCCAAACTTCATCCTCTTCCATAGCCATAACCATGACAACTTTCAAGGAACAAAGACTTCCTTAGATAAAATAAAAACCAATTTCCAAGATCCAATACTAAAGGTAAGAAAGTTTTAATTGAGTAAGTTGAATCTTAGACCATTTGAATCTCACCTCTAGCTTTTTAATTCTAAGATCAGTTCTTATCAAGGAAGAGTGCTTAATGTCATCTTCCATATCCAATCAAGGTGAATCCTATTTCATCTCTAATTTCATATTTCATTCATGAACTCCTTACATTCTCGGTTAGTGCATATATATATATATATATATATAATTTGACGAGTTGAATCATCCATCTATTGGTGTAGCTGTTACAAGTTCGAATAAACTATATTGATACTTCCATCATAAGCCAAAAATAATCCCCATCAATGGAAAGTATACAAAAATCCCATGAAACTAACTGCTCATTTGTTTAAAATAGATGAAAACAGATTAGATATTGCAAAAAAAAAAAAAATCACTTTTGCTATCAGATTTTTCATGAAATTGCAAACTGTCCCTATGTTTTTTCGTCATCTGATAGACTATTTAGAGAAAAAAAAAACCATAAATGGATTGTACTAAAAAAATCCCATGAAAACAACTATTTATTCACAAAAAACGGACTAGAAATGAGTTAGATATCACAAAAACAAGTTTCGGTTAGAGCTGCCATGTTTTCACTCAAAAAATTACAGCATGTTTTATATATTTGAACATCTACATATTTCTTTTCTTGAAAACAACACCATTACTAGAAAATACTCAAAGAATACTATCAAATCGACTATTTATACGTCGGAATCGGAATAAAAACGAGTAAGATATTGCGAAAACAAGAATTCACTAAGTAATGTCAAACCTTATCACAAACATGCACACACATAAGCACTTAGTGAGTGCTCCATATGTACTCAATAAGCACCCCACAGCCACTTCAAAGGTGCTCCATTGGCACCTTTGACCTAGTCTGTAAGCACTCAGTTTTCACTCTTAATTTTTCTTAACATACTAGAAGATATATACTCTTATTTTATATATATGCATATATATATCATTATGAACAAATATATGTATAAAACTAAATTTATTCTATTTCTTTATCCTATGTTATTTATTCTTTCATAACAATATATGTTATGGTCTTAAAAATAAAATTTAAGTATACTAAACATTTGATATATATATATATATATATATCTAAACTCTATGAACCTACTAATATGTTAGAAACATAAACTAGTAATTAAAGATGGAATATAACCTTTAAATAATAGAAACTTCAATTTATGTAGACAGATAAGGTTGAAAAACGAAGTAAAATAAATAAAATTTCCTATCAAATTAGATGTTAAAGAATATAAATATAAATAAATTCTAATAATAGGATTACCTTAAATATAGATAAAAACATGAATTAGAAATAAGAGAAACATGATGAAAAATAATAGATAGTAAAATCAATCACCTTAAGATAAATAAACTAAAAAGAACATGTAAGTAATAAAAGCTTAATAATAAAATTATTAAGAAAAACAAGACTTAAAATATTCTATAACAGCTAACGACATTCATAGAATAAATAAAATTTACAGATTAATAAAATTAAGTCAACTATCATACAGTACTCAAAACAAGCTTTTCAAATGTTAAATCAGAATTAAAATGTTATTAAGATTATGCAACTAAAATCAGTATCTATGATCTTAGGAAGACTCTCTTACATAATTATATATCTACAACTTTACTAAGAGAACATAAGAACATATGGGGCAAAGGATAGCAGGGCACAATGAAGAAGATTTACATGACAAGATGTGCCTATTTCAATTATCTATCAGGATAAGAATTAAATTCATTTTATCGTACAAGGGATTAGTATAGTGCCATTTCTAGTGTCTAGTGTTGCCAATTTATGGATAGATCTCGACATGATGGTACGTAATGATAAGATTGATGTGCAACTTGAGAGCTTTAAAGACTGTTGCAACTTGACAATGAACTATTCTTATTTTACATAGTTTTTAAGTTAGTGGGTTTAGTTTTAAGGAAATTCTAAGTATGTTTTTTTATGGTGTTTAACTAACGGGGCCACTTTTTGCTACAAGAGGGATAGGTAATAGATGTCTTAAAATAACCAAAGAAGTGTTTTCTTGTCCAAATTTCTTTACTCAGGATGATTTAATTCCATAGAAATGGTTCTAGTACCTTAATCCTTATGGTCTTGTTTCATTTGAAAGAAAAGAATTTCTTTGACACTCAATCCTTGGTTATCATTTCATTAATTTGAACTTCCATAGAATAACTTCTTTTATTTGTAGCCGCAGTATTTGTTTATTTTGTTGAGTGCTAGTGATGAAGTTATCAAGGATTGAAAAATAACAGAAGATTCTAAACAGAATGAGGCTACATAGAAACAAAAATTGAATGTGTTCGTGTAAATAGAATACAAATGATAATATATATAATTTGGTTATGATGTTAATATTTCGTAAAATGCAAACATTAAAAACCTTATTCTATTTATCTATATTATATTAGTTTTTTTATCATGTTTCTTATATCTTTTAGCTATCTCATGTGTAAGCTTGTCCTATAAAGTGAAATGTTATCACTTGTATTCATTTTTGTTTCTTATGCTATGCTTTAAAAAATAAAATAAATTAAAAAGGAAGTAAGAACTGTTATCTATCCTAAACCACATCTTTCTTTCTCCATTATGATTTTAAGTAGATTAGATTTCTAGAATTGGCTTCTCAAGGATTTATGTTGCATGTAATGTAGAGCTTTGTTCTTTTTGTTTTTCCTTTTTATTTATTTTAGATGTTGTTATATTCTAATACTGGAGTTGGGAAAATTTTCTTTTAAAGGTCTAGGTTTAGAGACAATGAACTACTCTCTTTTATTATGTCTATGACAATGGATGAAGAGTTGAGCATATTGCTTTGCAGTCATGTTACTAATAATTTGCTCATTGTTTATTTGTCTTTGTAGGTTAGAATAGTACAAGAGAAGGCTGAGTCTGAGCAACAATCAAAGGAACCAAGAGAGAATCCAAAGTTCAAATTACAAATTCTTACTGATGTCCTTAGACACAAATTTAGATATACATGTGGGATGGGATATAGTGGGCCTAAACCGCCATCAAGACATGTCGGATGCAATATAAATGAATAACCTCCTGATAACGCACAAGCCGAAATAGATGAATTAAAAGCAGAGACGCAAGATCTACGATAAGCAATTATGGAGTAAAGGAATTCTAAGGAACAACTAAGGCAAATCAATTGGAGAATTCTTTAAGATGATTTTGCCTAGATTATGTCCTCATTTCTTTTTTGAACATGATAGTTTTCTCTCCTCCTCCTCCTTCTTCTTGTGAAATACCCCATATTTTCAATAAGTCAAATTAAGAAAGTAATATTGATTAACATGAAAATATGAGTAATTTGAACCTTAAGTTATATTTGAGTAATTAATTACAAGTTAGATAATTTAGCTAATTAAATAAATATTAAGTTGTAAATTATAGTTTAGTTTAGATAAATTAAAAAATAAATTCAACTCAATTAGTAAAGAATTAATGACATTGTTGTAATTAATTGTACAATTTGACTTGATAAGTGAATTAAATAATTTAAGTAATTGAACCAGGTAGTGTAGCAAAATTAACATAATAGACTAATAATTAAATTTTATTGGAAAGTAATTAACCTAATCATTCATTATCCAAAATAATCTGTATATCATTGATTCCAAAACAAATCAATTCTTAATTACAAATTTCTAAACATTACTATCCTTAATTAAATACACATTCCAAATCATCAATTCATATTAACTTTCCTTAATTAAAACACATAGTTGATGGATCCTAGAGTTATCACAAAACTATCATAAAATCATTACAAAATCTCTTGAAATCCTACACATTAGATATGATATAATCAACACAAATTTACAACAAATCTTTCTTCTCACCAATACATTAAATCTTCTAAGATCATACCACATAATATACTAGATCTTACTTATACACACTACATCTTCTATGACCATTCCATATCACATAAACGACTTCCTCTTTCTTTTTCTTTTTCTTCCATAAAAATATACTTCTACTCTCTTCCTCTTCTAAAAAAAAAAAAAAAACTTAACTCAAACACACCAAAAACCATCTTCTCTTATTCTATATAAATCCATCAATAATTCCTACCAAATTGAGCATTAATAAGGTAAATAAATTCCTAATGCTCATATCCATTCTTTCACCCATTTAATGTCAAATACGATCTTTTTCTTCAATTTGATTCCTAGGTGACTCTCAAGATAAAATAAAGGTTGAAGTTAAGGGGTTAGCATAAGAAGCATCTTCAAAGTGCATGCGAATAATAGTAGTTGTGGATCGAGAGATTGATTGAGTTTTTACATTATTAGTAAATTTATTCAATTCTATGGATGAATATGTATTTTGATTAATGATTTAATTAGATTTTGATCTTAAATTGATTTTGATGATATGTATGCATGTGTATATATAATATGCACCATGTATATATGTATATATATGTATAAATTGATATAATTTTGATTAAAGGAAATTAATAATGAGATTTATAAATAAATCTATGCATGTGAAATAACCTAACTAAATATACTAAATTAATTAACATATATGTTTATTTGTTGATTTTATAAATTAATTGTGACAATTTAAGTTATAAGAATTTTAATTGATATAAATGATAAATTATTAGTAATGCACTGTGTTAAAAAATTGAATTGTATGTGTGTTGTTGTAGTTATGTAATTATAGTAATATATATATTGAATTGGATCGTGTTATACATGATGTGTTGTTTTTCCTAAGCTAGAAGACCTCGTTGCTACAAAATTTTTATTGAAAGACCCAAGCCCTCCATTAATTAGTAAAACCTAAACCTAAGCCAAGCCCAGGACTAAAGCCCATTTCTAAACTCTTCTAAAAGCCTTAAAAGTCAAAGGCAGAAAATTTAATAATTATCAAAGTAAAAAGTTTAAATATCAAATCCAAAACAAACCTAACACAACTAACGTTTTCACCAACCCTTTCAAGCTCAAATTTAATATCTCAAGATCTCTTCCAAACTTAACATACAAGATCCTAAGTAGAGAATCAAGCTAAGAGATAAGTAGGAATAAGAATAAAGCCAAGAAAAGTAAAGAGAAGCTTTAGTTGATACTAGTAGTTAAACAAGTACATAAAGTTGATTTCTTCCACATGTTGTTTAAATAAAAGTTCTATTTGATGTTGACGTTGAGTAGAAGTAGAATTTTGATGTTTTAAACAAATTAATGATATGTCAACATCTATATTAGAATAGATATACAAATATACATGTGTAGTCTAGATGTTTGATGGAATGATATATGAAGCTTATGATGATATGGTGTGTGTATTGATGTTACTAGTGGTAGATAAGTAGAGCTTTAGTGATTAAGCTGCTAATAGAGCTCTAATAATAGACTTATGTTCTTAGGTTAAGATATTATTGTATACATCCATGGTATAGAGAAATATGCGTACAAATGAACTTGATGATGTTTGATATTATGTTTATAAGTAGGTCTTAACATGTTTTTACTAAAATTAAGAATTTAATAAGAAGTAGGGTCAATACCCTATTCAAAATGGGCGTGATCAAGGATATTATCTCCTTGGATCCAATTTTTCCTATTGATCGTGGCTGACCTGGCCCATGATCTCCTCTGTATGATTTTAAATCTTGATATAATCGAGATCACGGCCATTGCATGGAGTGTGATCCCCTCTGTTTATTCTTTTACTAATGATATGACCTAGATCATGGCTGTGGCACTAGGCATGATCTGCTCAAAAGCTTTTAGAAAAATTCTAATAAAGCTATCATAGGATAACCTTAATATGGCCTACATCATGGCCGTGATATGGGGAGTGATCTCTTATCACGGCACGGGCGTGACAAGGCCAGTGATATATGTCACAACCCATGATCACAGTCGTGATGGTGCCTATGATATCCATCACGGCTTCTGTTACGGGTGTAATAGATCCCCAGGTACTATTAAAAATAATAATAATAAATAAATAATAATATATGAATGAATGATGGAATATGATGTGTATCATGCCTCAAAAGGTACTCTAAACGTGACAGCCTACCATACTTAATATCAGTGCTTAAGAATAACTACCTTAGTCATGCAAAAGCTTCGATACTAGGTATAAGGCATACTTTTACGATCATAGAGAACCATACTTTGAAATAAGTAGTTTAAGGAGATGTACATAATAGCGATTAAGAATGGAAAACACAACATTATATGTTACTTCAAAATATATGGAGTCTTACATAACCAAGGGAACATACCCCCCTCAAAATATGTACTTAAGTCCATAAACTAATTTTTCAAAAATAATTACAAAGGAGATTGATCACGCTTTTTCTATAAGTGCATTTTTAAACTCTTTTTAGTCTCTTTCAAAATTCTTTTAAATACGCTAATATTGACTGGCCAATGTACTGAGTGCATGTACAATAATAACATATCGATGAATACTGAGTGATGTTCATAGGAAGTGAGGACTATCTATCAACTATATCAATCCAAATTATAGCTAGGTAAATAAAATTTGTTTCCCTTTTTGGATTTTCTTATATAAGACTACTCTATAGAAAAATCTTGGATTTCAACACCTGTAAATTGATTAGGTTAAGAGCCAACAAATCTAAATAATAATAAAATGTATGCTACTGATCAGAAATACACTTGTCAATCTAAATTTTCAATGGGTTTAGTTTTCAAATAATCTAGCACCAAATAACAACTCCTTTTTCCAAAATAAGCTATTACCCTACAGTAATCAATCAATATTCTCTATTCCTAGGAAAGTGATCAATTGACAAATCTATTTCAATAACTAAACCCTAATAGAATTCAAACCCATATCCTTATTTATATCTAGTCATAATTAGCTAATCACAGAATCGGTTAGAAAGGAATTTTTCAATTTCAATCTTAGTCTATCATGAATTCTATATCTAAGCCAAAATATATGAACAGTGAAATAGCATCAACAATCCGAATATGAATAAGGATTCAATCAACAGTAGAAATCATCAACTGAATAATCCAAATCAACAACTCAAAACCAAATTAAGATCAACAAAAACAAGTTCCAAACATCATCCATAAAATGAATATAGAAAAAGAACAAAATCACCTTGTCAAAATAATCCTATTCTTGAATTCAAACATAAATGATGTCTTCCACTTGAACTCTATGTGGAATCCTTAATCAAATTAATATAAAAAGCTAACTAATGTTCTCAACCCTAATCTAGATCTAGGAGCAAGGAGGAATAAAGAGGATTTTGTGCCTAAGATTCTTCACTTCAAATGATCAACAAAAGAAGTATATATATATAGCTTCACAGGACACATACATTAGCATCTTACACTGGCGATGTAGAATTGGACCTTATTGGGTTTCATTTGAGGAATTGATATCCAAAAGCAATTTTTATGTGTACTTCGGCTCAACACCGACGGTGTTGATTCTCCTAGTAGCTGACATACGTTGAAAATTTAAAGGGCGTTAGATTTCAATCCTACATTGGCAGCTTTGAAGTCGGCATTTAAAATTTTGATTCTATCCACACGTTACACCGGCTAAAGGCTGGCGGCGTAGGACTCTAATTTTCTAGCATTCATTGTAAATTTTGCAATGCTGGTGAAATTATTCTATTGAACGTAGCGGCATGCTCTTATGATTGAAGGTTGTCTCTTTTCATTTCAAAGCCGGCGGTACTGGCTTTGTTAAAGTGCTGATGTTAATGATTTTTTTGTCCAATCTTGCATGAATCTTCTCCAATTTGCTTGTGTTTGTATGTATAAGTCCTTTAAGACCTAAATAACAATTTATTCATTCTTAGGTACCATTTTCATATGATTTCTATAATCTATAGTAGATAAACATGATTTGATCATTGAAAAGTTGAGTTAAATGTGACTTTATCAACTCTCCCATACTTGAACTTTTGCTTGTCCTCAAGCATAATAAATAAGAACAAGATTGAAATCTGTCATAGAAAGTATAAAATTTCTATATTCACAATTTAAGCATCTTCTTTTCATTGTTCATTTGTCATTACCTACTTTGTTAGTGTTTGCGCTCTAACTAAACTGGGAATATGTAATTAAAGTACTATAATCAAAATTTAGCAGCTAATCTAGACAAAATAAACTTTAATCACAGTTTGTAGTAAAAGATTATTCCATCTAGAAGTAAACACACAGTTAAGGAAAAATACCCATTTAAAGTTCACTAGACATTTAGCAAGTATATATTCTTAGCAACATAAAATGAAAGCATATGGTATCCACTCGTTCCCTAGAATTTCTTTATTATTATTATTATTATTATTATAAGTCTTATTTTATTTGGTTCTTTTGCATTCATTTTCTTTTTTTTTTTTATACAAGCACTTATTCTTTTTTTTTCTTCTTTTCTTTTTTCAAAATTCAAGAATTGAACTTTTGCCTTTCCTCCCTTCTCATTGTAGTGAGTTTATTGATTCGACACATCCCCAGCTCATCACTCAAGTGACCAGCTTTCAAAGGACCCTTAAGAAGTCTTCCTCACTCTAACATTCAAGTTTAGATAGTCTTAACTCAATTACCTGAGTCATTAAGTAGAGGCTATGCTTATTTCATTCTTTCTTTCGAATGCAACCCAAATTTAAGACTTATTTTTATAAAGGATCACTAAGAAAAGAATTTCTCCTACCTTTTTCACTAAGTGTTGAAAAGTTATTGAAATAACTTATAAGAGTATATATAGACTAAAATTTCCTAGAAGTAAACCTATTTATTTTGTACAAAAGACTCGACCTACTCTCAATTTTCCAATTCTAAAGCTAAAGACAAGGTAAGTTTGTTCCTTAAAGATTTCACTAATTAATTTCAACTAAGTAAACTAATTACAACAATAAATGATTAAAGCACTTAACAAGTCAATTCACACTTTTTTTTAGATGCTATTCACAACTTTATTTGTACAATCTCCAGATTTCATTAAAAAAAAAAAAAAAATTAGCTTAAAATTGCCATATGATGCTTTAGGACAAAATAGTTCGAATGTGGGTACAAAATTCAAGTTCATATATCGTATATATTCAATCAAAAAAACATTTCAGACATCAGTAGTCATATATACTCAACTCCATCCTCCAATACTCATTATCCCTTCCCCTACACTTAAATTAAACAGTATCTTACTGTTCCTCATTCAGCTTAAAACGGGAAAGAATAAAAATAAAGAGAAAAGGAAACACGGTACTTCCCTTATTTTTAAAATGGCTGCATGTTGAGTTCCAACTGGTATAGCAATAGAGAAGTTTTATCCCCTTATGTCCATCTTTGAAGTCAATCCTCTTGTTGTCTACAATTCATGTGCTTTAGCTCCTAATTTTCTCTTATTTGCATAATATGGCACACATATCAAAGAAAAGAAAAAGACAAAAGCAAAAATAAATATTTATAATAAATAGATATTGGTGGGACCCTCTCACTCAGCGCTTATTTTATAATCTCATCCTGACTTTTTGACTTTTTCTTTAAGGAGGATTAAATTGACTAGTCTTCATATCCTCTTCCTTCCTTTTCTTGCATGATTCTACTCTTGCATTCTTTGTTGTGTCAGCTTTGTTGGATTTAGAGTTCTTTTTCCATCTCTTCATGATATCCACATGTAATTCTTTAATTCAACCTTTAACACCATTTTTATTTTTCTTAACATCAATCATAGCTCCAGCAATGGCCATGAATGGGCAGCCGAGTATGAAGGGAATCTCTGGATCTTCTTCCACATCTAGTACCACAAAGTCAACTGGAAATATGAACTTATCTACTTTTAAAAATACATCCTCAATTACCCCTCTTGGTCTTTTTTATAGAGTGATTAGCTAATTGAATTGTCATCATAGTCTTGTTAATTGCATTTCCTAATCCTAATTTCTAAGCCATAGAGAAAGGAATCAAATTAATACTTGCACCTAGATCACAAAAAGCATTCTTAAACTGATTATCTCCTATGGTGCAATCTAAAGTGAATTTCCCTGGATCATTCAATTTAAGGGGTAGTAATCCTTTAAAGCTTCAGTACATGCCTAAGTTAACATGATGGTCTCTCTCCCATTCATTTTCCTTCTCTTTCTCATAACTTTTTGTAAAAAGCACCTATACTAAGGTGATTCTTTAAAAACATCGGTCAAAGGAATATTGACTTTCATCTTCTTAAACACCTCTAGGAATTTCTCAAACTCAACATCATCTTTCCTCTTTCTTGATCTTCCTAGAGAAGGAGTTAATGGCACATTTGATCTGATAGTAGACTCACTGACTATAGGAGTATACCATATCTTCCTTCTGTTATGATGTAGAAGCTTGAGTTTCTTCTTTCTCAACCTGCTTGTTTGTCTCTGCATTAATCTCATATACTTGTTCAACTAGGGTAGAAGGCTTCTCAAGACAGTCAATCTACTTTCCTAACTTCTCAAACCCCTCCTTGGTCAGAACTACAAGCTTTTCAATGGATAATTCCCAAGTTGGCTTTTCTTCTTTTGTTTCAACCTCAATTGCCACTGAAGAAGTGCTTTCCAATTGTTTTGCACTTGATACAACAACTTCCTTTTTTCTTTTTCTTGCCTTTGATTTTCAATGGGGGTTTCTTCTTTCTTTCCATCACTAGATTGCTCCTAATCTACACTTGAATTAGCAAGTTGAAATATGGATGAAACAAATTCAATTAAATCTGCTACCTGAGTCTCCAACTTTTCAATAACTGCTTGTTGCTTCTTAAACTTTTCTTCCCACTTCTTCTCTAAACCCTTTACAATCTCATCAAAGTTTTCTCTTCACCTGGATCTAGAACCATAGGGATAGACGAAGAATAAACAACTGTTTCTTGTATTAGAGTCTCAAATGTAGTGGTATTCTTGAATTACCATACTAAGATCAATTTCTAGAATACCATCTTGACATAGAGAGCTTTCATGTGACCCATTACACCACATACAAACTACTAGAGAAGAAATATATGGATCAGTGTTCTGGCTTCATATTAATTCTTCAATCACTCCACATGCCATTTCTACTGACATTTTTGTAAATTGCTCTCTAGTAGCTGACTCAATCATCATCTTATCATGATCTCCTAATCCTCCAAAGAATAAATATAATTGAGTCCAAGAAATGAATCATGATAACGGCACTGGCGCAACAATTGTGGAATCTTTCCCATGCATTTAACAAAGGCTCTCCTTCGTATTACCTAAATGAATATAATTTTGATCTGAGCTCTTTAGGATAGCAAAATGGGGAAAGCTGGTGCTCGATCATTATCCATTTCTTATCAACAAAAACTTCAAACACCTAAAAAGAGAAAAAGAAAAACGAGTAAAATGTACAAAAAGAATCAAAGACTAGTATGTACAGATAAAGAAGAAAGCAATTTTCTTTTATATGTTTTTCAAATTTTTAAGATTTTCCAAATAAAAGCCTAGTCTACAATAGTCCAAAAATTGAAAGTAGCACCTTTCACTTTCCAGCAACGACGCCAAAAACTAATCACGCTTTTTCTATAAGTGCTTTTTAACTCTTTTAGTCTCTTTTTTCTTCTAAATGTGCAGATATTAGCTAGCCAGTACCGGGTGCGTATGCGATAATAATATATCAGTGAATATCGAGTTGTGTCCACAGGGAATGAGGACTATCTATCAACTATATCAGTCCAAATTATAGCTAGGCAAATAAAATTTGTTTCTCTTTTTGAATTTTCTTATATAAGACTACACTACAGAAAAATCTTGGATTTCCAACATTGCAAATTAATTAGGCTATGAGCCAATAGATCTGAATAATAATCAAATGTGTTGCTGATCAGAAATATACTAGCCAATCCAAATTGTTAATGGGTTTAGTTTTCAAAAAATCAAGCATTAGATAACAACTCCTTTTTCCAAAGTAAGCTATTATCCTAGATTAATCAATCAATATTCTTTTTCTTAAGAAAGTAATCAATTGACAAATCTGTTTCAATTACTAAACCCTAATAGAATTCAAACCCATATCCCTATGTTATATCCAATCCTGACTAGCTAATCACAGAATTAGTTAGAAAGGAATTTTACAATTTCAATCCTAATCTATCATGAATTCTAGATCTAAGCCAAAATATATGAACAGTGAAATAGCATCAACAATCTGAATATGAATAAGGATTCAACCAACAGCAGAAATCAACAACTCAAAACCAAATTAAGATCAACAAAAACAAGTTTCAAACATCATCCATAAAATGAATATAGAAAAAGAACAAAATCAACTTGTCAAAATAATCATGTTCTTAAATTAAAACACAATTGATGTCTTCCACTTAAATCTCGGTGTGGAATCCTTAATCAAATTAATATAAAAAGCTAACTAATGTTCTCAACCCTAATCTAGATCTAGGAGCAAGGAGAAATAGAGAAGATTTTGTGCCTAGGATTATTCACTTCAAATGATCAACAAGAGAAGTATATATATGAACAGCTTCACAGGACACATACACTGCATCTTACACTGGCGGTGTAGAATTGGATCTTGCCGGGGTTCATTTGAGGAATTGATATCCAAAAGCAATTTTTTGCATGTATGCTGGTTTAAAACCAGCGGCATTGATCCTCCCAGTAGCTGGCTTATGTTGAAAATTTAGGCTGGTTGGATTTCAACCCTACATTGGTAGCTTTGAAGTTGGCGTTTAAAATTTTGATTTTGTCCACATGTTACACCAGCTCAAGGCCGGTGGCATAGGACTTTGATTTGTTGGCGTTCGTTGTAAATTTTGCACGCTGGTGAAATTTCTCTATTGAACACTAGCGGCATTGCTCTTATGATTGAAGGCTACCTCTTTTCATATTCAAAGCCAGTGGTGTGCTTTGTTGATGTGCCGATGTTGATGATTTTTTGTCCAATTTTGCATGAATCTTATTCAATTTGCTTATGTTTGTATGTATAAGTCCTTTAAGACCTGAAATAACAATTTATTCATACTTAGGTACTATTTTCATATGATTTTATAAAATCTATAATAGATAAACATGATTTGATCAATGAAAAATTGAGCAAAATGTGACTTTATAAGAGATTTCCTTAGAAGTCCAAGTCTACTTCTAGGCCATGACTTCTTTCAAAAGCTTCTTAATGCAAAAAGGTCATTACCTGCGTAAAATATCTCTGGGCTTCAACCTCAAAAAGGGGAGCTATAAAGATATTTAGGGGGGGGGGGAGGTAAGCATACTGTTTAGTGAGAATTATTTCCACAATATAGTACTAGTACAACCAACAGTCAAATAAGTGAATTATACAAGCATATGAAATGCAACAAACACGTGAGCAAAGATACACATGATTAACTAGAAATCATATGTTAAATGGATTTATGCCCTCAATTTGAGGTTAGGTATTTTATCCCCATGCGATCGTAGTTTGCAAATAAAGTTTTGTAGTTCATTTGAACTACTACTAGCCGTTAAAATGTAGTTCATGTGGGCTATTAATCGCCATTAGTAATAATGCAGATTTACAGGACTCTGCTTACCTCACTACTATGTCTTTATCCCACTAAGTATATAGTAATGAATGTAATGTGACGTACTTCGTGTTATGCATGAATCCATTTAATTAAATACTCATAGTATAGCACTAGCTATTTTAAGGGTGATCATAGAATTAGCGGACATTTCAACACTATACTAAATCAATCACTTAATTATGGACAATTCTCGCCTCGATATACTTAACATAAATTCAATCACTAATATAAAGCACATGCATTTCCCATTTTATCTTTTCCTAACTCTAATGTCACTATTCTACAAGCAAATACATAAGTACAAAATTTAGAAAATAAACTCACTTAGTTATTGTGTGGTAGTCCACTAATTGAAATAGTCGTCCAGGTAGGGAAAGTCACCCTCTATGTCACCTAAACAAGAAAAATACCCAAAATGAGTATCTCATGGAATTTCTACTTTAACTTTCTAGTCCCAACTTATTATGTTCGTCAAAATTCGAGTTGTGTGAAATTCCAATTATAATTATCATAACTTGCTTATTTTAACTCAAAATTTCGTATATTATTTTTTTTAAACCTACTCAAAAAGATCGATCTATTTCTAAGATTATTTTTATCATTAAGGTCATTTGTGTTAGAAAATGATTCGATACAAAATGGTTATGAAATTCTCAGCCCTCAAAAGTACAAATTTCTAATCTTTTCATCAACCAAAAATCCCATAATAAGCATATAGATATTTATATCTGAAAAATCCTTTTTGCACACATATAAACTCACATTACATGCATGATTCTACTATTTTTCCAAACTATAATTTTTCATAAAACAATCTTCTTTAGAAGTTCAAGGACTGGAGTTTACAAGTTTTGTTTTTAAGTTGTTGAATGAGAACTAAGATATTTCAAATGAGTGTTTTTTATATCATAACTACCATTTGTCTACTTTCTGGACTTTATAAAAATAAGCTTTTACATTTTAGAAAGCTTGTTACTTTAGGTTATTTAGCAATATTATTTTTATCTAAGTGGTTTCTTAACTAGTGAGTTAATTTTAACTTGACTTAAAAATTTGTCTTGTTCTTAGTGTTTATTAGAGTGTTGGCATTATTCTTATAAATGATTTTTTAAGAAAAAAATTGTATAGCAAAGAATTAGAAACATTAAGATCTAATAATAAATTTATTTTAGTATTTTGCAAAAGAGAGTAAAGAAACTACATAACTAAGTCTTGGGAAAACTTTACATAATATCAATAAAAAAAAAAAAACTATGATGAACCCATTTAAATTTTTGAAAAGGATGTTGTTGGATTATAATTCTATGTTTTTAATAGAAACTTTTCCTAAGTGACAAAATTAGTTTTGTAAGGAGTTTAGTCTTAATTTTCATACAAGAAAGGAACTCCTTTTATTTAAACAACAACATTATGATTATGTACGAACATGAACATATAACTATGTTATATAAAGAAAAATAACTCATATGGAATATAAGAGATATGAAATAAATAAATAAATAAGCATATAAATAAAGTCAAGTATTGGGAAGTCTTGGCTAGCATCAAGGCTTCCCAAACTAGAGATGGACTTGTCCCATAAAGAAAACGAGAAAATAAAACAAGAAAATCATGGTAGTCTTAGATTGGTATCAAGGCATCCCAAACTTAGATTATGGACAAGACCTATAAAAGAAAAGAAAATTGTTTTGACTTGATTAGGACAAGTCTAAAACTAAAATGACTAGTCTTAATAAATTGCATGAAATAGATAAATAAATAAATTGCATGAAATATAAGAGCACAATAAAAGGTTATGTTAGTGACCTTATATGCTCTAAGAATAAATATTTACATAACTGTACTTAATAACATATAAGAGTTAGACTAAATGCAATAATAAAACATACAACATTTGTAAATAATCATGGTAATGAACAATAGCATGAACAAGTTATTATTTTCATGATCTTATCCCTAGCATAATGCTCATGGAGTTTTAGAAATCAAAATAACGAGGTATTAATGATATGTTGCATAAAGAAAAGAGATGGGGTTTAGAGGTTTACCTAAAGTATATATGAGGATGGATGATGAATGGAAGAAAAATTTATGAAAATTGTTTTTGTGTGTGTGTGTTGGCGGGGAGGGAGTGAGGAGCTCATGGTTCATAAAGGGACAAGAGAAGAGAGGACTTGAGAAATGAATTTGCAAGAGTTTCCTTAAGTGATAGAAGAAAGTGTGTAAAGAATGAAGGAGGAAGGAGGTATTTATAGAGTTTTGGAGTGAAAATTTGTGTGATTAAAATTAAATGAGAATGAAAAGAAATTTGACAGGAAGAGGTGAGGGGGCACCGGCCATATAGAAGAAAGAGAGAGAAATTGATTTATTTTGTTATTTTGTAATGAAAAGTATTCAGAAAGTGAGATATGATATGTGTCAAGTTTTATGTGAAAGGTAAATGTAAAAATTACGTGTGCAAGTGTGCAAAAATATATAGTAAGAAAAAGTAGAGATAGTGAAATAGTAATGAATAGTGTAGCATAATAACTTGAATAGTAGACATGACTAATTAATACTGGTGGTAAAGAAAATATGAATAAACGGGCTATATATGATTTTTTAGATACCAAAAAAATTCTAAAACTGATATTTTTGGAATCCTCCTATTATTACGAGTCTAATGTTGTTATTGAAATATTTTACCGTTTTACATGTCGGATACTATTTTTGAGAAATGTTCCTGTTCGGGTTCGAGACGAAGGAATTTATTACGGATATGATCTTTTTAGGTTATATTACATAATTATGAACTATAATCTACGATTATCTCATTTTTATTGTTTTAGGGTTAAGAGCGCAGAATTGCCGAATCTAGACTCACTAAGGTTTGTAGCTAACGTAGTTAACTTTAGGGTTTTCGGTTGACTTCCGGTTCTAGGGTTTTAAGCTTAAGCTTAGCATAAAATCTAGGGGATTATAACCTAACCCCTTAAGGAAAGTTTTTCCAAACTTAGCTTTCATACTTAATTCGTCGAACAACCTTAAGTATCTTTATCGAATCTCATCCTTAGCCTCTCAGGTGGCTTCCTCATGAGAATAATTTCTCCACAGAACTTTAACATATCGGATCCTTGCTCCTGAGCTTTTGAACTTTTTAATCCAAAATATGAATTGGATGTTCTTCATAGGTAAGATTCTCTTTTAACTATACCGACTCTAGCCTCATGATTTGGTTGGGGTTAGGTACATGTCTTTTCAACATCGAGAAATGAAACACGTTATGTACACCAGACAAATTCAACAGTAGTGCTAAGCGATAGGCCAGATCACCTACTCTTTCAAGCACTTCAAAAAGTCCAATATACCTCAGGCTTAGCTTTCTTGTGCTCGAACTTGATGTACACTCATTATAGAGTTAACCTTTAAATACACATGATCACCGACATTGAACTCAAGAATTCATCTTTTGATCCACCAAACTCTTTTGTCGACCTTGAGCCTCTTTCATTCTTTATCATAATTCAACTTTACTTGCTGCATCTTGAATGAGATCCGGTCTAATAGCTAACTTTTCTACATCATCCTAGAACAATGGTGACCTACCATATGAAGCTTCATAGGGTAGCATCTTAATGGTTGAATGGTAGCTATTATTGTAGCTAAACTCTACCAACAATAAGTACGCTTCTTACTTCCTTTGAACTCCATGACACACGCCGAAGCATATCTTCCAAGGTTTGAATCATTCATTCTGATTATCCATCAGTCTGAGGGTAGTATGTAGTATTAAAGTGCAACATAGTCCCCATACACTTTTGTAGGCTTGTACAGAACTTTGACACAAATCTTAGGTCTCGATCAGAACGATTCCAGTTGGAACTCCATATAACCTTACAATTTCCTTCACATACAACCTAGCAAGCTTATCCATCATATAGGTCATCGTGATAGGAATAAAGTGTGCCAACGTATCATGTCCACAGAATCGAAAACATTAAAGCCAACCACATACTGCCAGCTTTTAGACATATTGACATCGGCTTTTAATTATTATAATGTACACCAACAAGCCGGAGATAAATGTTGTTGGCTTTATGTCAGCCTTAAATGATCATAGATTCAAGACTTTAAGCATTGGTACCAACACTGCTAGTGTAGAAACAGAACATCGCCAACTTATATTATACACTGGCTACTAGGAACTCAAGGCTACTGGCTCTTTTGCTCTCGAAACTTTGTTTACACAAGAAGGCTGGCAATTATGAAATCAAGGCCACTGGTGTACAGGAGAATTTTGCTAGTGTATCTCCATGCGTTACTTTTCTTATATATACTCTCATTTGTTGATTTTGAAGAGAGAGATTGGAAAGAAGAGAAACCTTAATCAACATAGAACACTATGTGTGTTTCAATCATAGGGCACTAAAACCCTATTGTTCTAACAACATGTGGAGGTGATTTTAAGGTTTTGATACAATTAAGCAATGCCTAATTCATTGGGTTTATGGATTTGAAAACTTTAATGAATGAAATTTCTCTTGAGGTATTTTCAATCCTTATCTATTATGTTTATTTCTTGATTGTATGATTGAGATGTCGTGCTTAATGTAATGATGAATATGCATTGATGAATTGGATGAATTCAATCATTTGACTAATTTTGATGCTGCTATTTGATTATTTAGGAATTTAACTATTGTTGGTAATGATCTATTTGATTAGTTTTGGACCCATATTGACTAGACGGATTAGGGTTAGAGATACTCGGGATCGAAGAGATTCGATAAATCGTATGAACACAACTTAGATTTTTTAAAGAAATTTGTCATAGAGATATGCAGGTTTTTGATGAAACTCATGAATTCACTTGCTTAAAGCAGTTAAAATCATAATTTTGGGTCACTTGGCAGTGTTTAATTTGTCATTTTAACTAGAGTAGTAATTTTGGTGTGAGCGAATTACTATTTACCTGATAATTATATATAAATCACCTTGGCAGGATAATTTATGCTATGATTGGAATTTTGCTACTCTAAGAGTTGGTCAAATTCTAGTGAGTTTGATTAAATCCTAAGTAATTAGTTTTAATATCACCATGAGGCATCAATTCAATTCAAATGAAAAATGTAAGTGTATTTTTCCTAATTGTTTTTGGCATCTCCTAAACCCAGAACCCTCATTTGTGTTGCTAGAGTAATCGGTTTGGAGTGTTCAATTCAATTCATTAGTTTAGTTTTAGTTAAATCATAATTTGATAGACTTAAAATCCGATCTTTGATAGCTTAGCGTAGGGCAAAATTTGAATACCTAGTAATTAGTCATTAGCTCCTTGTGGTTCGATCTAGTCTCACCAGTAATCTTTGCTACATACGCACCTATTTTCTATTGGCTGGTTAATTTATGCTTATAACTAGAGTTTAAAATCGAAAAGCGTATAAGTAGCAATTAGTCAGAAAGTAAAAAGGATACAACAGTAACAAGAAGTTGATATGACTCACAACTACTTGTTAATGTTTGAACTCGATACAATCCGAAGATTGATAAGAGTAAAATTTGCCACAATCAAAGAGGATTGAAAAGAATTAGGGTTTTCTCAAAGAGAGGGAAATTTCATTAATCAAATCAATGTCGTCTGTTACATCAGTAAAACTTCCTATTTATACTAATTCCTCACTTGTAGAACAGGAAAGATAACTAAATATAAGAATAGGAAAGTAACAAAAATATCAATCTCTATTAGAAGGATAAAATATGAAAGTAACTAATAAAGGAAAGATTCAAATCTATCCAATAACACAATAGAAAAGTAGATTCAAATCTATCTAAGAATTGTTCTAATTCTCGTGCCAAAAGCATCGCAGATGATCCATAAGTAAATCTTGATTTAACTAATGTCAAATCATCCATTGGTCAAGGGCTTGACAAATAATATATTAGGGTTTGGCCAATTATTCAAGCAAGTAGACTTATTGATATTCACTGTCAAGTGTATGGTTGAAGGCTCGACCAAGGATATATTAGGCTTTGACTAGTTCTATAAACCCTCGAAGTTTTGTAATCGATTTAAAGCTTAAACCCTAAATAGAAGTCAACCGGATTTCTAAAGTCAACATAACCCTAATCTACCATAACCGCTTAAGTCTGGGATCGCTGTTTAAGAAACCCTAGGAAAGTAAGAAAGAGTTTATTGAATAAAATAGTTCGTGATTATCTAAGAAAGCTTAAAAAGATCAGTTTAGTAAAACCGCAACTCGTTTTGAACCCGATCGGACACAGTGCTTCAAAAATGTGTATCGGGGCTCGGAATAGTAAAAATATTCCGAATATACTGTTAGACTCGTAAAAATATAAGATTTTCAAAAATATCAATTTCATAATTTTTCGGTAGCTAAAAATATCATATATCGTATTTATACGCATATTTTCTTACTACCGGTACTTAAATTGTCATGTCTACTTTACATTACACTATTTACTACTATTCTACACTATTTATCTATCTTTACTTTTTCTTATAACCTACTCTTACAACCCATACCTCTATTTCTTATACATTTTCTTTTCTAATACAACTTCACATCTTTCATATCTTACTTTTAATTATCAAAAATATCAAAAAAAAAAAAAAAATTTCACTCCCTCTCTCCCTCCTAATTAGCGCAGGCCCCTCTCCCTCTTCTCTCCAATTTGTTTCATTTTTATTTATTTAATTAACACAAATTATCTCTTACGTTTTCCTATAAATACCCCATCTTACTTCCACTTCTTTCACACCTCTCATATACTAAAGTTACTCTCCCAAAATTCTTCAAGAATTCTCTCCAAGAAGTTCTCTCTAGTTTAGTTCTTCTAGGTAATTTTTCTTCAAGTCCTCTTTATGTTCATTTACTTAGCATGAGCTTAGTGTGTGTTTTCTAAACCATGAAGATTAAAGAAAGCAATAATAGGTTCATACTTTGTTTTTGTTCATGATCTATTTATTTATGTTGCTTTTATATTCATAACTATCTAATATATCTATGTAGCTATAATATCATTTAGAGCATATAAGCTCATTTGTTTTGCAATTTATTTATATTCATTTTGTTTTTAAGACTAGTATTTCTAGTCTTAGACTTGTCCTCATCAAGTCAAAACATTTTCTCTTTCTTTTAGGGACTAATTTTTCTTAGTCTCGGGATATCTTGATGAAGCTAAGGTTCCAATACTTCATTTATTTTCTTATTAACTTAATCTTTCAAGTTATTATGTTTCTTTATGTTTCCACAACTTTATGATTCATATTCATGCATGAATATAATGATTTTTCTCTCAACAAAACAAATGAGGAAATGTTTTCTTGAAAATAAAGATTCTTTTCTAGAAATAAGAACTAATTTTCTTAAGCAAACTTTTCTAAGAAATCTAGAGGAGATCATAAACATACATAGAAAAGAACTTTTTGAAATAAACAAAAGTTTCACTAAAACTTCACTTTTTATCAAGTATTAGAAATTCTTTTCATCAAACTGAAATAATCTCAAGAAACAAAGAAATTATTTCTCTAAACATAAAATTGTTATTACTTTCAAAAAGTGTTGGAAACTAAGCTTAGAATATAAAATCATTCCTTAGGAATTTAAAGAGATTGCGGAAATTAAATTTAGGAAAAGAAAATACTCATTTGAAATAACTTAAGATATTTTCAAAGCAAAATAAAAAGGAATATTTCAAAAGTTGTCACTTTCCAAATATATTTAAAAGACTTTACTTTTCATAGTTTGAGACAACTTCATTAACTTCATACATTCAATATGAGTCACTTAACATATGTTTATACATTTCAAAGGTTTTACAAGCTATTATATTACCTATCTCTTCAAAATGAGCTTTGAATAAAAGAAGAAAAACAAGTTTATAAAAATTCGTCGTGAATCTATTCGCCACTTTTTTGGAACTCAAACGACTTAGTTTAATGAAAATAAGTTTAGAAATAGATATATCTTTTCGAATAAGTAGAAAACGGTATATTATATGCGAAATTCCGAGTTAAAATGAGCAAGTTATGGCCATTTTAAGTTGGAATTTCCTCTTATACAATTTTACCGCAATTTTGAGAAAGATTTAGAACCGTCAAGAATAGAAATTTCATGAAAGACTCATTTTGGGTATTTCATCTTGTTTAGGTGGAGAAGGAACTGAGATCACTTTCCTAGAAGATTACTTCGATTAGGATCTACTAACATGGAGTGAGTTAATCCTTTATTAAATTACATTTCCTTGTTTTGTGCTTGTAAGTAGTAGCACTAGCAATTAAGAAAAAGATAAATGAATATTTGTTGTGTGACTTGGAATTATGATTGGTTGAATATAAGTTAAAAATATCGAAAGAAGGTTTGATAAATAAATTGTGATTCTTGTATTGATATGATGAAAAATTGTGTTGATCGCCTTTAACTTGAACTCAACATTATTTGGTTAAATATATATTGAAATTAATCCATGCATATCATAATTGTGAGCCACATTTATTTCACTACTATTCTTCATGTGGGGAAACAAAGAAATGGTAGTGGTGGCTAGTAGGAGCCGAAAGTCTACATGGCTAGTAAGAGCCAGGAAGTCTGCAGGGGGAGCAGAAGCCGGTAAATCTGCAAATATTGATGGTCGTATGGGCCTGTAACCTCCTAACCCTCGACATGGAGGACGTAAAATCCATGCTACACTTGATTTCCCGTTAATCATGTGTATTTTGTTTGTTCATATGTTTGGTGCATTATCATATGATTGTTTGAATACTTGTTTAATAATGGAAATGTCTTGTAGATGGAATTATCTCACTAAGCTAGATTTGGTTATGCCCTTATAGCTTTTTGTTACAGTATGATTACCTTTGGTTGGCCCCAAGGAGCCCCGTATGCCAGGTACGAGTTTAAGCTACTAGGAGTTTTTGGAAGAAGCTATATGTATTTAAGTTTTAACATAGGCTTCTAGGAAAATCTCTATAGTAGGCTTGTGTTATAGTTGCTATTATCTTGTTGATAGAATTTTAAAGACAGGGGAATGCCCCTAAGATGATGTAAGGAATTATTATTTAAATGAAGGTTTCATGTTTATCTATATAAGTTCTTGCTTGCTTTTATTGTCTAATTAAATGTAATACCCCTATGAGTCTCCTACTATCTTAGAAGCACGCCTTGCATGTGATATCAAAACTCTTGCATGACTAAGGTTGTCATTCATTAGCTTTAATATTATATACGGTGGACTACCACGTTTAGGGTACCGTCCGGGGCGTGACAAGTTCTATGTTATTAAACAGACCTTGTGAGGGTAGGGTCAAGGGCTCGACCAAAGGCTTTTTAAGCACGAAACCTCCTTTTTATCCTCAACGACTTTTATTGCATGAGTTCTCTAATGTCGCTACTGATAGGTTCGAGGCATAAGTCGAGGGCTTCTTTCCTCTTCTTTCATTACTTCATTCTTCCTTCAATATTAACATATTATAATCCAAACAATCATGCTCTACATGCAATCTATATGTAGAGATAAATTTTTCTTCATCTTGCTCCAAATAATATATCATTACTCTCAACGCAAGATTTTGCAATCCTTTACCTCTCAAACTTGTAATAAGACCTTCAAGTCGATTCCCATCATTAAAAGTGGTGAGTTTTTCTATAGAAGAAAATGTAGTATAATCAATCTCTTTTGCTACAAAACGAGCCTTAAAATTCTCTATAGATCCATAAGGTTTATGCTTTATTTTGTACACCCATTTACATCCCATAATTTTCTTTCTCGATGGAAAATTAGTTAAGATCCATGTATAATTTGATTCCAAAGCAAAAAACTCTTTACTCATTGCATCAACCGATCTAGGATCATCTTTAGCTTCAAAATAATTTCTAGGTTCATGAACGGTTAATGCATTTGCAAGGAAAACCTTATAATCATGTGGATATGTGGCTAAACAATTTGTAAAAGACATAAGATAAGGGTAGAAAGAAGAAGATATGTGAGTAAACATGTTGCATTAGCTGATGCACTCAATTTTACATTATGGATAAAATCATTAAACCAAAGAGGAGCATATCAGTTCGAACAGAAGTTGTGTTCGACTTAGAATGATTCTCTTCTTTTTATCCCCTTAGATTAGATTGATCTCTTAGAAAAGAAAGGACCTTGGGCAAAGACATACCTGGTATACTAAGATGAATCATCCAAGTTCACCGCCGTCTTGATTGACGAGCTCAAAAAGCTAAACAATTTGTAAAAGACATAAGATAAGGGTAGGAAGAAGAAGATATGTGAGTAAACATGTTGCATTAGCTGATGCACTCAATTTTACATTATGGATAAAATCATTAAACCAAAGAGGAGCATATCAGTTCGAACAAAGTTGTGTTTGACTTAGAATGAACTTGATGATTCTGGTCATATCCTAAAGTATTGACAGAATCATGACCAAGAGACGATTGTGAAGAGAGTTTGGGATTAGATATTTATGTATGTGATGCTTCTTCAATCATGAGAATAGGACATGAAGGAAACAGACCAGATTGAGATGAAACTTCATAAGTTTCCACTTCTTTGGAAGGAAACACATTCTCATGAAATAAGACATCTCTATTACCAAAGCGTTAATAATTATCAAGATCATATAATTTATACCCCTTTTGTCCATAAGGATATCCAAGGAATGCACATCGTCTACCTCAATTGTCAAATTTATCCCTTAATTAAGAAATAGTGGAAACACAACAAAGACATCCAATGACTCTTAGATAATTATAAGATAGAATTTTGTGAAATAAGACTTGACAAGGACTTTTCCACCTCAAGGCTTTGTAGGCATTTTGTTGATGAGAGAAGTGGCTAATAAGATACATTCTCCCTAAAACTGTTTTATATATTAACATGTATTTTAAGTGAACGAGCAATATCAAGAATGTGTCGATGTTTTCTTTTAACCACCCCATTTTGTTGAAGAATATAAATGATACTCCTCCAATAAATAATGCCGAGTTTATCAAACAAGCTTTGGCAATCATGGGATAGAAATTCGTTCCTATTGTTTGACCAAATATATTTGGAAATAGTTTGGAAGTGATTTTGGACAAAATTTAGAAATTTCTAAAAGTTCATAAGTGTTTAGGACTTATGAGTCATTAGAAATGTCCATATGCAGCTGGAAAAGTCATCCACTATTGTAATTAGAAATGTCCATATGCAACTGGAAAAGTCATCCACTATTGTAAGCAAAAATGTAAAACCAAAGCTAAAGAATATATTAAATGGACCCCATCTATCAATCTGCAACAATTGAAATGAAGTTAAAGAAATAGTAGAACTTGAAGTAAAGGGCAACCAATGAAATTTGGCCAAGGCACAAGTATTACCAAAAAAAGAATCCCCTTTATTGAAATGGTGTATCCTAGGTACATGCAAAAGTTTCTCAAAAGATACATGTCCTAACATTTTATTTAAAAGATCTATAGATTTTTTATTACAACGTGATGAAACATTATCACAGCTAATAGCAAAAATAGAGGAAGACAAAGTAGTATAATTTATTGGCTTAGATTGTATCACATAAAGTCCAAAAAACCAGCATTAGCTTGAGCAACATGGACATGTTAGTTAATAGGTCCTAAAACAAGCTAGTATCGTGAGTGAAAATGACATTCAAATATTTATGACTAAGAAGTTTACTCATTGACAACAAATTAAATTTGAATTCTAGTATAAACGATACATTTTGTAACTCAATTGGGTCATTTAAGTGCACATTTCCAATAACATGCACTAACTTGATTGCACCATCTTGTAATCAAACTTTAATAGGGTTATTAAGTGTTTAAGTGTTGGATAGAAGGTGAGAATAAGGTGTAATATGGTCTGATGTGCCTATATCAACAATCCATTCCAACATGAAATTATTTGTAGAAGCTAAAGAATAACAAGGGAGTGAACATCTACCTACAAAATTCACATATCCTGAGTCAACATGATCCTCATTAGCTGATTTATTCTTCAAAACCTTAAGTACTTGTTAACAAAATTTAACAACAACGTCTGACCCATCAGAAACATGTTTAATGAAAAAATCAAGTGGATTATCCAAATCAGAAGCCCTAAAATCAACATAAGTAGCCATTGTAGTATTATGCTTGCCTTATGAACCCTTGAAACCAATCAGGGAAGCATATTAATTTAAAACAACGATCAACAGTACGTCCCGACTACTTATAGTGAGTACAAACCAGCTTATTATTAGGCCAAGTTCTTTTATCTCTCTTATCATTAAAGCTTGGCTTCTGATAACTATTAGCAGCATATGTAACAACAATGGAATCATCTTGATTTCCAAACATCATTCCCAAAAAATGCTTTTGGTTATCAACTTGACAAATCAAATAACATGCTTTACTTATAGTTAGTAAAGGATCCATAGAAAGAATATGACTCCTAACATTGTCAAAAGCATCATTTAATCCCATCAAAAACTGTACCAGCTTATTCCTATTCTCAATATCCAAGAGATTTCTTTCATGTTCCAAGAATATCGATTCAAAGTACCACAAGAACAATTAAGAACTTCTCCTAACTGTTGCATTTCATCCCACAATTTTGTAAGTTTATTGAAATAAACCATAACACTAGAATTTCCTTGTTCAGTATTAGTCACTTCATATTGTAACTGATACAAGAGAGGACCATGAGTGGAACCAAATCTATCACATAAATCTTTCCATAATTTATTCACGTCTTAGCATACATGAATACTTCATAAAGCTCCTTAGTCATCAGGTTTAAAAGCTAGCACCAAATCATATAATCACATCAATTCCATCGTTGCATTTCAAACTCATCATTTTTATATATGTGACAAGTTCAATCGACAAAACCAAGCTTAGCCTTAGGACCTAAAGCTAATTTAATGGATCTACTTCATCATAGGAAATTCAATCCATTAAAAGTCACATTTGTAATAAAAATTCCGAGATTATCACCTCCAAACAAGTAATATGGATCAACATAACTAAAATAAACAACTAATAAGGAATTGTCTATAACTTACATGATGACAAACAAATATGATACCCTAGATGAAGTTGAGCAATCAAATGAAAAAAAGTTGAGAAATTTGATCTATCAGCTCCGATACCATGTTAAATTGAAACTACTAACAGTTACGCAAGACAAAACTTACTTGTGTATCAAAGTTATTGCAATAATAGAATGAATCATGTACTTGATGAAATCAAGATGAAAAACCAAAGAGAAAACCAAACTGTATGAAAAATATTTGATTTCATATAACTAGCTGACTAAAATGGTACAAGCAAATGTATTTATACAATTTATCTAAAATATATATGTGTGCACAATAAATAAACATGTGTTGAAGACTAAAGATAGTAAAACCAGCACTATAGTATAACTTAACAAACTTAAAGCTTTATCATATTTATGTGCCTAGTCTCTGCCAAAAGTTTCACTTTGTTCCTAAAACTCTTACCAAAAGTTGCCTCTTTGGCCCTTCATCTTCTAGGCAATGAAACTTCTTAAGGGACATTACGCAACAATGCTCTATAAATGCTTTCATATCCCCTCATCTCAATAGTTCTTAAGGTTGAAGTCCTCTGTTACTTTAGCGATTTCCCTGAATGTAATCCTTCCTTTATGATTCCATATTGAGGAGAAACCCGAATTTGGCCTAGTAAGGTGGCTTGTAATGTGCAAAAAGATTAATAGGCATTACTCCACGGTTAAAACTCATGTGGAGATAAAGTTAAGCGGATTCTAGGTACATTGGTTACTACTTGTTTGATGCAGATTTAGAATTTTGATATAATTATTTTTATATTTTATGTTATTGCTTTTTACAATTTAGATTAGCAAAATTGTGAGTTATGAGATATTAGAACCCCTAAATTCACCATTATATTATGAGTTCATGTTACATTTAGTACATGAAAATGGAACCATAATGGAATTCTTATTTCATATTTTATTTTTATTTTCATGTTTGAACACACTTTTAAAACCGTGATTTACATACATTTTATGTGCTCGAAACATAATAGAACTATGTAATAATTAATGACTAAATTAATCAAAATCTGCAATATGTAATATTCTAATACAATAAATAATCATTATAATATAATTAAATTAATATAAGACTTCACTAGATCTTCCGAACACTTGAAAACGAGTCGTTTTCTAAAAGTTCCTCAATAAACAGGCTTTATGCTAAAACCCTATGATCCACCCCATTCGTTCATGGAAACATTTTTTCATATAGAAAATTTGACAGATTTTTATGCTATACATATGGGCTATGTCCGACGAAAGATGGAAAGTAAGACCGACTTAAATCCATCAGAAATGTTCTCTTATTCAAGAGAAAACTGTAATGCAATTTCACCCCATATAATAAGATTGCATATAATCATTTTATAATATAATTTATATTCATAAACACAAAAACAGTAATTGTCATTGAGGACAGACTATTTAATATAGTAAAATTATGCAATAAATAGTACAACGATTCTACTGTGGATATCCCCATTAACCAAGTAACATAATCTGTAGATTTCCAATCCTGCACTGCATCATGAGGTAGCCTCATAATTACTCTGAAGTTGGCCCAAAGTGATCTCATGAAAAGGATTGTCAAACGCCACAGCCTTCTTATTACTCAGAAATGCTTCTTAAATATGCTTCATTGATGGTCGCAAATTCGGAATGGGATTTAGGCATGCAAGTGCATATGATACAGCTTGAAGAATTCCCAATGCAACCAATGAGTCATTGCTTGGGCAAGGCAAACGAGGATCTATTATTTCTTGTAATTTAGCATGTTCAATGGATGAAGTCAACAGTTTAGAGATGATTTCCTCGGGATGTTTTCCCATTATTGTCTCCATAGCTACCACCCCATAACTATAAACATCGCATTTTTCAGTGAAAATTATCGTATAAGCAAGTTCTGCACACAAATCAAAGACAATGTTATTTAAGTGGTCAAAGTTGTAAAACTCATGGTTCTTCGTAACTGCCAAAAGGTTTGTGAAATCAAAACATATGATTGAAACGTGAAAACACAAGTTTCTATAATCCACGCGAAATAGCTTTGAAAGACTATATGTATGCTTACAAAGTTATAAAAAACTTGAAATAGATAATGGACGAAAAAAAAAAGAAATTAAGTTCTTCTTTTCACGATAACTCTTAATCTATAATATAGCATAGATAAAAAATAAAGAGCGATTAGAGTCAAAATTGAATTTTTTTTTATTATTTTATTTGAAAGAAGATAAATTGAAGGAGATCAAATTTATCAAACTTACCTTAAATTTCACTTATATATAAAAAAATAAATAAGTTTTTTTTCGGTAAACTTTATAGTTATAACTCAATCTAAATGAATTAATAAAATGTAGATAGATGAGTTAGGAGGGCGAGGGAAAGAGATAGAGAGTGAGAAAATGAAATTGAAACATGATAAGATAGATGTATCATCCTAATAGTTGATGAGCTTATAAAAATACAGTTGCATCTTCCATATTTTAGCTAATTTGAATCAAATAAGTAAAATCAGTAAAGATGATTAAAAATATTATATTCTATCTAGCTTACGTGTAAACTTAACTAAAATCGTAATATTCTAAAAAAAACACAATTCTATGCAAAAGTCAATTCAGAAAAGCCTCATAGAATCATAAACTCATAAAATCATACGGGTATGATTTTGACAACTATATATGAGATTTTTTCATTGAAAATCTACATATAAGTTTTTTCAAATTATAACTTTTCTTAGGTAAGTTTAATTCACGGTATCTGAACTTTTTTATTTACAACGGAATCGTACCTAAAAAAATTATACTAAGTACCTAAATTTTCTAAAAGTTTCCCTTCAAATATATTTTGATGAAATCCATCCATTTTTTCCATTTAAATGCTAACATGGAAATCAAAATGAATTAAAAAATTATTTTTTCTATCCATGCAAGTAGATAATTTTCATTCACAGTATTTGAACTTTTTTATTTATAATATAATAGTACCTAATAAAATTTTATGCTGAAAAAGTATCTAAACTTTCTTTTTTTTTTTTTTTTGGTGGGCTATAAGAACTATTACAATAAGACTACATTAGGCTATTATAATGCTAATGCGGAGAATTGTACTCGGTAACTTAAGGATTGAGACCTGAACTAGATGCCACTAGGCTACAAGGCTATTGGCAACTTTCTAAAAGTTTCACTTCATAAAAATCAAAATTAATTAAGAAATTATTTTTTCTATCCACGCTGGTAGATAATTTTCATTCTTAATATCTGAGATTTTTTGTTTGTAATAAAATAGTACCACAAAAAAGTACTAAGAAAATACTTGAACTTTTTAGAAGTTTCACCTAAAAAACATTTTGATGAAATTCGTCAAATTTTTTCATCCAATTGCTGATGTGTAAAGGAGAACCGATCAAAATAATATTTTATCTATCCTAGCTTGCAATATTTGACCAAGTTTGACTATTTTTTCTTCTCTCTCCTATTTGGACTTGATCTAATGAAGATGAAGGCCTTTCCCCTTTCTCTCTCCTCTCTCTCCTAGTTGGACTTTACCAACAAAAAAAAGAAGATGATGTTCTTTAGGAAGAAGAAGAGCAGGAGAGAGAGATAAGAGATAGTGAAAGAGGAAAGGCTCCCATCTTCGTCAAATCAAGTGCAAGTAGAAGTGAGAAAGAAAAAAGTCAAACTTGGTCAAATGTTACTAACTAGGACAAAGAAATATTATTTTAATTGGTTTCCCTTTAAACATCACTAGTTGAATGGAAAAATGGACAGACTCCATCAAACGTATTTTAGGTAAAATTTTACTTTCTTGGTATAATTTTTTTAGGTACTAATTTATTACAAATAAGAAAGCTTAAGTATCATGAATCAAACTTACCCACCAATGTGGATAAAAAAATTTAATTAATTTTTCATTTCACGTCAGCATTTAAACAAAAAAAATGGACAAATTCTATCCAAATGTATTTTAAGTGAAACTTTTAAAAATTCAAGTACTTTCTTAGTGCAATTTTTTTTTTTTTATTATTCCATTACAAATGAAAAAAAGTTCAAGTACCATGAATGAAACTTCCCAACTTTTCTCCTAAGTAAAGTCCTTCATATGAAGATTTTTAAGTAAAAATATTCATCTATATAGATGAGTCATGCTATAACAATGGATATTAAATCTAAATAAAATCTAAATGGAATCAAATCAAATATATTTATATAATTAATTTACAATTGATGGGTAAGCATGTGGTAGTAGACATAGGCACGGTCCAGTTCCGAAGTGGAATTGCTAGAATCAAAAGCAAACTGGCCCATCCGGTTCCATAATCGGGGTAGAACTGCTAGTTCTATGGTCAAGAACCGATGGAACTAGCGGTTCCAACCCAATTCGAAAAAAAAAAAAAGAGAAAAATGAAAACAAAAATAAGGAGAAAAAAATAAGAGAAACCAAGACACATAGAATTAGAAAATGGATTCAAATTAAACTTGAATATCAATGGCATAATATTTGTAATACAACTATTTGTGCTTCACACTTATCATTTTTAATATAAATGTTTGTACTAATGAAACATTTATTTCACTTTTTTATTTTTTTTCATTTAATATCAACGCATTTGCAAAATTTGTTGTATATTGTTGTGTAAGGGTATTTATTTTTCTTAATCTTCTTCCCTTAAAAAAACAAAAAAAAAAAAAAAAACAAAAAGAAACCGCAACAGTCTCTTGGTTTTAAAACTGGAACCAAAATTGGTAGTTACACAAGAATCGGATAGTAACCGGTACCGGTTCCGATTCTCCATTTTTCAAAACCAGAACCGGTGCCCATGTCTAAGTGGAAGAACTGAATCGAAAAACTAACTGTGTTCTAGATCAACAGAATTTCTTTTACAAAATGTAATTGGATAGTAATATTAATTTAGTTCTTTTCCAATTTTTTATGAATTAACAGAGGCAAGAAACAAGTCAAAGAGGGAGAACTCCCCACATATTCCCTTCAAATTCTTTTGTTCTTTTTCCTTATTGATTAATAAGTTTAGAAAACCTAATTTTTATTACCAAATAATTTTTACTTTTGTTCTTTTAACCTAAATTAAAGATTTTCAACTTACTACAGCTAAGAAAAAATCCTAGGTTTATAATTGGAATTAGATTAATAAAACGATTTGGTGGGGCAGTCAAGTAATATAAAGCTATGATAAGTGGCCCTCCATTAGATAACTTATTGGTAAATAAAAGTAAATAAAAACTTAATACGTATCTTAGAACTAAATGATACACATGCTGTATTTAATTTTCTTTTAAACTAGGCTTCCGAGGTATCGGTGCTAGTAAGCTTGATAAATAAAACCTCCATAGAGTAATACTGTTGGAACCAATAATAAATATTATTTTATAAAGATTATTTATTTATTGATGAATGAATAATTTATTAATTTATAAAGTTTTTTTATATTTTTTACACATTTTTTTCCAAATTATATTTATAACTTATCAATGAAAATTAAAATAAATATGGAAAAAAAATGCATATGTAGATTATCTAAAAAAAGATTTTTCAAAGTCATAATACACAAATATAAAACGAAATAATAAATTTTATAACACAAACAACTATAGAGATGATGTAAATCTTGAAAATTAGAATGGATGGATATATTGGAAAAGTAGTTTTCCAAAGTTAATGATTTAAAAGATAAAAAGCTACAAAATATTTTAAGTAAATAGAATACAAATTTTACTAAAATTGTGCATGTATATTTTAACAAATAGTAAAATTTTAAAAGAAAAGAAGTAGAATGGAAAAAACTTTATTATGAACTTTATACGAAATTATTTATATATTTAATGAATTATTAAATTATTATCTTATGTATTTAGCGAGATTATTAATTTAATACATTAGCCCAAGTCAGAATCGAAAAAAATATTATCTAATTGAGATTATTCATTTATCAAATATTCATTTACCAAGGTTTTAACTATACAAAAAAAAACTAGATACCAAGAAATTGTATAAATGCTTTACCTGGCGCAACATATCCAGATGTGCCTGCAATTGCTGAAATATTTGCTGAAGCTGGATCATGAAGTCTTGCCGTGCCAAAATCCGAAACAAATGCTTGCATTTCATTGTTGAGTAAAATATTGCTGGTTGATAAATCTCGATGAATAATGGATGGAGAACAATGATGATGCAAATAAGACACGGCATGTGCTATATCTTTGACAATGTTGAGCCTTTTGGTCCAGCCCAATTCTAATGCTTCAGCATCATTTCTCAAGGCATAAAACAAACTACCTCTCTCCATGTACTCATACACCAAAAACATACATCTTTTGTGTAAACAGAAACCATGAAGCTTAATGATGTTTCTGTGTCGAATCTCTGTTAAGAGTTTCACTTCGTTTTTGAAACTCTTATCAAAAGCTGGCTCTTCTGCTTCTAAACGATGAAGCTTCTTCACTGCAATTACCTTCCCATTAGGCAACTCTGCTTTATAAACACTTCCATATCCTCCTGTTCCAATACAATACTTGAGATCAAAGTCCTCTGTTGCATTTACAATGTCCTCATATGCAATTCTTCCATCGTAATTCCATATGGAGAATACATCTCCATTTTGCACAATTTTTTCATTTGGGATAGATGGTTTGACCCCTTTTTGACAATGGAACCAAATGCTAAGAAGCACTATAAGAAAGAAGAAGAATAAAACTACAGGTAAGATTATTTCTACCTGACGTGAGATCTTATGTCTTGTTTTATGAGATTGAGAGGTTAGGGGTGGAGAAGAATTGGTCACATAAGAGATGTTGTACACAAGATCCTTATTTCCATAAAAAGAACTCCTAGGATACTTGTTCAAAATAGAATCCGGGATTTGACCAGATAAGGAATTATAAGACAAGTTTAAAGAAGAGAGAACACTGATATTGAGAGAATCTGGGATAGAACCAGAAAAGAATTGTTTCGAAGATCAAGAAATTGCAATTGTTCCAATTTGCCAATTTCCGGAGGAATTTTACCCACAATTCTGTTGAAACTTATGTTCAAATCATACAACAGGGTGATGTTACCAACCTGTGGTGGGATAGAACCATCAATTTGATTTTCTTGCAGGCTCATGTACTTCAAACTTGTCATATTCCCCATTGAAGAGGGAATTGGACCAACTAAATTGTTTTTGTTTAGATTCATGATACATAAGATCCATAGATGTCCAAAACTAGAAGGCAAGGGACCCCTTAAAAAGTTTTCATCTAGCTTAATACCAAGCATAGATGTTAGGTTTCCAACTGTTGGAGGGATGAACCCGCTTAACTGATTAGAGGAAAGACGGAGCTCAAGCAAGTGGGACAATTGGCCTACAGTAGAAGGTATTGAACCAGTAAGCTCATTTCCATCTAAGTACAAATAGGACAGGCTTTTGAGATTTCCTAGTTGGGAAGGAATGGAGCCATTGAGATTATTTTTTGAAAGCTCAACAGTAACCAGCTTCGAAAGGTTTCCAAGACAACTAGGGATGTTTCCTGACAGAAAATTTTCCGTCAGTGATAGGGTCCTCAATTTTGAAAGTACACATAATTGGAATGGTATGGCGCCCGTGATTCCATTTTTCTGAATTTGAAGAGTAACGAGACTTGGAATAAGGGAAAAGTTCATTTTTCTTAATTTCTCACTGATTTTCTGAGAAGAAGGCAAGGAAATCTCAGTGACACTACCTAAAGGATTGCATGTAATGCCAGGATACTGGCAAGAAGGTAAAGAAGTGTTGGTATATTGAGGCCACCACCCACTTTGGATTACAGCCTTTTCTTCGGATTTCAACATCGTAATAGCTAGTGATGTGGTGGTCGTAGTCATAGGCCATAACACTATTAGTGCTATGATCGATGAAACAACAGAGGAAAATGGACGTGCCATGAATATTTTGTGTGTGTGTGTGTGTCAAAGGGGATGTGTAGTTCTCTCTCCACTAGACTGGTGTGTGATTTTGCTGGTATGGATTTAACAAGAAGGAAGAGGTGATATATATACATATAAGGATGCTACAGTAAATTACTACGTAGTCCTGCACCCAAACACACGGAATTGCTTTCTGCAATTATTTCCATTTCGTGTCTGTTGGGTAAAACTTTAGATGTCCTCACATCCCACCCATGAACACAAATGGAGTTTTAGTCTTAAATTTTTTTTAATATAATAATAGTTTTATTAAATTAGCCACTATCATTATTGTATATCTATATATTATTGGTATTAATGAAATAAATATCCAATAGAGATTACACATCACACATATTAATATAAAAAAAAATATAATATGTGTAAATTATAGGTGATAAATAAATTAAAAATTACCTTTCGTTTATTATATATATTTAAATTTTATTTGTATTTACATAGAACATTTTTATTTTTTTTTTTAATTTATCCAATATTCATTATTACACATACATAGTCTTTTTGTTGTTTGACTTGGTTTTCAATCATCTAGACTGGATAGTAGTGAACATCATGGGCCCAATTGGTATTGGCATATACCATCTATTTCACAGGTGTTGAGTGTTGATCTTTCCTAGATCCAAGTGTACTAGGACCACTTTACCATTTTATCCTTTATATGGGTGGCAGAAAACTGATGAAACCTGTGGGAAAAAAAAATGATGATTATTAATTTAAGTTAGGATTGAAATACATAGTAATGAATGAAATTAGTAGAAAGTTTTTCACTCTTTAGTCCACTTCTTTTCTCTTCAATTTTAAAGAGAAATGAGTAAAAACAGATGGAAAATAATAATAATTACAAAATACAATCTTATTGATTTTCGTAAAAATATATAAGGATGATATCAATCAGTAATTTTATTTATCTTCTTTTCTTTCCATTTCTTTAATAAATTACCAAATATAATTTAAAAATTTTACTCATTGCCACATCCACCCTTTTCTTTTATCTTCCATTATTTTCTTTTTCCACTAATTTCCACATTTTACTAAGTTGTTGATCACAGTTATAGTTTCTCCTTGTGAAAGGCTTGATTATTTTAAATTCTATTAACGAAGTTGACAGCTATGGCATTGAAGAAGTAAGAATTTTAAATTATTATAAATTAATGGTGTAAGTATTAATTTTTTAATAAATTGGATCGGCTCAATTTTTACTTTCTTAAATGATAAGATAGTTGAAAAAATAAAAAAGAACACAAGCAAACATAATGCGCTGGCGATTAATTGTTTTGTATAATATATAATATTACTTTTTCATATGTAGTTGTTATGTAATATTATATTATAAAATAATATTTGTATGGCGCATTATTATAAGCTGTTGGTTAAAAATATCATAGATAAATTACTAATCTATATAGTATTTATAAAATTACTATAATAAGTGTTCTAATAAATTTTTTATTTAGTTTTATATTTGTATTAACTAATCCTTGCACCAAGTCATTTCACAAATTTTAGATTGTCTACTATTATAACTGCATTTATTTTTAGTTGTAAATTTGAATTACTTAATTTTCCCCAAGTCGTTACATTAATTTTGGATCTTGGAGTATTATACCTAGAGATAAGGAGGAAATCCTGTTATATTTACCATTTAATTGGATATTAAAGCTTTGAGAGTAAGATCTTTATAAATTAGAGAACTAAAGAAGAAAACATTAAAATAAATATAATAATTAATATACTAAAGTAAAGTATTTTTAGACGGTTGCAATTACAGGCTTAAAAAAGAAAACTCAATGGATGAAAGAATTGCATTAGCATTTTGTTCAGGGTTTATGGGGCTTATTTGCTTCATTTACTTTGCACGGGTTTAATTTTCATTTTTTTCCCCCCTTCTCTATGAACTTTAAAAATTGTGAGAACCTCCTTTTACTCTTACTAAAGTCAACTATTTTTAGATGGCTGCAACTATTGCGGGTTTAAAATTTTTTAAAAAAAAAAATCAATGGAGGAAAGAATTAGTATAGGCATTTTTGTTCAGGTTTTTGTGGCTTATTTTTTTTTTTTTTTTTGGCTGTGGCTTATTTGCTTCATTTACTTTGCACAGGTTCAATTTTCTTTTTTTTTTTTTCATTTTCCATATTTAATCTTTTTCTTCATTTACTTCAGGCGGGTCCATTTCTTGAGATAGTTTTGATTTTTGTGATGGTGGTTTTCAATTTATTTTTCTCGTGTTTTTTTTTTTTTTCCATTTTGTTACAAGATTTCTATTGTCTAAAAAATATACTCATAAGTTTATAATTGTTTTCAAATATTCTCCAATTAAATATAATAGTTAGCGATACGTCAATGCTAAAAGGATAAGTCATCTGTCGCTTAAGCATTTTAGGGGATGTAAATCGGGACTTTTTGAAATTTGGGATGTCTGCAATTTTTAAAGATTTCAAAGAAGTTCACTCAATTGACCTCAAAATATATATCTTTAATATCAAAAAATACATAGAGTTACCAATCTCTATACTTAGGGGTGTAAACGAACCGAACCGAGCCGGGCTTTTGCAAGCTCGGGCTCGGCTCGGCTCAGCTTGGCTCGTTTATTTTTTAACTGGCTCGAGCCGAGCCAAGCCAAACTTTTAACGAGCCTGGAATATATAGGCTCGAGCCCAAGCCTGTTAAGCTTTTTCAAGCTCGAGCTTATTTCGTTAAACGAGCTTGAGCTCGGCTCGTTTAGCTTATATAATTATTTTTTAATTATATTTATAATATTAAATTAATATAAATAATTATGTATAATGTTACATTAATATTATATTAATAATATATATATTAAACGAGCTTGTTCACGAGCTTGACTCGCAAGCTCTTAACGAGCTTGCTCACGAGCCCATAACAAGCATATTCGCAAGCCGGCTCGCGAGTTTAAGGACAAGCTCAGGCTTAACTCGTTTAGCTAAACGAGCCTGAGATGGAGCTTTAACTCGGCTCGTTTAGCTAAATGAACCAAGCCAAGCCAGGCCTGAAACGAGCCAAGCTCTAGTAGCTCGCGAATAGCTCGACTCGTTTGCAGCCCTGTCTACACCCTTTGTATTGTATTAATTACTTATATGCCTTTATTACTAAAGCCCAGACTAATCTTACTAGGGGTATCTATTGGGCATTGGGATCAAGAAAAAAGGTGCAGCTATGGTTGGATATATGGTTAGATTTACCCAACCCTCTATCCTTTTATCATGCTATTGAAATTCCATAGGATATTATTAACTACACAGTTGCTGATTGTATGTGCGTGTTGGCAATCAATGGGATTAGATCCTATTTCGAGCTATGTTGCCTAATAAATTCATTTTGCATATTGCAGCAATTAAACCTCTTGCTATGTTTGATGGTGAAGATATATATTTTTTTTTGGCTACTTCTTCTTATGGGTAATTTACAGTTGCTACAACATATAATCTTATTTCCAGTTGGAGAATTTGGTAGAATCTAAGCAATGGAAGCTGATCTAGAATTAGTGAAATCCTATGAGAGTTTGAAGTTTTCTCTAGTTCGTAGGTCATCAACGACTGCTTACCAATTTTGTGAGGACTTGCAAGGAATTTGTCTCAATTAACCCTTTGTCCATGCTACTTTGGAGCGAAGAATCTACAAGTCAAGTTCTCTTTTATTGTTATACAGAGATGTCAGTTTGGTAGAATTTGATTCCTCAAGACTAGCATGACAGCTTTCTCAATGTCCCTTTTGATGATTGATATAAGAGAAATCTTAGTTTGAATTATTGTTATATAGAGGACATTGCTTGGAATGTGCTTTTTGGTGTTACTTGTTAGGTATTCTAAAATCAATGGAAGAGCAAATTGTTTGATGAAGATATTATTTGTACCTTGAATTTGAGTTTGATTATTTTGCAACAGTCCAAACTTTTTTCTAAAGCTGTGAATATAATCAATAGTTCTAGAAAAAAACGTTATTAAACATTTTGATTATTTTGATGAAGAGAAAATTATTTTGGTTTTATGGGTCTTTGAAATTTCTTATATGACACTCAAACTATCGAGCATTTTATTGGAGGAATTCTTTGAAATTTAACTAAAAGATGATTATTATTATGAAAAATTCTCATATTATTCCAATAAGATTATTATCCTAAGAAACAAACAAAATTTTATTTATTTGTGATGCCCCAGAACTTTGCCCACCGAGATATTGTCCGTTTTGATCACACACCATATAGTTTGTCTTTTGATGATAGAGCTTCCTATGAGGTCTTCGAGAACCATACCAAGCAATGAGGATCTACTCCTCCACTTCTAGCTAGTGAACTGCTCTGATACTACCTGTAGCACCCAAAAACTCTACCTACCGAGGTATTATCCACTTTGGCGAAATACCACATAGTTTTTTCCTTAGTGCCAGCTACTTCTCAAGAGGTTACCCATCCTAGAATTACTCTACACTGAGCACACTTAATTTTAGAGTTTTAATGAATTGCAAGCCATTATACCAAAAGGCATCCCGTTGATTACAGTCCTATCACCTATATTTTAGGGGTATCACATACTACAAGTATGTTCTCTAATCTTGCTTCCTTAGCTTGTGTGTCCACTACCGAGGCTAAATATCCTATACCACCCTTATTCATTAACTTCCATGCTTTGATTGTTGAGACTAACCGAGAGTTTCCTTAACATAATTTTCTTTAAAAAGAAAAACTTCTATTTGTCTAAGTTGTTAATATCACTACTTTCCTTTCACAATCCATGCTTGCACGATATTGTGTCAACCAGGGATTCTACAAATACATCTCCCTTATTTAGCTTTTTGTTGAACAACCTGCTCCCCTCTTACGGGGGTTGATATTACCAATATATACTTTAAGGTTTGCAAAGGAAGTTTATTCCTATCAACCTACTTTTTTGACACATGAATGTGTTGCACCCATGCCAAACAAAGTATATGCATAATTATCCCCTATACGTACCAACCCTAGAACAAGTAATTTATTTACGTAAATTTTATGTTCACTATTCATTACAATTTCTACCAAAAGCAACAAATCATAAAAGCACATATTAAGGATTCTTACATGCCATATCTTCCTTGTTAGCTTCTGCTTGTGAGCAGCATATATACATCCTTGAATCCAAGGCTTCGGCCTTGCTCCTCCTAGTTGATTATCTTTGTTTACATATCCTAACTTCTTTGCTTATGCCTGGGGTTGCCTGCTAGTGATGTGGTTATGACTCCTAACATTAAGATGTGTGTGCCTCTTTATTACATTTAAAATAGTACAAACTCTTCACATTTGGATTTTGCCTTAGCCATATGCATAGTTCTCCACATCTAAAGCATTTACCTGTAAGTTAAGGCAATCTAAAGCTCGATGTTTTCAACTGCACTTCTAGCAAGGTGGAGTTATTCTAAAAGGTTTCTGATTCTTGCCAAAAAAATTATAGCTCTTTTCTCTTTTATAACTCTACTACCGCTGGAACTTTCTACAAACTTCCTTTTCTTACTTTTTTTTGATCTGCTTCTTGACGTATGTTATGAGCTTGCTCAATTAAACGAGCTTCATTCACAACTTGTACATAATGTACCAACCTATACCTTTTTAGCTCAGCTTGAAAATAAAGATCAAGTTCGGTCTTAAACCTCCCAACCTTAGCAACCACATCATTTTGGATCGCTTCAAGAGCAAAGCTCAATAATATGTTCAACTTCTACCTCATTGTTTCATTTTATAATACTTCTCACACTTTTGTGCCCTCACATACTCAAGCAAGTGATGCTCTAGAAAACTTCTCTAAATGCAATCCAACCGATAGGCTCTTGCATCAATCGCCTCTGAGCCATCCACCATTTTTTGCTCGACCTTTTAATAAAATAACAGCAATTGGTACCTTTTTATTATCTTCTATACTATGTACCATGAATGCTTTCTCTAATGAGTCGATCCATTCCTTAACAAATGTGCTAGTCCCATCATATGGTTTAGCTATTCTTTGGACACGAGCAAATTTCTCCTAATTTTTACCACCATTCCTAGCTAGCGTAGTTACAAGCTGTTGCACTAAATCCATCATCTGCTAAGGTTGAGCTGGATTAAGTTAAGGAAGCAATTCTTATTTATGCTCCTCATTTCTATGATTTACCGGTGGTCTCCCGCGTTCAGGTCTGTTTCTTATAATTTTTTGTATAAGCAAAGCATTAAACCAAAAAGTAATCTCTACCCTTTTTTTTCCCACAAGTTTAGAAAAATCCTAATACAAACTATCCCACACTTCTCGCATGTGTCCTAATATCAAGGTCCTTAATTTATGCTCTAATACCACCTCTACCAAGAGCCACCCTAGGGCTAGGCCTCGAGCCAAAATTAGAAAGAAACAAATGTATACAAGTTATAAGAAAAGAAATTTAGCTATATTTCTAAATGAGTTGCAATTGGTTATACTTATTTTTATACATACATGATGTCCCTATATTTTTTTTTTTCAAATTCTATATATTATTGACTTGGTCTATAGGATGTTACATCTAACCCCTCTTAATAAAAGTTCCATCCCCCAAAACTTAGCTATTAATCATAAAGCTCATATTCTGAACATTATATAATATAATAATTAAATATTTCTAAAGTTTCAAGTTATAAAATTACTAATCTTCCATAAACAACTCAGAGTATTGAACTCTCATTGAATCTATAGACTCCTAGGAACTTTACCCACTGAAATATTTTCTTCTTTGACAAAATATCGTATGGTTTTGTCCTTAGTACTAGTTACTTCCTGAGAGGTTACCTGTCCTAGGATTACTCTCTACTAAGCACGCTTAACTTTAGAGTTCTGATGATCTCAAAGCCATTACACCAAAGGTGCTTCGATGATTAGAATTCTATCATCTATATTTGAGGGGTATCACATACTCCCACACTTATGAAACTGATGTTTTCGTCAGTTTTGTTACATAAGTTAAGAATCATACCAAGCAAGGAGGTAAATTGCTCTGATACCACTTGTAACATCTTGGAACTCTGCCCACCAAGGTATTATCCAATTTGACCACATATTGCACGGTTTTGTTCTTTAGTGTCAATGCTTCCTAAGAGATCAATTATCATGAGATTACTTTGCTCAAAGCATACTTAACTTTGGAGTTCTGACGAACTCTAAGTCATCACATCAAAAGGCATATCTATGGTTAAAGTTCCATCACCCATATTTAAGGGGTATCACATAATCCATCACTTATAGAATTGATGTCTTCAACAATTTCATTACACAAATTAAGAACCATACTAGGCAGTGAGGACACACTCCTCCACTTTCGGCTTGTGAATTGCTTTGATATCACTTGTAACATCTTGGAACTCTGCTCATCGAGGTATTATTCACTTTAGCCACATGCTGCACGATTTTGTACTTTAGTCTTAGCATTTCCTATAAGGTCACTCATCCTGAAATTGTTCTTCCTAGAGCATGCTTATCTTTGAAGTTCCGATAAACTTCAAGCCATTACACCAAAATGCACATCTGTAATTAGAGTTCCACCATATATATTTGAGTAGTATCATATACTGTCCCACTTATAAAACTAATGTCCTCATAGTTTGTTTACATAAGTCCATAACCACACTAGGCATTGAGGACACACTCCTCCACTTCTGGCTAGTGAACTACTTTGATATCACTTGTAATGCCCTGGAACTTTGTCCACCGAGGTATTGTCCACTTTGGCGAAATGCCACAAGATTTTGTCCTTGGTGCCAACTACTTCCCAGGAGGTTACCAATCCTATGATTGCTCTCGACTGAGCAAGTTTAACTTTAGTTTTGATGAACTTCAAGCCATTACACCAAAAGGTGTCTCGATGATTAGAGTTTCACTATCTATATTTGAAGGATATTACATTTTTTAGTTTTAAAGGAAGACAAGAATGTACGAAAGAGAGATGGGTACTTATTTATTTATTTGTTTTAGGTCGATATAGATAGGTACTTAAAAGAAGAGAGAAAATGGAGGTTAAATCGAAATTATATCTATGTAATTCTTCTTCAATCCATTGTAATAGAAAGATAAGTGCATTATAATGTGGGATGATAGAGAAAAGATTCAGTGGGTATTACACGTCATATGTAATATACACGTGGTGTGTAACTCATAATAGTTTTCTAGCACGTGGGTATGTAGATGATGGTTACTTTAAAAATCATCCCCTATATTGTTCATGTGTTAGCATATAGTTGGGAGTTACACACCATGTATATATCTATGTGGCGTCTATTATCCACCCAATATTTTTCTTGGATGATAATCGCTAGGTAAGTCAAGGTCCTACTTTCTAAAATAAGTGAGTTTGCTTCTATGGAAAAGTGTTTTTTTTTTTAAATATAATTTCGATGAAACTGCTTTGTAATTAAAATTAAAATTTTAAAATGCAATTTTACAATATTTTTCTTTCAATTGAAATTTACAAACAAACCGATTATATAATACCTAATCATAAATTTTATATGCGATTTGAGTTGCCTTTAAATATTTAAAATGTGGTATATGTCACCATGGTTTGATTCTAGGTTCTAAAATATAGGAATTAGAACCAAAATCACTTGAGCCAAGCTATCTCCTAAATAACCAAATATGTGAATTGAAAAAAAAAAAGGAAAGAAAAGAAAAATCCAAGAATTTTATAAAAATTAGAGGAGGAAAAAAAAAGGCAATGATAATGAAAATTAGATGATAGAATAAATAAAAAAGAAAATAAACGTAGGAAAGTCTAAAAAGAAAAAAAAAAATCAAGGGGGAAAAAAAAAGCAAATCTAGCCACCGCAAAATCCTTCACCACACCCCATCTTCTTTACTAAACTCATCATTGAAAATCCATTGCACTCATCGAGACTCTGATGCCACCATATGTTTTGCTAAACCCATTATCGAAACATCCACTACAGCCAGCGAGACTTTAGTGTTGAACCTATAATAGTTGATTAATGAGGTTAGTTGATAATACTTTATTTGACTCTTTTTACACAATGTTGTTATTTTTTTTAAATCATTCCAAACATTAATACTTTCTACCATAATTTACCTTATATTTTTTTCCCTTATTAACGTTTTGTGTGTTCTTCTTCATTGATTCTCGACATTATATTTCTTTTCCTCATATCCCACTTGTGCTGTACATGGATTTTATTTTGTTAAATTAATATTTGATATGGGACACACAACAATTGGTCGAAATTTCCATATTAGTTAAATTGATATATTTTCATGGATCTGGTCAAAGTAGTATAGACGACATGGGTTTTATTTGTTAAATTGGTATATTTACATGGTCCAATGGGTGCTCGGAACTATCTCGAACCCACTCTTTGCTAGTCCGATTTAGAACCAGAGTCTACTGGTTTCGAGTCGGTTCTGAACCAAATTAAACATTTGTTTAGATCTGTGAGTTTTTTTTTTTTTTTTTTCCTTTTCTGCAGCAGCTTCAATGCTAGATATCCTATCTAAGTTTGTCAAATTTATGATTTTACGTAAAATCACTAGAGGGTTAATAAATCGAAACGCATAGTCGAAGCTTAGAACTTTAAGTTTCTAGAACTTACACAAAAAAATTTTAAAAAATTATAAATATACTTACAAAAACCATAAAAAACTTGAAATATATAATGATATAAAAATAGAAATAAAGAAATTAAGTTTTGTTTTTTTCCAAAAGAACTCTTAATCCATGTCTAGCATTGCTAAAGAAAAAAAAAAGCAACTAGAATTAGAAATAAGTTTATTTCAACCATTAGGTTTTTTACGGAAGTTATGAAATGAAGGAGGATCGGACTTTTTAAGTTATTTTAAATTTTTAATTATATAAAAGAAATAAATAAACTTTCTCGTCAACTTTATGGTTGGACTTGAAATAATTTGATAACCATAGAACAAGGGAGTTGACGGAGAGAGGCAAAGAGATAGAGAGAGCGTAAAAATGATATTGAAATGTAATAGAAAAAATATATCATCTTAATAAATAAAACATGGTTTTATTTTTTATATTTTAGTTTATTTGACTCAAATAAATAAAATCGGTAAATTTAATTAGAAACATAAGATTCTATCGAGTTTTACACGTGGACTCGATCGAAATTATAAGATTATATTAAAAAATAAATAATTTTACATACGAGTCAACTTAGAATAACCTCTTAAAATCATAAATTTATAAAACCGTACGAAAAATCATGATTTTTATGAAGATGATACCTAACCCCAATAGAGCAATTGCGTACAATATGCTCTTGGGAAGCCTAGCTACATCGACGTAACAATCTAGTGGATAACATTGGATCTGGGACAAGGACTAAAGCCGCTGTATTTGTTGAATTAGCAGTAATTTGAAGCAGTCAGAAAGTCAAGGTCGTCGTCGTATACTCTTTCTTCAGCTTCTCTTTTCAATAAAACGTGTATGGTGAGACATATCTATCAAGACAAATCGACCAATCTTCCTTGTAGCAAAAGGTTCAATACTCGTGTCGATCTTCACAAATTTAATGGAACAAAAGTCTTACACCATATCTGCCCTGACGGACATCGTGGTTCCCTGTCTCTATCTTGAAGGAGAAATGCTGTATTTTTTCTCGTTGGCGTCTAATTTTACAAGTAAAAAGGATAAAATCTTATTTGAGCATTAGCAAAATATGTTTTCCATTTAAAATGAATGTCAAGTAAATAACTGAAAGCATTTTACAATGGAACATAAACATTTAAACATGAGATGTGGGTACAAACTTTTGAGGATATTGATATATTAGCACAAATCCGTGACATTATTTGAATGGTAGAAAGCTACGGTATCTTGCGTAAGAGAATGTAATAAACATTTTGCTAGAAACGGTTATATAATGTTGCAGGCAAATCAGCCTTCTCGCAACCTATTGGAGTTCAACTTGATGACAGCTAAAATTTGACTTGGTTGTAATATAATTGAGTTCAAATTCAAGCTAGTCACAAATTTAAGTTTTAAAATACTCAATTTTAATAGCTTGTATAAATATTCAAGCTTTTTAATATTTTTTATAAAAAAGTTATAAAACTTTTGTTTTTCTTCTTTTTAGAACCTATTTTCATTCTTTATTTATTTTCCCTTTTATATTAAATGATTCACATTTAGTCTATTTTTACGTCTAATCTATAAAAAACTCTATTTTGTTTTCAAATCTCAATTTATTTTTTTAATTAATTAAATTTTATAATAATAATCAAGCTTAATCATGTTAATAACAAGCTCATCAAGTATCATTTGAGTTGAGCTTGAATTTTAAGTTTTTTTTTTTTCTTTTCATTTAAATAGAATTCGCGTTTGATGTTGTATGATCTCATCCCAACTCGTGATGAGGGCATGGTACATAGTTCAATCACTGCCGGGTCCACCTATCGGGTTTAGAGTCTATAAAGTCGAGTCTCCGCGTTGATTTTAAAGATCTAGCAGTAGTCAATCGATTAAACGGCATGGCCAGTAATGGGGTCCACTGAGTCACTTCGCATAAGGCGATTGATTATTTTTTTAATCATTTTTATTTATTTATTTTTTATTCACTTAAAATATTAGAGTTAAGCAAATAGAGTAAGTTAAGTGAATCAACTACTTTTACTTTAGAAAAATTAAATTAAAAAAAAAAAGAAAAAAAATGGTTGAGTTGAAAATTTTAATTCATATAATTGGGTTTGCACACTTAAACCTATTTTTAAAAAAGAGGATTTAATGTCATAAATAATACTTAAATTTTTATAACTAGCTTAATTAGATATTTTAAGTTTAGTTTTAAATAATTTAGTATTTCAACTATCATAAAAAAATTCAATTAGAATATTGAAGTTTGCTTTTGAATTAGCTCCAAGTAGAAAACTAAAATTTATTTTAGATATTAAATTATTTAAAACCAAACTTCAAGTATCTGATTAAATTTTTTACAAAAATTTTAGATATCATTTTTTACATCATACCTAAAAAACAAAAGGAAAATGTTATTGAACGTTAATATTTATATACGTGAGTCCTTACGTTTCAAACCTTGCAATTTTTATTTAACTGTTTGGTCTTATTTGGCGACAGGTGGATTGTTGAAAACTTCGTAATGATGATCATTATGGTTATTCATATGCTCGCGGATAATTCGATTTTTAATTTTTAATCACATATGACGGGTTATTTAAATGAAGAGCCCAATACCTCTAGGGAGACATGGTAAAAAAGATTCATAAAACAATAGCAAATAAAGATAATAATAATAAATTTTATCCTATATTTATATTTATCTTTCAGTATTTTATCAAAAAAATTTTCTTAAGGTAAACAATAAATAATTTAATTCAAATGAAGACTACCATATTAAACTTTTTCTTAAAAAAAGAAAAACTAATGGTTCATTTACTTGAAGGTAATAAAGGAGGAATAAAATAATCATTCATAAGAAACGATTTGTTATCTTGTTTAGTTACACAAATGAACTAGGCATATTATTACTAGTAATCTTTCTATTCCCTATGCAAAGAGAGAGAAAAAAAAAAAAAAACCTACCATATTGCTTTTTTATTATCTCTCTATTCCCTCTTCAATGAGAAACAAAATTAAAAAGGTGTGGCTATTTTACCCATAGTAAATTTAGTAATGGATAAATATACCATAATATTACACAAAATCCTCCTTTTTATATACAATTGTGTCATTCTTTATTTTTTTATTGTTAAGACTTAGCAAATCAGTACAAATCTACATTGCAGATTATATATAACATATACAAATAATACATAATTTATGTTCTATAACAACCCATATATTATAACTTGTATGTAAAACTTATAAGTAATATATGTGGATTATATATGTCATATATATGCATTATAGAATTATATATGAAAAAAATAGTGTGCATTAATAAAATAATAAATTGTATATATAAGTTATAATTCATAATTTATATATACAATTTGTAAATAAAAAATGTATATATTTCATATGGATAAGATATAGATAATATTTTATATACATGATTTATATAAATATATAAATTAAAAGTTATATATATGTAAGTTATATAATTTGCTTATTGCATATAAGTGGTGAGTTATATTTATAACTTATTCTAAAAAAATATAAATATAATCTAGAGAGATTATAAATATATGAGATATATATGTATTATACACGTTATACATATGACAAATGAATAGTGTATTGATGAAATACATAGGTAATGTATCTAAATTATACATGCAAGTTAAATTATACACACACACACACCACACACACATGTAAGTTATAACTTGTATATATAAGTTACAAATTTATATATGTTTTATATTTTATAAGTTACAAGTTTTATATTTACATACGAGCTATATTTCATATGTACAATTATAAGTAATAGTTTATATATCTAAGTTATACATAATAAGTTATATAGTATATCAATTGTATATATATAAGTTATAAAAAATTATAAAAACATAATCTAGAGATTTTAAATATAAATGCTATGTATTATATATGTTATATACGTAACATTAATAAAATCTATAAGTTGTATATATAATTTATAAGCTATAAATATAAATTATATTTTATGTATATAAGTTATATATGTTTTATATTTTATAATGTATAAGTTATATATATATATATATATAAGCCATAATTAATATATATCAGTTATAAGTTATACATAAGGGTTATATATGTAAAGTTATAAGTTATGTATAAGTGTTATATGTATAAGTTATATATATCATTTTTAAATTATATAATACATCATTTTCATTTATAATCTATGATTTATATACATATATATTTAAACTTATAAGTTATACATAAGGGTTATATACGTATAAGTTATATATATCATTTATAAATTATATAATACATCATTTTTATTTATAATCTATGATTTATACTATTATATAAACATCTAAAAAAATATAATTACATAATCTAGTGATTATGAATATTGTATAAATGGAAAATAATAAAACATTGATAAAATATATAAATTGTATATATAAGTTATGAGTTATGCATAATATATATTTTATAAATTGACTAATAGATATGAGTTATAATTCATAACTTGTATATATATAAATAAAAGTTATATATATTAAGCTATATTTCATGTAGATAAGATATAAGTAATATTTAATTAATTAGAATATATCCAAATGTTAATACCTTGAATGAATTTTGCAAAATGTTACTACTTTATTTGATTTAAAATGTAAAATAATGATTTCTCTTTCTAACCACTTAAAAATTTGATATTTTAAATAAACTTTTTTTTTTCCTTTTTTTGGTTACAAAGTGGCCCTTAGGCCAAAACAACGACAAATTACAAACTAACAACTAGAGAGGATTCTAAAGAATCATGATAAACAAGCATATCAACACTGGATAATTGATTGAAGGAGATCACATGATTTAAATCACAATTATGACCCAACTTAGCCATAAAATCAACACATCTATTCAAACTTCGACAAATCCAGGTGAATTAACATTGCAATCTTTGGCAAGCCAAGTATCAATCTGCACCACTATTTGATGAAAATTAATGGATCATTTATGGTTGTTAACTAAATCAAAAACCTCTACTTGATCAATCTCAACTACCACATGCCTCAATTCAAGTTGCCAAGCCATTTGGAGACCTCCCAAACACTGTCTAGAGCTTAGCCATTAATGGAGAACAAATTCCTAGCTTATGTGCAAAACCACACACCTTGCTCATATTATAATCTTATTAATCCCACCCATTGTAGATTGCTCGGAATTGACAACACACGAGCCATCTATATTAATCTTATACCACCCTTGTTAAGGCCTCTATTAATTTAAAGCAGAATTGAAAAAATTTGGTTTGTGAGCATGCTTGCACTGCTTCATAATATGTGTGAATTCCTTAATCTGATAAACAATAATTTGAAGAGGATCAAAAGGGGACTCTTGATTTTCTTAGGAGATGAAAATTGATTTCACCATCTCCATGTCCACCACATAGTGATAGCAAAAATCGTTATCAGATTCAAACGAGAAAAAATTGATCCCTATCTCTTAGAGAAACCATCAAACACCCATTGGGTCATATCACAATTAAAGAAATCATGCCAAAACCTTTGCTCAATAATGCCCATCCAAATGGATTTAACCAAATTACAATCCTACAAAGCATGTAGCACATTTTCAAGTTCATAATTGCAACGCAACAAATAGTAGAAATATCATGACATCTTCGGTGTGCAAAATTTTGCCGCTGGAATTCTCCTTATAGCTACCAACGAAACAAAGCTTGCTCATATTGATGAATAATTTGGAAAGCTGATTTTGAAGAGAAGTCACCTAATTTATTATGAGACCAAAGAGGAACTATAATCCCTTGAATTTTGCATAATTTGATTATAATAATGACCAAAAATATAATATGATATCATAAAGAATTTTGGGAAAAAGTATAAAAAATCACTCCCAATTTTTAGCCATTTCAAAATTTTAAAGTACGAACCAATTTAGTTTGAAAAATTGTAATTTTTATCAATAAAATTTCGAAGCACAAAATATAACTTTCACAATCTTAGAAAATCGATGACCAATAATAAATTAATTGTTATAGTGACACCTAAGATTTTATTATCATAAACTTAGTAATTAGAAAATAAATTCTACACTCATTAAATAATGATACAGTAGTTTTCGAATTATTCCAAATATTTTAAAACCCCAAAATAGCACTAGAAATTTTATTATTATTAATAATCAAGAAAAATAATTTTTAGGTAATAAAAGATAAGATTCCGCAATGTGAGTTAATAACTCCACAAATGATCATAGTTGACATTAAATTTTAATTACAATAGAAGAAAATTAATTTTTAGAACCTATTAATTATAAAAAGATAGTTTAAAGATGAAATGCTAGAATTACAAAATACGTGATAAATTCAAAAAGTGATCTATATCTATAAATCTAGATCTCACATAGAAAAAATTTTAATCTATATGAACATTCTCGTTAGAAAATTCTGAATCTATGAAAACTAAAATTCTAATTTAATTTTGTAATTCCCGAAAATTTTCATACTAGTAAAATTATTAGAATAGTGAATGCTAATAGACGGTGAAGTAATGAACCAATAAAAACCTCATTTAGAAACTTTGAATAGTAATGGTTTTGTTTATAACATAAAATCCTAAATAGAAACTTCCTAAATAATAAAAGATACCAAAGACAAAATTTCGTATCTTGAGCCAATAACTCAAGATATAATTAGAAATGGCCTAAATGTCAAACTCGATAAAAAACAATCTATTCATATAACTATTGATTATGATACGATAATTAAAAGATGAACTACTATTATTATAAATACGTAATGGAAATGAAAACTGATCTCTAACTTTAAATATAGACCTCAAATAAAAATTATGTTTCCCACTATCAAACTCATTAGGGAATTCTCGAATTTTCAAACATTACATATAACTCTCAAAAACAATGACTAATTGGCAAGAATAAGGATGTTTGATTTTTTTTAATAAAAAATAGAAAACATATTATAACTAAAGATTAGAAGATGTTAAAATATACTTCGATAAGTTTGAAAGTTATTTTGCACCAAAAGTCAAAGTTTGGAGGGGATATTTTTAACTTTTGAGGATCCTTTACTAATTTATCAATGTTTGAGGGATGATTTGCATCATTTAAATTAGTTCAAAGGTATGTGTGCATCTTGCTTAAAGTTTAGATAGGTGATTTACATTACCTCCCGAAATTTAATCTAACATTACTAGTTGTGTGCTTGATTGCAACCATTGATGATTAATTATAAAAGCCTTACCTATGTTATGTTTCATTTGCAAATAAATGATTTGTATTATTTTTCTAACAAATGGGTAATCGAAATTTAATTCAAAAGTTTCCATACTATTTGATAATTTTAAAAGAACATGTTTCAAACTTCAATATATTATTGGTCTTAAAAAATTAAATTGATATTTTTTTCAATTTTTTGTTTTTTAAAATTATTTGTTATTATTTTATTTATTAATATTTTTATTAAATTAAAATTTTAGACAACAAGACACAAATACATCTTTTTTAAATATTATTTAATAATATTGACACTTTTGCATGAATATCATGTATCTATTTGTTAAAAAAATGAATACAAATCAAGTATTTACAAATGGGAATAAACACTTGCCTGGCAATGCGAGGAGGGGTAGGAAATGTCTTCGTATCTTCTTCACAAAGCTAAAGCAGGTCTTTCTTCCTCCAAGAATTCACTACGATCCATTGTTCTTATAATCTTCTCCAGAAGAGCTCGACACCAAGATCTCGCCTAGTGATGCTTTGATTATACAAAGTGGCACTGAGGTTTTGAGGGAGGTATGTCCTTTCGTGGGAGCTTGAAGGTGGTTGGAAGAGGTGGTGGTGTGATTGGTAATATGGATGTTGGTGCCATTGCGAAGTATGTCGCAAACACTGTTGCAGCCAGTGACAAAAGGACACGAGAAAAGGGTTACGAAGACGTTTGATTTATTTCGATATATTTGGAAAATCAAGAAAAAAATTGAGAGGAGTTTTAATTATTATTAAAAACAAAATATAGTGGAACATAAAATTAGTAACATACCCACAAAACTAGAAGGTAGCATATTTGGATGAAAATATAACACATATGGATGAAAGTAGCACGTTTGACGAAAGTTAGTACTCGCTATAAGTACCTCATATAAAGCACATGTGCTTTTAGACAAAAATAGCACATCCTGATAAAGGTAGCGCATTTGAGTAAAAAGACTTGAAATAAAATCACCGTTTGCCGATGTATCCCAATAAATTCCCATTAATACATTTGTGATATCTGATTGACATACAGTTAATTTCAACATGCGTTTAACCCCTTGCTGTGCAAAAAGATATTCCATAATATAATGCCCATAATTCTGCCATAAGAATTTCCATTTCACCCAAACGAATTGCAAAGCGAAACAACCACTGCCCATGCCTGTCACGAATGACTCCATCGAGAGATGCAATACCACTATTTGACAGTTTTATTGTACATGGAAAAAATCGGTTTCTATTGCTTGCAAAATACCTAATGTCCATGTGCAATCATTCTGATACTATGTCTTAAAGCAAGAGGTTTGTTCTCTTTCTTAAAATGTAGGTCATGTCTGTCTCATCATATTACCAATAACATGAACCCAAAAATAAATTGCTTTGGGGATCAGTTTAAGATGTCATTCCTTTGGTTTTCGCATGAAAATGGTATGGATCGGAAGAATATTTCCAAAATAGTACGGTCATCAAATTCATTCCTACTATAGGCATTGAAGGCGCTTTCTTCAATGTGTGTATTGGGAATAAGTTTAGTAATTGTACCATTTTAAGAATAATTTTCCAATGCGTACCATGCTCATTTTTGTAGTTAGCATAATGTTACATCTAATCCAGAGAATCAAGCCATCTCCTATTGCTTCTATTTCCCACATATTGATAACTGGTGCAACTATAGGACGCTCCTTGAAGGCATGGTAATGTCTTCCTTAATCATTCCACATCTCGGGCATGAAGCATCTACTTTAATGCCTCTAATATTGAGATTGATAGCTGTTGGTATACTGTTCATACATATCTAATTCTTTGGTTGTAGTCTTGCATTGGCTGAAATGCCACGTTGAACCACTACTTGCTGATTAAGATAATGGGTCCAGTCCCACAATATAGTTGATTATTTTTGAAAGAACAAATCCAATTTTCTCATTTGACCAGGTGGTTTCATTTATCCTTGCGTCCTTTAATGTTTAAGAAATCGAATTTTCATGAATAGTTCCCTCAATGATTTCTCTAACTATATAATTTTCTAACCTCTTGTCAAACCAAAATGTTGCGTTATATCCATTTCCTACTAGGCATTAGTTATAGGTGTACCTTTCCAAGTACACAAAGCAAGATCCCCACAAGTATGAGAGCCAATTGATTTAATCCTTTGCATTGAAATGTCCTCCTTTAAATGTTTATAATTTTCTTCCAGAAGGTTTGTCCATATAACATTTCGAGATTTGAGCTCATGAGTATGCTTGAAGTTGAACAAACCTAAGCCTCCCTTATCTTTTGTTGTTGTAACTTGTTTCAGATTAATCCAGTAGGTCTATTTAATTTCATTTGACCCATTTCAGCGAAGCACCAGCAATGTAAGCTTTGTTACTTGACATTGGCAAATCATGTCACCTTGAGGACCTATAAATCATAAGCACCATGCTTTTGTGTTGGGTGGGTTTCATGTAGGCATTGGTTGGGCTTGACTCATGCCCAGGTGCAAGTTTGAGATAGCAGAAAAAGGACCACACTTGCTCTCCCTCATAGTGCTTACTCATTCTTGAATTCAACCCCTGTCTTTGCATTTGAAATATGCTTTACTAAGAGAAAATATCATATTCTTTGTGCAATATAGATGATGAAACTGAGGAACATCTATTGAAAGATTGCCAGTGCTATAAAATGATTTAAATGTCACTAAATAACTCTATATAGTTTGGATAATCTTTTTTCACTTACATTCAACAAGTCACCTGAGAATACAGACTCAAAGAGGTTGCAGTTCTCTACCTTCTTGCTCACCATTTGGGGAATTTGAAAGGGAAGGAATATGAAATCTTGAATACTTTTAACCAAATCGTGTAATAGCTTAATCAAGTAAAAATCATGCCGCGAATTTTCAAGCTTTACACAAGCTTTAGAGATCTAGTGGATCCTTAGCCTCGAATTTATGTACTTATACCAAGTTTTTTATATTGATTCCATTCAAGAGATGATGATATGCCCATCTTAGAGTGAACCATGTAAGAATTGCTACTTTCTAAGTACAAACAATAAAAAATAAAACATCAAATTTTTGCAATTACCTATTAGACAATCCGTTTCTCATTAACTAAACAGATTTTCTCTCCATAGAATTATACAAAACATTATTACATCGTGAGCTAGCCTTATAATTAGCCCTAAGCTGACCCAAAGATATCTCATGAAAACCATTGCCACAAGCGACCATTTTCTTACTAAGAAACACATCTGTAATGTGTTTCATTGATGGTCGTGAATTTGGCATGGGAGATAAGCATGCAAGTGCGTAATACACAACTTGAAGAATTCCCACAATCAATGAGCCATTGTGTGGACAAGGTAATCGAGGATCTAATATTTTTGGTAATTTCATATGCTCAATAGATGATGTTGATAGCTGGGAGATAATTTCTTCAGCATGTTTGCCCATTGTCGTTCCATAACCACCACTCCATAGCTATAAACGTCGCATTTTTCATTTAAAATCATCGCATAAGCAAGTTCTGCAGAAACAAAAAACAAAGCTATTTAAGAGCAATTTTACCATGAGAACTAAATGGAGTTTCTTAATCTATCAGTTTCCAAGTTATGGCACAACACTTCTTATGAAATTGAATTACTTTATAATCCGTTAGTGTCCAATTAGTTAAGAATAGGTAGAGGCAGAGGCAAAGCTGTGGAAGTCCACACAAATGCTGCCTTAACTTTGAATTTGCTAAATAAATTAAGCATAGAAAAAAAAATTCTTTAAAAAGATTAATATTTTTGTCCCTAACATGAAAATTAAAATACGTTGTTGGAGTTTGTGACCTGATTTCTATAACTGACTCCGTAGGTAAATGTTAATGAATGAATATTTGACTATCATTTATTATTCATTCATTATACATTTAGCAGTCATAATTCAGGCATTTGTTACTCATTAATTACATATTTAAATGTCATAATTAGGTCATTATATCGGTTATCCTTACACACACACACACACACAACACACATATATATATATATGTGTGTGTGTGTGTGGTGTGTGTTGTTTCTAGGGTTATATACACACACATACACAAAATTTCCATTGAGAGATCTGAAAGTTTAGAGTGATAATTCTCTCAAACCTTTATACTCCTACTTTGATATACTGTGATTCCTTTCTCACCTCTGCTTGTGGTTTTCCCTGAAAAGGTTTTCATGTAAAATCTGTGTGTTCTTTACTTTCTACTTACTATTATCATTTTCAATTGTGCGATTTGTTTATAACAAATTGGTATCAGAGCGTAGGTTTTGATAATGGCAACCATGAAGTGCGATATTCCTCTTTTGGATCGCAACACCAGATTCTCGTTGTGGCAGGTGAAGATGTGAGCAGTTCTAGCACAAATGGATCTTGATGATGCACTTCTAAGGTTTTGACAAGATGCCTGCATCTTGGTGACCAAATGAAAAGCAGCAAAAAAAACCGAAAAGATCGAAAAGCCCTTTCGCAGATCCATCTCCATCCCATCTATCGAATCAAATTCTTTAGGATGTGCTTAAGGAGAAGACCGCGGCCGCATTGTGGTTGAAACTGGAACAACTATGCATGACAGAAAGCTTAACCAATAAGTTGCATTTGAAATAGAGATTGTATTCTCATTGTTTAGAAGAAGGTGTGTCTCTTGATAATCACTTAACAACCTTTAAAGAAATTGTTTTTGATTTAGAAACGTTAGAAGTTAAGTACGATGAAGAGGATTTAGGTTTAATCCTATTATGATCTTTGCCTCCATCATATGCGACCTTTAGAGATACCCTTTTGTATAGTCATGATACTTTGTCGATTCATGAAGTTTATGCTAGTTTAAGCTCTTTTGAAAAGATGAAACATCTTGTAATTAAATCTGAGTCTACTTTTGAAAGTTTTGTAGCACGTGGTAGGAGTCAAGACCGTAAGTCTGGTGGGAATTCTAAAGGTAGGTCTAAATCTTCAAATAGATTTAAAACTTGTAACTATTGCAAGAAGAAAGGCCACATTAAGGCAGATTATTATAAACTAGAGAATAAAAATAAGAAGATTGGTAAGAATCAAAATTAAAATCAATATGATAAAACGGTTGAGGCCGATGTTATTGAAGATCATACTGATGATGATCTTCTTATTGCTTCTAATAGTGATTCATAGGCCAGTAAAGAGTGGATTTTTGACTCTGGATGTACCTTTCATATGTGTCCAATCGAGACTGGTTTTCAACATATGAAATGGTTTCCAGAGGTGTTGTTTTGATGGGAAATAAAACTTCTTATAAAGTTGCAGCTATCGAAACGATTAAGATCAAAATATTTGATGGCATGGTTAGAACACTTGGTGATGTGAGACACGTTCCTGATTTGAAGAGAAATTTGATTTCTCTTTGTTGGGTTTCCATAGGGTTTTAAAATTATAATATCAAATCTTTCACAGCGGAATTCAAAAAGAAAACCCTAACCCAGTATTCATGTGTATTGATTAGATTAAAATAAAACAAATAGTTTGATTTCGTACCTCTAAAAGCTTGAAACTTGAAATCAATTTGCAGATCGGATCTGTAGGTACGCAAAATCACAATACCCTCTACGGTATCCACACGAACGAGCACTCTTCAAAAGGATTTCACGTGCTAGCGTGATCTAGAACATTTCTAGATGATAGGGATTTCACACATGACTCTTCGTGCTTCACTCTTAGGTTTGCAGATTTTCTTACCGTCTAATGTCGACAGACAAGTCGTTAACCCTAAAGAGATCTTTTATGTGCCTTTTATACTCACATGAGTAATGACAGTAGTGCCCCTTAATCTAATAAGGGATAATATTTCCTAAAATATAATTCTTGCACATAACAATGTAATAATTTATTATTACTCTCAATAATAATAAATTATTATTCCTACAAGACATCAAATTTAGTCTATGATCCTTTAATTTATTATTATTCTTAATAATAATAAATTATTATTCCCACAAGACATTAAATTTAGTCTATGATCCTTTTGACTCGTTCTTTTGTGTGTGACCCTAGGTTCACTTAATGTTGGCAATTGACCTAAAACAATTTTAGTCAACAAAACAAAAGTGGCCTCTAGCAAGACATTATGTTTACCCAAATTAAGTGAAGATCGGTGATATTTTTACCTAATCCATAACTTATGTCATTATCCTTTTGTCACATGATATCTAGATTGAACATAAGGCATGGATAGTGTCATCCTTATATCGTTCAATCTTATCATTTCTCGATTTCTAAGTAAACTGATAAAAACAAATGAAATTGATTACGCTATCAATTCATTTGAGCACGGCCATGCATTTCTCAGTCTCACTCATCGAGGGGCCCAGAGATATCTCTCTCACAACGAGAGGGACAAATCCCATCTTAATCACTCAACTTCCTCTACATGATTTACATTATGCCCAATCTCAACCTTTATAATTATCTGGTTAAAGACAACGTTTGATTGAGTTGAAACATAATATTCCTCATGTTGGAATCCATGGTGATTTCAGGTCTGAGGATACGATGACATTTTATTTTGAGAATCACTTATGACACTAATCCATGTAGTGATCTCAAAGCGGGTCAGTCCAGTACATAGTTCTCCAACATGTACCTATGAGTTTGATTTATATCTCCATATAAATAAACATCCATGATTATCAGTCAAACCTCATACTAGATTTAATTCATTATTGTTCCCACAATAATGAGCATCTAGGGACATTTAGAATAATTAAATTATTCACGGATCCTATTATAAAGTAAACATGCAAACAATATAATAGAAATGTTTATGAATGACAATATCCAGTAATTGGCCTAGGGCACAATCACCAACAATCTCCCACTTGCACTAGGCCAAATCATACATGTATCTAATACCCATTGACCTAGTATGATGATCATGCTTTTGCCTGTGCAAGAAGCTTGATAAGTGGATTAGTAATATTGTCATTTAGTTGATACTTTGCATATCTTCACAGCATCTGATGCTGTTATACACTCGGTTTTTCTTATAGAATCTACTAGTATTCTGCTTTGAACTTTTCAAGCTTACTTACCTCCATTGAAAAGAAAAATATCCAGATTGTGAATAAAATCATCCTTGTCATATTGGAAACTAGCATCCGTGTAACTATTTACAACTAGCTCGTCTTCCAATCCTCCATCTATCAAGAATGCATCTTTAGTTCTTCTTAAGTACCTAAGAATATTCTTGACTGCTGTTCAATGAGGTTCACTAGATCTAACTGGCATTTACTGGTTATGCTTAATGCATATGACACATCTGGTCGAGTGCATAACATGGCATACATGATTGATCCAATAGTCGAATCATAAAGAGTCTTACTCATGTGATCTTGCTCATCATTTGTCGTTGGACATTGAGTCTTGCTCAGATTTATATCATGTGACATTGGCAAGAATCCCCTTTTGGAAACTTGCATACTGAACCTATTCAGTACTTTGTCTATATAGCACTCTGACTTAAGCCAATAAGCTTTTAGATCTATCCCTATAGATCTTGATGCCTACGATATATCAGTCTTACCTAAGTCTTTCATTGAAAAACATTTTCCTAACCAAGACTTGACATTCTGCAAGGTAGAATGTCGTTCCCAATGAGTAATATGTCATCTACATATAGCACTAGAAAGACTACTGCACTCCCACTAATTTTTCTTGTAAATATAAGGTTCATCTTCATTTTTGATGAAATCAAACTATTTGATCGCTTCATCAAAACGAAGGTTCCAACTCTGAGATGCATGCTTCAGTCCATAAAGATCTTTGAAGCTTGCAAACCTTCACAAAATAGGATGAACAAACCCTTCAGGTTGTGTCATGTACACATCCTTAAGTAGGTTCCATTAAGAAACGTTGTCTGACATGCATTTGCCAAATCTCGTAATTTGGACCCAACATGGCCTCTTGATAGGTAATGAGCTCATTTTGATCCATAAGCAGCACATCACGACTATATGTAATGAGAAATCCATATCTCTCAAGTTGATGTCGCACTCTATCAGACCTATATAGGCCTTGTGTTACCTGTGGAGCATCAACAACTAACTATATATCTTGTTGACTTTCAACTGGCTGTGCAAGACTATTTTATGGATCTTGAACCACTTCGAGATATATTTTACTCCCACTGGTTCTTTTAGAGATAAACTCTTTTTCTTTAAAAGATACCATTCCAAGCAACAAAAACACTTTGTTCTCAAGGGATTACAAAAAAAACTTTTGGTTTCTTTTAGATACCCCATAAAAAGTATTTACTTGACTTAGGTCCTAATGTGTCTAAGGCTTGACATCTCACATAAGCCTCACAACCCAAATCTTGAGGAAAGATAGACTAGGCCTTTTTTCAGTCCATATCTCATATGGTGTCTTTTCAACCGCCTTAGAAGGAACATGATTTAACATGAATGCAGCTGTCTCTAGGCATAGCCCCAAAAGGATGGTGGAAGATCTGTTTGACTCATCATAGATTGAACCATATCTAATAAGGTTCTACTCCTCCTTTCAGATACACCATTCCATTGTGGTGTTTTAGGTGGAAATTGTGAAATTATTCCACAATTTCTAAGATGTCCTTAAATTCTTGGCTTACATATTCACCACATCGATCTGATCGAAGTACTTTGATTGTTTTGCCAAGCTGGTTTTACTTCATTATGAAAAACTTTGAACATTTCAAATGATTCAGATTTATGTCTCATTAAAAAGACATATCCATATCTACTGAAATCATTAGTAAATATGATGAAGTACTGATAACCTCCTCTAGTAGCAACGGTTAATGGACCTCATACATCAATATGTGTTAGGCTCAATAAATCAATTGCCCTTTCACTGTGCCTAGTAAAAGGATCTTTGGTCATCTTGCCTAATAAACAAGACTTGCATATTTCAAATGATTCAAATCAAATGAATCTAAAAATCCATCTTTATAGAGTTTTGATATGCGTTTCTCGTTTATATGACCAAGATGATAATGCCATAGTAGGTTAATTTAAATCATTGGATTTAAGTATATTAGTATTTATGTTATAGATTGATCCATTATCATGTTTCAGATTTAGAACATAAAGACCATCATGTAAGTCAGCATTTGCATAATACATGTCTTTATTTATAAATGGAACATTTATTATTCTTAATAATAAATGTGAAACCTTCATTGTCTAAACATGAAATAGAAATAATATTCCTACTCAAAGTAGAACATAAAAGCAATTGTTCAACACTAACAAGCCTACTGAGCAAAATCAATTCATAAGTCCTTATAGTTAAAGTAGCAACTTTTGCTCCATTTCCAACTCGTAGGTTGACTTTGCCCTTTAGATCTCTATAACATAGATACCTGAAGCAGTAGTCTGATTACTCTCCTTTTCCTTAGATCTTCCAAGTAGAGTTTGCAGTTCCCCTTCCAGTGACCTGGTTCACTATAGTGGAAACAAACTCCTTCCTTAGAGTTTTTTTTTTTTTTTTTTGCCTTTGGTTTGGTTTAGGTTGAGGCTTTGAACTTTTCATAGCCTTAGCATTTCCCTTGCCTTTCTTCTTCATGCCCTTTCCATTCTGAACTATCAAAACATTACTAGGCTTCTACTTCTTGATATTAGCCTTAGCAGTTTTAAGCATCGAATGCAATTCAAAATTAATTTGTCCATGTTATTCATATTATAGTTCATGACAAACTGGTCATAACTATCTGGTAATGAATTTAGGATCAAATCAATAGCAAACTCTTGGCTTATAGGAAATCCAAGCCTTTCAAGATGATCAATATAACCCTTTGTCTTTAGGACATGGGTACTCACTGATCCTCCTTCAGCCAGCTTGCAAGACTGTAGGGCTTGGGTAATCTCATACCATTCCTGTCTTACCTACTATTGAAACATTTCCTTAAGATAGACAATCATCTCATAGGCTTCCATGTTTTCCAGACCTTTCTGAAGTTCTAGACTCATGGTAGCAAGCATTAGGCATCCTACATCAAGATAATCATCAAATGCTTCTTATAAGCATCCTTTTGAGTTCTTGAAGTATTGGCTAGAGGCTCTTGAGAGATAGGCTCATCTAGGGTATGCAGCTTCTTTTCTTGCTTGAGAACAGTTCTCAAGTTCTGAACCAGTCTAGAAAATTGGTTCCAATCAATTTATCCTTCTCAAGACAGATCGCAATGATAATTTGAAGTGTTTTTGTAGCCATTAATCTATAATTACTTATGCAAAGTTTATTTTAATAAATTAAAACTCCCACTAAATCAATAACCCTCATTATCAATGTTGTTTTCATTTAATTATTGCAATCTAGTGGGCTAAGATCCATATTTCACCTAACTTTAAGTCAGCTTTGGCATGACGCTTAAAGTTAAGTTATTTAGGTAGGTAACTCTTTACCAATTACATCGCATGTAACTCTTAGATCTTTTATGGATTTTTGACATCATATGTCCCGCATGTTCAAATCCCATCTAACGCCTTAGGCCCAAAACCGTTTTGATAGCCTAATTAAGTCGAACCATATTAAACACATGAGTAGCACCATTACCCATCCTGCCTTACTAAGATAACCTAATGCACCCTGCTTTGGCAAAACCTACATTTTGGTGATCGAAGTCTTGACAGGTGTTTAATCATGGGTGGCATTTAACTTAAAATTTATTGAGGGATTTAATTATTGATATTCCATTTTTTTTATCACGTTTAATGGATATTCAAGCATACGTGGTGGTAAATAGTATCACATACATATACATACATATATCTCATGATATATCAACTTTATCGAATAAAGAAAAAGTGTCATAGCATGGCCCTTTATTCTACATTGATTTTCATAAGCCAATATGAAAATCAATGGTCCAATCCTAAGGTAAAAACCATCTTTATGGTCTTGAGTTGTAAATTTTCTTGTATCTTCTTCACGATCCTTGTTTCTCCATCACCATGGATTAGGGAGGGTCTTCATGACATCTTCATGTCTTTATTACAATAATAAAAAGATACAAAAGATCCTACGACTACTTGTAGAAAATAAATTACAATAAAATAAAAAACACACAGGCCGTATTTATAATATTACAACCCATTTAAAAGAAAAGGAATAAAACCTGCCAATCACATAGGTCTTAGGGCCATGCTATGCACCATACATATAATATAAACTATAGAGAAGACATACACATATGTCACAATACTTCAAAAGTTTTATATTAAGAATTATTAATTAGAGTTTATTGAACTAAATCATGCACCTTGCAAGGGTTAAGGGGACAGTCTCCTTTCAGAAAAATCGAATCTTTAAATCATAGGAAAATTTTAAATTCGATTTCTGGATATTACTACAGTTCATAAACTGCAATAGGATTTATCCGTAATTGAATCGAATACAGTGCTTATTTGAAATAAACACATGCTCAGACATGCCGCAATTATCTACCCAACTTGTGACCAAGTGCTGAAATTTTATTATTATTATTATTAAAAGAAAATATCATACATCCAAAACATGATTGCAGTTCTAATCCACATAAACCGATGCGCAAAAAACCCAATTTCGTCGGAGGAGCACGTATATGCTTTATGTGTCTTACAAACGGATCCGATCCATTTGTCATAGACCAGCGATATTATTATTATTTTTTTACTATAAAAACAGAGGGCATAATAGATGTGCAAAAGCACCGAATCTGATTTGAAAACAGATGTCCAATTCATGCGATGCTATTCGATTTTTTTATAATAAAAAAAATCCAAATCATGCGCTTAATTTAGACGCTAAAAAAAATTCAATTGGAAATAGATCGCAAAAATTGACGTAAATTCAGACCACGTAACAGCAGATCTAATCTGCCTTATTTAACAATAGTTCGTATCGTATATGAAAACTGCAAAATCACGCTATCAAGAAAAACCCTAAAGATTCGTTGTAATCAAATTACACAAGATCCATTCAATCCTTGAAAGCAAGGTGCTATAATAAAATTACAAATCCATATTTGTGTTTATTTAGTTCTTCATAAACTCAAATTGATTTCACCATTAATATGCAAAAAAACGAATATCAGATATTCAAATTTCATGGCATCACATGCAAATCGTAAAAACTGATTTCAATCTAATAAAAAACATAAGCGGCTCTGATACCACTGTTGGGTTTCCATAAGGTTTTAAAATTATAAAGATCAAATCTTTCACAGCGGAATTCAAAAAGAAAACACTAACCCAATATCCATATGTATTGATTAGATTAAAACAAAACAAATAGTTTGATTTCGTACCTCTAAAAGCTTGAAACTTGAAATCAATTTGCAGATCGGATCTATAGGTACCGCAAAATCACAATACCCTCTACGGTATCCACACGAATGAGAATTCTTCAAAAGGATCCTTCACGTGCTAGTGTGATCTAGAACATTTCTATATGATATTGGGATTTTCACACACGACTCTTCGTGCTTCACTCTTTAGGGTTTGCAGATTTTCTCTACCAGTCTAATATCGACAGAAAAGTCGTAAACCCTAAAGAGATCTCCTTATGTGCCTTTTATACTAATGTCATTCTCACATGAGTAATGACATTAGTGCCCCTTAATCTAATAAGGGATAATATTTCCTAAAATATAATTCTTGCATATAACAATGTAATAATTTATTATTACTCTCAATAAAATAATATTATTCCTACAAGACATCAAATTTAGTCTATGATCCTTTAATTTATTATTATCTTAATAATAATAAATTATTATTCTCATAAGACATTAAATTTAGTCCATGATCCTTTTGACTCATTCTTTTGTGTGTGACCCTGTAGGCTCACTTAATGTTGGCATTGACCTAAAACAATTTTAGTCAACAAAAAAAAAGTGGCCTCTAGCAAGATATTATGTTTACCCAAATTAAGTGAAGATCGGTGATCCAATTTTTACCTAATCCATAACTTATGTCATTATCCTTTTGTCATAGATACTAGATTGAACATAAGGCATGGATAGTGTCATCCTTATATCGTTAAATCTTATCATTTCTCAATTTCTAAGTAAACTGATAAAAAAATGAAATTGATTACGCTATCAATTCATTTGAGCACGACCATGCATTTCTCAGTCTCACTCATCAAGGGGCCCAGAGATATCTCTCTCACAACGAAAGGGATAAAATCCCATCTTAATCACTCAACTCCTCTACATGATTTACATTATGCCCAACTCAACCTTTATAATTATCTGGTTAAAGACAACGTGATGAATTAAAATAATTTCCTCATGTTGGAAAACATGGTGATTTCAGGTCTGAGGATACGATGACATCTTATTTTGAGAATCGCTTATGACACTAATCCATGTAGTGATCTCAAAGCGGGTCAGTCCAGTACATAGTTCTCCAACATGTATCTTTGAGTTTGATTTGTATCTCCATACAAATAAACATCCATGATTATCAGTCAAACCTCATACTAGATTTAATTCATTATTGTTCCCACAATAATGAGCATCTAGGGACATTTAGAATAATTAAATTATTCACGAATCCTATTATAAAGTAAACATGCAAACAATATAATAGAAATGTTTATGAATGACAATATCCAGTAATTGGCCTATGGCACAATCACCAACACGTGATGGATCCTGAAATACTCATCCGAGACATTCACCGACCATATCACGGTCGTGATCATGTTTGTATGCTATATTCAACTCCAATTCTTGTCAAATTTTGATCAAAGTATTGGCGTTTGTCCTTTTTAAACCTAAAATGAACATGTTTTCCAATTAAGTACCAATTCTCTTAAATTAAACATGACTTAAAGCATAATAAACCATAATTGAAATCTAATAAGTATGGTAAGTTACCCCTATAAGCATACTTAATTAGGATTAATTTCACCATTAGGGTTTAGGAGTCTTACCTATTTTTCCTCAAGAGGATTGTAAGAGAGTGGGAATGAAGTAAGATGAAAAATAAAAGAGAGAGAGTGTGTGGATTCCATAGCATTACATTCCATGGAACAAATCAAATGGGGCTTTAAAATTATGATGGCCATAAAAATAAAAGTAACTTAAAGAAAATAATAGAAAAGTAAAGGCAAGTTCTAATTTGAGAGGAAAATACAAACATTCTTTATGATATATCATGCAACTTGAAGCATAAGAGGATATGTTTATAAATACACCTACATATAGACATGGTCATGGTTCAATTCCAAACAGGAATCAAACCGGTTAGACGGTTTTAAAATCAACTAAGGAACCACTAATTTCCTATTTCCTATTTCCTAGCTGATTCTTCAACCTAAAATTGGTAGTTCCAACTGGTTCCATTAAAAAAAAAAAAAATTAGATAAAAATTATAAATAATAATATTAGTATATAATTATTAATTTTAAAACTATTTCATATTAATAATAAATTTATTATCTATTCACAATATTTAATATGTTGTTATTAATAACTTAACAAATAATATAACTTAAAACTTATATAATTGAGTTTATATAAATTTTTCTGAAAAAAATATCTTTCCAGTAATGTAAGACTATTTTTTGTTGTAATTTTCTATTTAGCCTTTAAAGTTTTTTTAATCTCATAATTACTAACTAGAATTAATGTCGGATGTGTTTGTACCATAATAAAAGTGCATACTAAATAAATTAAAAAAAATTGGTTAAATGCTTTAATTCTCTTAGACCAATACTATTTTAGTTTAAATTTATTTTATAAAAAATAAAATTCATTCATTTTTTTACTTTACTTGAAAGAAAAAAAAATAGTGGATCCATGATTCCAGAACCAGGCTTGGAACCACCGGTTTCATTTGAACCGGATTGAAACCATGGGAGATAATTTTGTATAGCTCCTAATTTCAAGACTCGAAACCAACAATAATTAGGTTCTATCTAGTTAGAACTGTGATGTTGTCTACAAAATGAAGTCATTCATTCTAAGCTCAAGTACTTAGCAAAGGTAATTTCAATAACTTTATTAAAGAAAAATTTTAGCCACTGGAAAGAAATAATTTCATAATTCATTTCCTCATATCAATGTATAGAAAGAGTTTTTAAAATCTTATACACAATATATTGGACAAAGATCCTCTCACTAAATGTTATTTTCTTACCTACCATATATAACCACAAATTGTGCATCCAATTTATACATACTAAATTAAAGCCATTACTCAAACTATTAAAATGTTGGAGCAATCTAAAGAGAAAACTTAAATTCCTATTTTACACATGCGTTAGCCAACAAATTGGTGATTTATTAATTATTTCAAATGGAGAGGAAATAGAAAAAAAGATGGACCATGATGTACCTATTACATGTCCATCATATGTAAGCATTTTAGATATGCACGTAAGGCACTACCCAAACAAGAAACATGTTCCTCCAAAACTCAACTGAAGATTGATAGAAGCAATTATTGTTAATATGGTTAATGAAGGTGCCCTATTGTATGAGAAATGTTATAAGCTTAAAAAAAATTCAAGCAACCTTAAGGAGTATCTACAATGAAATGCCATGGTTACTTGATTGCAAATTCACACGGTCATCTATTCAAAACTTTTTTTTTTCCCATCAATAAGATCAATTGGATTACTAATGTGATAAAACTCACGTAATCAATCAAAGAAGAAGAAGAAGAAGTGAGGAGCAGAAAGGAAAAAAGAAAATGCTACTTGTGTGGAAAGTTTTTGCTAGTCTCTCATTTGGCATAGAGGAAAGGAAAAAGAGTTAAATTGAAATCAACATAGTAAAATATGCAAAGAGTAGCAGAAACTTCTTAAAAAAAGTTTATTTTTTTTAATCCTATTACACAATGCTTTACTTCAAAGTAAGAAGTTCAAATAAATTACATTGACAGTCTCATTACAACATTTATTAGAAAAAAAAAATTAAAGAAAACAAATAGTTTACATGCATAGAAAAAAATATAACTCTATATGTAGCTTTTAACATCTTGGAACCTCTTTAATTTAAGGGATATTGAAAAATGCAACTCAACAATAGTAGCAATAAGTTGAAAATAGAATATTTCGAACAATAAAGAAAGCAAAAAAAAATGGTATTGTAATTGATGAATAATTGAACCTTTGAGGTAAACATCATCATTTCAATTCTCTACAATGTCAGATAGCTCCATCTCTAGCTAATACACTAAATATCAATGTAACTCAAATAGATAAACCAAATTGGAACAAATAGGAAAATCACTTGGAAAGGCAAGAAAGCTTATGAATTGGTTTTCACTGATCAATCTTATTCAACGATAGCATAATATTGATGAAAAAAATTGTGCAACAATTAGCTAATGAAAATTGAGCAAATAGCAGTTTCTTTGTTATTAGCTAACAAGGATTATAGTTGCTTGAAAGGTGCATGGGGAATGAGATTAGCTAACAAGGATTATAGTTGCCTGAAATGTGCATGGGGAATGAGCAAGAGAAAGGAGACTAAGCTTGGGAAGCATGCAACACTTTTGGAAAAGAGGGAGATAGAGACAGGGAAGATAAATAAATTGACAAAGTTGCTCTTGTTGCATTTCTATCCTATCAAATCATGATTTATATTGGTAAGTTGAGAAATAGTTCGACCTCAAGAGCAAAGTATTGCTTATAATAGAATTTTACATGAAAGATTTATAGGCTATGGTTTATGTTAAATCCAAAATTACTCTCATGCCTTTTACATTCTTCTACAAAACCAGAAAATAGAGAAAGGAGCTTCATATATGTACATCTCTATACATGGAAGATTCTTAGTAAATAATGTTCAAAGCCTATCCAAAAGCAGGTGTGAAATAAAAAGAATTGTTCCTTTTATCTAAGTCACTTCCTACCTAATCTCAAAGGACATTCTTCTTCTTTTTTTGCATTTTTCCCCTCAATCTATTCATCAGCTGCTCACAGCCACTCACATGGCTTCCTTGATTTCAGTAACCCACCTATAGCGAAATATAACATGATTGATCATCTTGTCTTCCTTTTCCCACAAACAAAACACTAAACTACTAGAACTGTCATTCTATCTAAAGGTTCTCTCTTTCAAATGAGCTTTGCTGTCCAGAGTCCATATCCAACTAAAATTTTGAAAGTTATGGCCATAAAATGTCTTACAACAGTTAAAGTGCTTCAAAGTTACAATACAGGGATCAACATTTCATCAATTTGTTATGTTAAAATAGAGTTTAGCTCATCCCAAGGCCCATTAATCTCAAAATTACATTCCTAAATCCTTTTTAGCCAACATGGATAGACAATAATAAAAAAAAAACATCAATCCCAAAAAACCAATATAGAGTAAATGATGCAACATGTAAATAAAGCCCAAGCTCACAACCATTAATAGAAATGAGAACAAACGATGCAAACTAAAAGAGTATCTCTTAATGTAATAGGTCACCAATAGCGTAAACAAGAAAATTGGTAGAGAGAATAGCATGATGGCGAAAACATTTCTCCATGATGTAAGTCAGGAAGTGATATACATTGAAGCCATGATGAAGGCGTTTAAAAGAGATGCAGTTGGTTAAGGAAGGGCTTTTCCATGTTCCAGGAGCTCTAATAGTGGATTATGGATAATCATGCAAGAAAAGATGGATTATCAGTATGAAACTATAACAACCCAAGTTAAATAAAAGATTATTGATCTGGTTAGTGTCTTATATATTGGAGCCAAGATATATAAGCTAGTAGTAAAAGATACAATGTTGAGAAAATAATGGAAAAAAGCCTAAGAGAGATCTCTTTAGTAATAAAAGAATAAGGAAACTTGATGATAAAAGGCTTGCATCAATAAGCAAGAGCGAATTTCCATCAAGTGAGACATTTGGTATGTATGGCCAAACCACACCAACTATCGACACAATGCACGGATACTAAGAGATAAAAATCGAATCCTACATCACCTTTGCTAAAACCCTTTTGACAATGTTAGCATTCATAACCATGTCCTCTAAGAAGGACCCATCGGTATAATTATCATCATATCCAACATACATCCCTCCATATGCTACATTTGTAACAAAAAAATAATAATAATAATAAAAGGGAATTTAACTTTTCTTTTAAAGAGATAGAAATAATATGACCTTAACGTCTCTTTGTTTTCATTTAAAAAGCAAAGAACCTCTTAGTCTCTTGGGAAGAAAACCCTAGTTGTAAGCCCCCGTTTTCTTAGCAAACGAAACTCGATTTTGGAAATTGAAACCCTAAAATTCTTAGGGCTAGTATGGAACCTAGGAACCCTAAGTCCGGTAATACCGAGAACAAAACCTCGGAATAATAAAAATGAGTTAGCTTTAGAATATAGTCCTAAATAATATATCGAAACATAAAAAAATCAAATTTCAGAGGAATTCATATGTTTCGAACCCGATCGGGATCTGTTTTCGAAAACTGGTCCCCAGGACTCACAAATAGAAAAATATTTCATATGACTCTTTAAAACTGAAATTTACTAAGGAATTCAAAAGTATAATTATAAGAATTTTTTTGTTTATAAAAATTACAGTTATAGTTCTTTTATCGTATTTTTATTACTACCGTAATTTAATTGTCTAATCTATTTTTTGATTTCTAATCATTAGTATTCACTAAGTACAACCAGCCATACCTATTTCTTACATCTTTACAACCTATTTCTTATATCATATTTCTTACAATTTACTTTTCCAATACAATTTTATTACTTAAATTACTTAATTAAATTTGAATATTATACAACACAACTCACACATCTCTCTCCTTCCCCCATTTTTCCCCAAACTGGTGCCCCCTTGTACCCTCTCCCTCACTCAATTTTGTTTTATTTCCTTTTATTTAATTAAAGCAAACCCTAATCCCATTCTTTATATAAACCCCCTTTATGCCTTCACTTTATACTTTCTTTCTTTTTCACTTAACAATACTTTTGAAATTTTTTTCTCTCAACTCTTTCTTCCTCTCTTTTGCCGTGAGAAACCACCCCACCCCCCTCCCCCAACACACACACACATATTTCTTCAAGTTTTTTTGTTCCAAACACTCATTAGGTAATATCTAAACCCTACCATACATAAAATATGTAATGGCAAGATTATACATGTGTGATTCCACCAAAAAAAAAAAAAATCCCCATAAGCTTTAGGCTAGGGATGTTGAAACACTTGTACATAATTTTCATGCCATTACATATTGTGGATCTCTTTATTTAAGTTATTTTTTTGCTATATCTTGCTATATATCTTCTTGTTGATATTTTTTGTGAATATATCTTGCTACTCACCTCATCATCATAATGTTTAATTTTGCATTCCATGCATCTAACATCATCAACATACTACTCTAACCTTTGAGACTAGTCTTTCTAGTCTTGGGAAGCTTTGAATATGATCTAAGGCTTTCAAGCTTGCATTTGCATCCATAAAAATTGTCATCATATATCTATTTTGTTTTGACTATATAAATGTCATAAAAAATTTCGTTTTATGTGAATAAAGACTTGTAGTATGATGGTATTAATGAGGATGTTGCCAAAAGCTCAAGATCTATTTTTCTTTCCATCAAAAATAAATTTTTAAATTCAGGTTTAAAAAGGCACCCATTTTGAAGACCTATTTCCTCACTCCAAAATAAGGATTTTATAAAAAATATGAAGGGCTTATAGAATAGGTATTATAAAGACATGATTTTGTTGAGTTAAATCTAGTTCTATTAAGGGATATTTTCAAAATAAGAAACGTTTGCAAAAGTTAAATTAGAACTTTATCTCAACTCTAACAAAAACATAAAATTCGTAACTAAGAGGAGTTGATATGTAAACACCTATTTTCCAACCCCAAAATAAGAGTTTTATTAAAAAATGAAAGCATTAGGGAATAGGTTTGATTATGACTCAATTTTAGAAAGATCAAATGAGTTTTACCCAAGAAATAATCCCAAAACAAATTAACAAATTCGGAATTGGAAAAGAACCAACTATTTTCAAATTCCAATTTGAGGATTTTAACTGAGAAATGGAAGCTTTTGGGAATAGGTATAATAAGGATTTAATCGTGACAAGAGCAAATGGATTTTTTCAAAGAATATTTCTAAAACGAAGGAAAAGTTTCAATACATAAATCAAACTCTATTTTCATCACCAACAATTCATGTAAAATTCGTAACTAGGCAAGATTCCCATTTAAACATCTATTTTCCAACTCCTAAATGAAGAAATTTTTTAAAATAATGAGGGTATTAGGCATATAAGTCATCAAGGCTCTATTTTAGTAAAGACAAATGTGATTTTTCAAGAAAGAAAAATAGTTTTCTAAATCAAGTATTCTTGAAATTTTCGCAAAGTGAAATTATCACAAAATTCCTTTTAACTAAATATCATCAAGAACATACATATAGATAGCTCATAACATATCATTCATGATATTAACTTGTTAATATTACATGTGCATTTAATAGACATGATAGAAACAATGTAAGTTTTCACAAAACAATTTCGAAAACATAATTTTACCTACTGACCAGATCTGATCCGAACTTTTCAAGACTTAAAAGTTTTCAAAACTTAGGAATAACATTATAATTAGGTAGATCTTTCGAAGTGGATAGAAATTGACTACTTATTTGCGAAATTCCGAGTTAAAATGGCCAAGTTATGGCCGTTTTAAGTTGGAATTTCCACTAACTACGAAAATTACGAATTTGACAGATTTTGTTTGATAAGTTGGAATTAGTTATGGTTTGAAATACTCATTTGGGTATTTCTTTCATTTAGGTGATTTCGAATCGAAGGATTCTTTGCCCCCGGACTACTACGAATAGAGATCGGAGACCATGTCTGAGGGAGTCATACTTCCTATTTATGATTCCTTATTGTGCTTGTAGTTCATAGTTGCACTAGAATGATAGGCAAAGATAAAAATGGAAATGCATGATGGGAGATTATGGGATTATGTATGCTTTCTTGGTGTATTAAGAAAAACGTGTTGAGTATATCGAAACCGGGTGATTAATTGATGTAAGTCTATATGCCATGATTATGATTGTTTGTGAATTGCTTGGTCACCTATGAAATTGTATCAATGATTACTTGGATTAACAAGTAATATGGACATAATCACTTCACGTTAGGGATGGTGCATTTAATCATGTTGGTTACCTATGATCCATAAAACGGTACAGTTAATGGGTTGTCCGTGAGCCATAAAACGAAATAGTATACTTAACATAGTACCACAGGATTTGTTAATCTGCTAGTCCCGAATGGAGTGCGTAAATCCATTCAATATATGATTTCCAGTTGATCATATGTCTTGTATGCCCATGTTGTTGTTACATTTTATATGGATGATTAAATCAACTCAATTATATAAAATTGTTGGATACGTATATTCTGGAAATATTTACTCACTAAGCTAGTGTAGTTTATACCCCCACAGCTTCTTTTGTTACAGTTCCCCTATCTGTGGTTGCGACCTAGGAATTGCCTACTCAGGTAAAGCAAGAATAAGAGTTTCCCTTAGAAGTTTATATTTAACTTTTGTATAGACTTTCATAGGAAACTTTAAATGCTCGAGTTGATGTCAAAAACTACTACCTTAACTTATTATTCTTTTGTAGGAGAATGCCCCTTAGTTTTTGTAAATGATCCCGAATATCTGTGGTTTGTATTTTTATGCACTTTCTATCAAATTAAACTATCTATCTCCAATTGCTCAAGTATTCTATTATCGTAAGGGAACGCCTTGCATCGAACACTAGACTTCTGAATGACTGTGGTAACGATTCTTAAGTCTCATATGGTATGTGGCGAACTGTTACATTTAGGGTACCCTTTGGGGCATGACACCAATCACTAATTAAAAAGAAAAGAACACCATGTTTACTTCAGAAAGAAAACCATAGCCACCATTAAAGAAAAAAAAACCTCAAATTCTTCATCCCTTCAACTTTTGAAAATCTTTGTCTTTTCTACATTGTCCTTCTTTGAAAAATGTACTACTTTAACTTATAAAGTTAATTTACTTATCTATGGTTTAGGGTTTTAGTCATCATACTTAGCGTGTAATAGATTTCAAATTACAATGATTTCATGATTTGATTATTGATAGTATTACATATTTTTCATAGTTTAGATCAATCCTTATTCAATAATATGATCATGAAAGGTTTGGAATGTTATTTTGTTCATAAGAAGGGGACGAACATTTTATAGGTTTGGCAAATATAAAGAACAATTTGTTTGGTAAAATTTTGGTTAAAGTGCCGGGACAAAATTTGTAGGCTAGAATAAAACAAAAATTTTTAACATTTCAATTTGGGTTTTAGTGGACAAATCATATATCATTTGAATACTTAGAATATCTAGTTTCATACGCATCAAATGAATTGTAAATAAAAAAATCGTATTGAAAGAAGTGCTAAATCAGAAGTGAAGATTTCTTCTTCGAAGTTCTACACAAGCACCCTTCACAGCCTATGTTCGAGGTCACACAAAACTTTTTTATCATTTTTTATGTTTCGCACAAGCACCCTACATAGCTTGTCCTGGGAGGTCGTATAGAAACATAAAATACCAAATCTTCATAATTAAGTCTTATAGAAGGAAATAACTTTACTTGCATTTTATAATGTCTTTAGAGATATTGATTCTATGAATTATAAATTATTTTAGGCTAAAGAGATGGAATGGATGATCAAGTAGGATCTTCAAACTAGTCAAAAAATATTTTGGTGTTGAGATAAGTTTAGTGTTTTATATGTGTGTGTGTGTGTGTGTGTGAGTATCCATGTGTATGTTGTTTGCTTGTTTAGAGGACAAATTTTCGTGTGGGTGACATGAAAATTGCTAGTTGAGTGCCTTGTGATTATTGCATTATAAATTATTTCTAGTATCATATGCTATGTGGTAATATGTGAAATAGCCATGAATTCCTTAAATTGCATGGTAATATGTTATTGGAATGATATATATATAGTGTGTGTGTGTGCGCTTAGCTAATGTAATTAGTGAATGTGTTAATTTATATGTGTATAGTCTTATAAAGTTTATATTATTGTTTGATATCTCTAAATGTGTGTATAGTGTAATTAATGTGTGTGTATTTTTCAAATTAATATGCATGTGTTATGTTTAGAATTTAGTAAATTCACTTTTGAATTGCTTAGACTTATGACAGAAATTTTGCTAACTTTAGATCCACTTTTTGAGCTTAAATTCAACCCAAATGCATTTGAAATTTGCCTAAATTAAACCTAGGACAAATATACCCCTAATGGTGAGATTTGGATGATATTTGACTTTAATTTGGACAAGTTAACCCTCCCTTTTGGCAGCCTCAAATTTTCATACGAATTTTACTTCTTTTCTTTCTTCTTTCTTTCTTCCTTCTCTTAACCCAAAATCTTGAATCCTAAGCCAAAGTTTATTACAAGCTTAAGGATTTGAATATCATTCCAAGCCAAGATTCCACCATGTGAGTGTAATATAAACTCTATCTTTTATTTTTATGTTCTATGTTAAATTGTGTGTAAATGTTAGTATATATATGATTTTGAAGGGATGATTGATATGAGATTGAATTAGTGCATGTATGATAGTTTGGATGAGATTATGTGATTAATGGAGTGGTAATTTGCATCTTATAGGAGTGTGGATATGTGGGGATGAGTGTTATAGGAAATTGAAGGAATGAGTAGTAGATATGTGAAATTGAAGTGTGATTAGTGTTTTGATGATTAGAAGTAGAATTCATGTTGTTAGGATAGCATTTGGATCATATAACAAGCTTTAGAAAGTTTGGATTAAGTTTAGAAAATTTTTGAAAATGAACAAGTGTAGTAAAACAGGGGAAATCAAAAACAATTTTCGTATAGGCCTGTTTTTGAACGTACGCCGGCACCTGGGAATTCAACGCCACCGGCTTAGAGGCAGCGTTGGATTTAGAATTCTTAAGGCTGGATGAAAGCCGCCGGCTTTCTCTGGAAAAGTCAGCCGGCGTTCATTCGGTCATATTGTACGCTGGCAGCGAAAATCAAGGCCGACGGCGTATGTGTCAAAGCTGCCCGCGTATCTAGGTAAGCGGACGGCTTAGACCTCTCTGGACGTTTTTGAAATTTTTGGTTTTGGATTCTACGCCGGCTCAAGGCCGCCGGCGTAGGATGAAAAGGCAGTCGACGAACCCTTGAACACTGCTAGCGTTGGCAGTGTTGATTTTTAGAGTATCGAACACCGGCCCAAAGCCGCCGGCTTTGGTTGCCGGCGTATCCCCTGTGCTTTTGAATTTTGAAAAACTTTTTCTAGAATTTTCCGAAGTTTGTTATTTGATCAATTAAGTATTTGTTAAGCGATCTATGATATATTAGGATGTTTAAATATTTTATTATGACCTTTATTAATTTATTTGGATTTCTTTGATATATTTATCTTTTATATTAGTTAATTAGTACTTAGGCTAAATGTGAAATTTAATATTGATTTAAACAGTGATAGATCCTCGCCCAGTCAACCCCGTTAATTCCCGAGCTATATCAGGTACGCAGTAACTAGCTTGTCTCTGTATTAGGATAGGCATTTATGAAAACTATATATATTAAGAAAAACTTAATTGTGAGTGTTGGTTTGTATTTTATGCCGTTAAATCCAATCCCTGCCCAGGGTGGCATGAGTGCCTAGGGGCGCCCCCTCACAGATTGGGTGAGCCTGGGGTGGAATTGGTATCCAGTTCGGGGAGCGGCACCCTGCTAAGATTGGGCATGGTAGATTTAGGTGTTTTCTGTAAAATTGTCTAGAACGGTATAAGTATCCGAGCTACTTATATCAACCCCCTGAGTGTCAAGATTATTACTCAGGATCCCCCACTATCCTTGTTGCCCGGAGTTTGAATACTCCCATGTTGAATTACTAACTAAAGACTAAATAATAATTGAATGGTTGTTGCATCTTGCATTTAGTTTAGGCTTGTGTGAATCATCTCGCTTTTGTTTTCGTTACTTGTGTACTGGGCCTCTGGCTCATATTGTATCTATTTCAGGTAAGGATCTTGATGAGTCTTATGCGAGCTTGGGTTATGGCCCTGATTTTGAGGATTTTCTAGAGGAGTTTGAGGACTAGAGATGGCCTGGACTGGTTGGAGCCCAATCTTTTTGTAATAGACTAGATATATGGGTTAGATAGTTATTTATATAGTTCTTGATGAACTATATGTTTTGTAGTTTTGCTAAGGCTTGTAAGAAGCCTTTTGGTTGTAATATATATATATGTATGTATGTATGTATGTATGTATGTATGTATGTATGTATGTATGTACCTAGCTTGTATAACCTGAGCTATTTTCTTATAATGTTTGTCTATATATGGTATTGTATTTTGAAAGTAAGCTATTAAGTAAATAATTTTCAAAATGACTTATGTTGTGAAATTAGACAAACAATTCATCAAACATTTCTTCTCGGACAACCTTACATATAATTCTGCAGATTATATGTGGTTGGGGAACTGTTATCACTTATTTTAAATATAGGGGTGATAGCGGGTCCTTACAATATGTTTGGAGATATGACTTGGATGACTATTGATCATTGAGTGTATTTATTGAATTGTGGATTAGCATTGATGGTTGGAATTATTATGGTAGTGAAGTGAAGTTGAATTGATAGCTTACCTAAGGCTGACATACATCCAATAATTTTTTTTTAGATGTGATAAAAAAGGAAATGAGATGTGATATGTGTTTTGCTAGGCAAACCTATGTAAGGTTCCGGGATATTTCGGTTAGCAAGGAATATCCTATGCTATTATGGTAGACACTAGGGTGTTGTCAGCATACCTAGTTGTAGTAGTATCGTGTGTTGATATGAGAAATGAAATTGATACTATAATTGTATTGAGAAAGCCATCAAAACCTTGGATGTATTTGAGCTAGGCTAAGCAAGGCCCGATAATTAATTAATTAAAAACTTGAAAATTATGAGTTGTTATCTGCTTTATAAAGGATTGAATGATTCTATGGCTAATAATTGAATATCTTCTTATTGATTAGAACTATTAGATATATATATATATTTATATATAAATATAATTGATTATCTTTATTGAGTAGGCAGCTCATCCCTTGTCATCTATGTTTCTTTCTTTCTTTCTTCTTTCTTTTTTTTTTTTTTTTTTGGAGATAGAATGCAGTGTTTACCCTTATGAATTGAGAGCTCCCTTGTTAATTTTGTTACATGGGTCAGCTGTATCATGTTGAGTTAGGAGATTTTGGTATTATTATTTGAGAAACAACTTAAACCTGAGCAGAACTTATTTCAAATTTTGTAGAAACTAATATTTACTTTAGTTTTATATATTCTTATTTAAGATGAACATTTTTAATTGTAGTTGGATAATGACTTAAAGTAAACAATATTTATCTAATAGTTTATTATAATTTCGGACTGGGGGTTACAACTTTCCTCCATCGAGGTTTAGTTGGAAAGGAATCTTTACTTCTATTGGCATTCGTTTCAATTAAATTAAACTATCCTTGATTTAAATAATGTCCTCATAAAAAATTAAGGAAACTGGATTTGCCTGCCACATGAGGAAGATGATAATCCAATGAGCATAGTGGTCACAAATATGGATTACTTAAAAGTCCAACATTATACAAGTGATCCAATTAATATCATAAAGAAAAGGAAAATTAAAGACAAAAAGGCCATGTGATTAAGAACAAGCCAGTTAAGAACAAGCCAGTTAAGAAGAAACATATGTTTAAATGATATCAAAGCAATAAAAGTGAAAAATGAAAAACAGCCCATTATGGAGAATCGTGGATTCTTAAAATAAAATAAAAAAATGTCATAATTTGTTATCAAATTCTCACAATTTTTATTATGGCCCACTATTTTTGTTTTTTTAAGACTTTATATATTCAGCTTTATCTTTCCACTGAAGTTTGATATGGAGAAGTTTGATAATAAGATTAGTTTCTCAATTTTGGTAAGTACGTGGACCATAGAGCCCACGAAGAACTTGATTAGGCCCATCGGCTCAGTTAGTCTATAAAGAGCTCAATTTAGTCACGACTTTAGTCCTAGACCTCATAAGGAACCATAACAAGGCCCTCAGTTCTAACCCTGAGCTATGTTAAAACCTCATATCCATGAGCACCAGGCCATGATAGTACCACGTCACGACTCTTCAAATGGAGGCCCATAGCGATGCGCCATGAGCCCAATAATGAGCTACACTCTTTCGACGTGTTACATGCTCCTAATACGCCACCCATCCTTAAAAGAGCCACGGAAATGAGTACCAGTCTAGCCACACTACATGCCTCACTAGCTTCTTCTCCTTGGATCAAAGTTAACTACTGACCCGAGACCATCCACATCAACAAGAAAGATCATGTGGGCCTATTTTCAGTATGACCTCGTCTATAAATAGTCTCTCCCTCCATGAGGTAAGGGAAGACAAAACATTCAAGATACAGTTTCATGGCTACGTTTTAAATTCTTTAGAGAGAGCCTATGACTAACTTAAGCATCGAAATAGCTATGCTGAACAACCCCCTGGTGCACCACTAACTGGTTTCTATGTTCAGAAGTCCACAACACTACTTGTGGTTCAACACCTACAACACATGGTGTCATCTATAGGAATCTTCCTCTTTTGAGAAAAGCTCACGTGCATACTCATACCTTTCTAATGGCTTCTCCACTTCCATCTCTACCCTATGAAAAAATTGTCCAGGTTCTAATCATGGTGAGACTTGGATGAAGTCCGAATTAACTTGATTCTAGCAATCTAGCTTGGTGGCACCGGTCGCGACTGGAGCACTAGAACAACAAGAATCAACATTCGTAGCTCCAACTAACACTGAATTTATTGATCATAAGCATATCTTAGATTTGGAGGATTTGTGTCAATAACTTGCTCATAAGAATTTGGTGAACGAGCATGTTAATGCTCAACTCTAATCTAGAATCATGGAACTAAAGGATTTAAGAAATTTACATTTGGAAGAGTAGGCCTCTGGTGCTCATCAACAGCAAAACTAATTGGCGATTCCTCTACTACTGAGGTTACCTAAAGGATTGCCTAGGAGGTACTATAGGTGTATCGTAACTAAACTGTAGTGAGCACCTCGCTCAGTAGCCACTATTACATTTCCAAGCATGTCTTGATCGTCTATCGAAAGCCCACCTATTCACAAGACAAGTCAAAGGCCACCTTCAACATCTCAATAAGACCTCAGGCTTCTTAACACTTAAGAAAGACCTTTGTAGATCATCGAGATAGTGATAATGATTGTTCAAGAACAAATCGCACAGGTCCGGGCTCGATTCGAGCTCACGAGGCTTAAGACAGCTCATGTATATCTAGATTAGATTCTAGATATTAAGGAGATAAGAGACATTATGAGAAAGCCGTCAACCATTAAAGATAGCTTTGAAAGTGGTTCTACATCGAAGGTAACTCCTGGTAAAACACTCTTTTAGCTATTGTGATTTAGTTTGAGGTGCTCCTAACTTGAGCTTGTTTCCTTCACCTGGAGCCATATGATGAAACCACCGATCCTGAGAATTACCTTGCATAGTTCCAAACTACCATGATGATTCACAATTTCTTAGATATCATACGGTGTAAAACTCTCTTGACCACTTTTCACTGTGTTACCATACTTGGTTCACAAGCTCCTAATAGATACCATAAGCTTGTTTGATTAGCATGTTGACTTCTACGTAACACACTTCATGGTCAACAAGCCTCTAGAGAAGAATGTCTCGCATATTTATATGTTGTGACAAAGGCAAGGTAAACCTCTCTGCAATTACTTGGTGCGGTTCAAAAAAGTATATTTGGAGATCCTAACCTAATCAAGGAGTGGCTCTCAAAGCTGTTAAATAAGGAGTCCTCGCTAATAGTCCATTCTTTAATTTGATTTCGAAGTGTTAGGTCACCACATTTGAGTACGAGAGACAAAAAGCACAAAAGTACTTTCGACAGGAAAACATGAGAATGTCAGACAAGAGACCAATGTAAGGTCAAGCACACATATGTGACTTTGGTCACCAAAAGGATAAGGGGCACGTGAAGGACTGCCATGGCTCCAACAATAATGTCTAAATTATATGGATGTTAAATAATTAATTTTATATATTGGTTAGTATTTGACATGTATTTAATTTTATAAAAGGAACAAATATGTACTCATACTCTTTTATCTTAATTTAATAAGTATCGATTAGAAAATAGTATATAAATGATATCTTAACAATAAAGAAAGAATTTTTTTTTTAAAAGCACCATTATGGAACCTTACATTGTGGTGCTTTCTTAAAAATAAAATTAAAAATGTTATAATTCTTGACTTAAATTCTTACGATTTTCATTGTGACCAACTATTTATTTTTTGAGACTTTGTATATTTAGCTCTATCTTTTCTAAATAATGAGGTTTACTCTTTCTTTTAGGATAGAAATTTAGTTTTTATTTTTTTTATAAAATGCATATTGAATTTTACTTTTTAAGTTTTGACAATGGATTTTCCTCATCGCCATTGCCTAGCCTTTCTTCCCCTCATGAGAGTTTTCCACATAGATTTATGTCTCATCTTGTATTAATTTTCTTTCTTTTACTACTCTTTAACATGCGAGTGATTTTCCACATAGTGCTTCAAATCCTAACAAGTGTCACCAAAACTTAGTTGATGAATTGGAATTTTATTAAAATGTTTGTTGTTACAAAGTTTGATATTAAAAAATTGATAACAAGATTAGTTTCTCATTTAACAAGTACAGATGAAGGTTATGCTTACATAGAACGGGCTAAAGAAAGCTTTATTTGGTAAGACAAACAAACCAAAAACTATGATGAACAATGGGATGATATGGATGATAGGAGCTTTGAGCAATCCAACTATGCTTCGCTAAAGAGGTTCTTCATGAAGTGATCAATGAAACTATTATTGCAGCATGGTAACTAAAATTGGCATATTTATGATTAAAAATCCTGTAAAGAAACTTTTTCTCATGGAATGGTTATATACAATTCACATGGTTGAAGGTACTCCTATTCATCTTAATGAGTTCAATTATATTATTATGGATTTCAAAATATTAACAATAAAATTAAAGATAAGCATAAAGTTGTTTTGTTGGTTTTTCATTACTAACTAATTATAAGCTATTTAAAGAAATCATATTATGTGGTAATGTAGACACTTTAAGCTTTGAGATTGTTAAGTCTAATTTATTATATAAAGACTAAAGAAAATTTTGATCTTGAAGTTTATTTTACAGACAAATGTGAAGGTTTGAATATTAGAGGAGAGATCATGAAACGAGAAGTACCAACAATAATAAGAAGTGAATATTAAATTCTAAAGAATGTAAATCTAAAAATATAATTTGTCATTGTGTGTAAAAACTTGGACATCATATCCATGAATGTTATAAGTTGTAAAATAAGTAACAAAAAGAGGAGAAACTAAAAAACATTAAAATTCTATCAAAGTTAGTGTAGTTAAGACTAATTCAAAGAGTGATGTTCTATTATTCATTTCCTCTACTAATAGGAGGAGTAAATATGAATGGATTCTTGATTCTAATTGTACATTTCACACATGTCCTTAAAAGAATTGTTTTAACACTTTTGAACCAACTAATAGTGGTGTTGTCTTTGTGGGTAACAATGCCCAATGCAAGGTTTTGAGAATTGGTATTGTTCACATTAAGAGCCATGATGGTGTTGTCAAAACTTTTACTAATGTTCGTTATGTCATTGACTTGAAATGGAACTTGACTTTTTTAGCACTCTTGAGTTATTGGGTGCAAGTACAATATGAATGTAAAGTTCTCAAAGTTATTAAAAATGCTCCTGCTTTTATGAAAACTAATCGTTATGATATATATATATATATATATTTTTTATATTTAGCAGGGTTCCACTATTCTATGTTTCTACATTGATGACAAAATTCTCATGCCATCCAATTATAGCACATGCACATGGGTTATATTAGTGAGAAAGGCATGAACATATTGAGTAAGAAGGGAGGTTAAAGTATTGGTAAGCTGGAGTTTGTAAACAGTTGTTTTGGGGGAAAGAAAAGAATAGGTTTTTCAATTATAACTCATCGTATTGAAAGCATTCTTAACCATATACATGCAAATTTATAGGGGCCTTCAAAATTTCTTCCTATTAGATAACACCATTATATGATGACTATTCTCATAATATCTAAGTTTATTTTCTAATGCATAAGAAGGAAACTTTTTCTACTTTCAAAATGTGAAAAGTTTTAGTTGAAAACTGAATAAGGAGAAAGGTCAAGAAGCTTGATAATAGCTTTAAGTTTTGTGGAAATGATTTTAGTGAGTTTTGTGTTAATAATGGTATTGTGAGAATATAATAGCTTAGAGTTTAATGAGAATGAACTTCAGTGAATTTATGGTGTTGCTACACATAAAAACACTAATTGGGAAATCCCAAAGAATGGTTTTGTAAGAAGCATGGACACGACTTTAATTGAATAGGGCTCATTGTATGCTCTCTAATGTTGACTTATGGCATCAATATGATTTATGGGATAAAGTAACATCTATAGCTTGTTATTTAGTTAATCACTTTCCACATTCATCACTTGACTTCAAATTTCCAAAAGAAGTTTAACTAGGTAATCATGTAAACTACTTTAATTTAAGAGTAGACATCCCACATGTGCACCTATTAATGATGGTAAATTAGCATCTAGAGCTAGGAAGTACATATTTCTTGGTCATACATCTTAATCTAAAAGATATCCATTGTTATGTTCTAATTTTCAGCCACGTAAATTTATTCTTAGTAGAAATGTGACATTTAATGACGGTGCATTATTTGCTTCTAGAAAAAAAGTGCAAGTGATATGAGAAGAAGGAGCTTCTATGGTCCCATTGACGGAACCATTAAGTTGATTGTCTAACCAATAAAATAAATATAGTAATTAAAATATTAACTATGGGTAGGTGGTGAGTCGTTAGATAGTGATTGGACCAGTCCCATCAAAATTGATGATTGGACCATAGAATTTCCTTAAAAGTAAAAACTATTGCTTCTCATTTATTACTAAGCATAGCATTAATGATAAAATATATGATGATGTTTAGTAATCCTTCTATATAGACACAACATAAGATTAATCTATTGTTGGAGATCATCAAGAGAGCCATTAAAAGCTTGATGATCATGATGATTTGGTTGCTTATGCACCTTCAATTACATAAGAAATTATGAAAGTTGTTGAGCCTTCTACTTATTTTGAAGTTGTTTCTTGTGTTGATTCATTTAAGTGGCTAGTGGTAATGAATGAACAAATTAAATATCTCCATAAGAATGAAATTTAGGATTTGTGTGATCTTCCTAAAGGTAAGTGACCTTTGAGTTTCAAATGGATATATAAGAGGAAAGAAGACATCTTCAATGTTATAGCAACAAGGTAGAAAACATGTTTGGTTGTTCCAAGATGTCATCAAAAGGAAGATATTGGTATTGATGAAATTTTCTCACTTACTATTCATCATTCCTCTATTCGTGTATTAATTACATTTGTTGCTTTATTTGATTTGAAATAGAGTTACCTTTTACATAGAGAACTCAAAAAAGAGATTTATATGAAGTAGCCTAACGAATATATGGTTCTTAAAAAGGAGAATTATGTTGTTGATTGAAGAAATCTTTGCCTTAAACAAGCTCATAAACAATGATACAAAAGATTTTATGCTTTTAAGATCAATTAAGGTTTTACTAGGAGTCAATGTGATATTTGCATTTACTTTCAACAGTATTCAGATGTGTGTACTTGTTTGTGTTGATGACATAGTCATTGCTTCTCACGATAACTTTTTATTAGCAATTTAAAATGACAACTTAGCAAAGACTTTACATGAAAGACCTTGGTGTTGCACAAAAATTTTTGTCATGAAGATTTGAAGGAACTATCAAGCTAATAAATTGTTTCTATTTCAGAAGATTTATATTATGAAGGTACTTGATCAATTTAATATGCTTGAGTACAAACTTGTTTCTACTCCTTTTGCATATATTTTACATTGTTATCTAATTTTTCTCTAAAGACTAAGGAGGAAACTAAATGCATGTCAAATGGTCCTTATTTAATGTTGTTGGTAGTCTTATGTATTTCATGGTGTGCACGACCAAATTTTGCACATGCTAGAGGTTAGGTGAGAAAATATATGCATGATCTTAGAAAGGATCATCATGTTGTTAATTAGATTCTTCATTATTTGAAGGATACTCCTTATCTTAGCTTAGTGTTTGACAAGAGTAAGGCTATATTTAATAATGTTATTAGTATTTGACAAGAATAAGGTACATCTAATAATGTTGTTAGTTTTACTGATTTTGACTGTGGTGGTGATCTTGAGAGATGAACATCTCCTTTTAGTTATATTTTCACTATTTTAATTCCTCCATAGTTAGAATCATCTTCAGTCATTACTATGTCCTCTATATTGCAGTTGAATAATGTTATAGTAATTGAAGGTGTTAAAGAGGTTACAAAGTTGTGTGGTTTTATTGAATTTGAAATTTCTCAATTGATTACCATTGTTTATTGTGATATTCAAAATGCATTGGTAAAAGTGTTTCAGTCGTATCAAATTAATAAATAATTAAACCCAATAGAAATCCTATGACAAGCTCTAACGCAGAGCACCTATTGATTGCATAATAGAATTACTATCGGTGTCATCCTTTAGGATTTTGATATCAAGTACTAGTATTACTTTTCTTACTGTTTAACCTAGTAATTATGATATTATAGTTATGACTTATCTAACTAATAATCTTAATAGTTAATTATGCGTCTTCTTAAGATAATACAATCACAAAACAATACCACTTTATCTTGATCCACCCTAAACCCTAATTTCATATAATAAATGATTGATTAACAGACCGTTTATATCTTAAACTGCAAGAATTCCTAAATTCATCAACTTCTCTTTGATAAACATGAATTATCCATGATATTAATTATTATTTAAGAATTGATACTTAAATCAATAATATTTTCAATTTAGGTAACGTTTAATCATAACAACACACTTTGGAGCAAATTGGAGCAAAATGGACTCAAAACATCATCCACAGCAAGGATCACGGCCCTTTGGTCGCCCGTGATTGATTTTTCTACCACACGACGTCTTTGATTTTCTTTCATTTAAGTGACACATTGGTTGGATAAAAGATACAACTATTCATCCAAATGTTGTGTTGGTTCGCCAAAAGGTATAACTATTCATCCAATTGTTGTATCGGTTGGCTAAAAGGTACAACTATTTATCCAAGTGTTGTATTGGTTTGCCAAAAAGTACAACTATTCATCCAATTATTATATTGGTTGGCTAAAAGGTATAACTATTCGTCCAAGTATTGTACTACTTCACGAAAATCTGAGATTATAGAAGAGAAGGAGAAGACATCCATTGGAAGAGATAGAAGATAGATAGAGATAGACAGACTTTATTCATAGATTTATAGAGATTTACATAGAGATCCACATAGAGATCTATATACAGACATATATATACATATAGAGATCTATATAGAGATCTACATAGAGATCTATATACAGACATATATACATATATGTACATATATACATATATACTTGTATTTGCTTGTTGAAGTGTTCAGACATTTGTATCGTGAATAAGAGAATATTATTATGTTTTCTTTCTATTTTACATTTATGGTTCTATTTTCTTATTATATCATGTATGAGTAATTATTAGGATTTGTGTAGTCATAGGATACATGTATTTCAATGAATTATATATTTAAATGTTGTATGAATTCTTAATCTCTTTAGTGTATTAATTTATTCTAACTCTAAGCAGTGTACGATTTAGGATTACATCAGATTTTCACGAGATACGATTGAGAAATTTACCCTGGAATAGATCTACATTATAGAGAAAGATTTCCCATGACGCCTAGAGATAGGGTTGTGGAATTTCTGCATATAATAAATAATTACCATTGAGATCATATTTCTAAAGCAATATAGTCGGATGTTAACTAAGAAGAGATTCCAGTAGACAACACTAGGATTAGGGTTCAATAGACTCGAAAGAGTTATTGAACTAGTAAATGGGTATCCCGCAGTTAGGATTCAATTCAACCTATGGAGTTTGTAGTACATGTTATCTAATTGTGAAGCGAGTCTGAATTATTATTAGTTAATTTAAATTTATTTTTTAATTCATGCTATATATAGTTTTAGTTGAAAATTATTTAAGTAAATTAATAAAATCTTGATCTAAATTTATTTTGGTAGATAATAATTAAGAGGTGAGTAGTAGCACTTGCCAACGGCCCCAAGGAATACAACCCTATAATCCATTCCTATACAACAATTGATAGGTGCACTTGCCTAGTGTAAACTAGATCATAAGAAAAGATCATAGGAAATAATTTATTAAAACTTGATTTAGCTAGAAAAACGCACGTCACTCTTTCAAGATAATTGAATTCTAATTCTACATGATTAATGGAAATGTCTTTCATCATCAATTATATATAGAATTGCATTATTGTTCAAGATTCCTAACAAAGATTCAATCTTTATGCAAAAAGTTCGTGCAGTCTATGTTTAGATCCACATCCAAACTTCTCTATTCTATTAGATGAAATCTCTTTCTATCTAAAAGAAACCAAATATGTAATTAATTGTGGCCACAAATTAATCACAAGAACAATTAAGAAAACATGAATAGACTCAAGGACATAAACTTTCATCATTTAACACATAGATCTAGAGCTTCATAAGATTAGGATAAAGAAATCTATTCATCCATAAATTTTACAATCAAAACAAGAAATCTAGAAGAATTTAATAAATCCCTTAAACAAAATTTGCGATCTTCAATGAAGCCCTGGCACTTCTCCTCTTGAAGCTCTTAATTCTCTTTTCTAGGGTTTCTGTGGAAAGTGGCTCCTTTTAAAACAATGAAACAAAGCATCCATATATAGTATAACTTGTATACTACTACCTACATGGGTCGTGTACACTTGGAGCCAATGCAAAAATCACCGTTCTTTGATCCGTATACTACTCGACATACACCACTCGTGTATGTGGGTCATGTACTCCTAGTACTCAACATTTTTCTCGTTATTTCTCCAAAAATTGTACACTGATTGTGTACTCTTCTAGTGTACTCTTGATATCGCATTGATAGCTTCAAAACTTTACCAAATCTTTGCTCATTTCATTATAAATCCTTTAAAAAGATCACTTGTTTCTCATTTATCCCTAAAATGAATAATTTATCAAATAAGTAACCTTTTCTTGAGTAGATCAACAGAACATCATATAAAATATGATCAATAAAGCACAATCATTAAGTGTCTTACAACACTTATTAGCCATCCATCAAACCAAAAATGATATGTATGATTTAAACTGAAGCTAGCACATTGATGTCAAATATCACCATACCAAAGACACTCTCACTATGGGTGAAATCATTATGAAGAAAGTCCACACATCAAAGAATCACGATAGATATGCTTACTAAACCTGATCCTGTGGCTAAGTTCAAGCATTTCAATGCCTACAACACTTGCTTGCTCCTTTAAGGCTATATGACATTAGTGAGAATTATTAAATTTGAGTCAAGGTGGGAAATGTCACAATTTGTGGCTCAAATTTTTACAATTTTCATTGTATCTCACTATGTCAATTTTTTAAGGCTTTATGCATTTAGCTCTGTTTTTTTCCACAAAAGATTAAAATCTACTATTTTCATCAAGATAAAGATTTAGTTTTAATTGTTCCTATAAAAAGGTAAAAGATTATTTACTCTCTCTAAGTTTTGATAGTCAATTTTTTTTTATCCACCATCAAAGGTGGTTTTTTCCCCTCAAAAGATGATTTTCATGTAAATTTGTGACCATCTTATATTAAGTTTATTGTTTTTTACTTTTTTTCTTAATTTCTAATTGATTGATTGATCCTATTTACTTCCATGTGATACTTCAAAATTTAACAAGGAAAATTTTATTGAAGAATCTAAATCCTATAATATATATATATATATATTGAAATAGCATGTAGTATTTGTGTGATTATTTTGTATGTATATCTTGAGGAAAAAAATTATTTGGCATTTGACACATCAATTTTGTGCAATTCATAGTTGAATATTGATAACTGTTACAAGAAAGACCTTGCATTGATTATTACAAGATGCAAAATTAAAAGTTAAAACATATATGTGTTTTTTAAGGCCAAATTATTTATTAACAATAAATATATGTTATGGAAAATTTTCGATTGTTTTAACGAGTTTATTAAAAATGTGTTAAAATGACATTAAAATATTGCTATAAAAATATTATTCCTAAACTTTTACATAACACTATAAAATGTAGATGAATCTTTAATAGCATGCCTATTGGCTTTAGTTTTTTCTTTTAGAATTTTTTAACAAGTATTTTAAGTTGTTCTTTCAAGAAAATTTTTTTTTACATGTTTAAGATATAATCATACGCCAATTCTAATAACAATCTAAGTACATAGTCTAAAAATTAGAAGATTTGTACAATAATGAAATAACTGAAGAAAATAAAAGAAAAAATTAAGAAGAGTGGTAAAAGGACTCATTTGACTTCTAATTCAAAAACCAAACATTATATATATATATATATATATATTACTAAAAGACATATGCTTTCTCTCTTTCTTTAGTGGTTTCTTTCCCCAAACAATAAATAACTTCTCCTTCTAAAATCAAGCAAATGAATTGGGTAAGACAATTCCCTTAAGTCTTTAGTATTCATTTGTTAATAAGATATTATAAAGGAAGTTTCTTGATTTTTTTTCAGAACAATAATAATGTTTAACAGAAAAGAGAGAGAGAGAGAGAGAGAGAGCATTTGTTTAATGGTTAATGACCCGTCTGACTTGAACTTTTCAAAAAAAGAGTAATTGGCTACCTAGACTTTAACAAGATTAGTTTGATACCTAAAATAACTTTCTAAAGACATGAATCATACCTGTAATAACACCGTTATGTTCTATCAATGACGTGGTAAAAACACCTAATCCCACCTGCCACACGTCATTTAACATGTAAAAAAATGAAACAAATTATATTTGCCTTACTTTATACTAAGGTTAATTCTGATTTCAAAGATATCCCCAATTTTCAAACCCTAAATTGAAAACATTATCATCTAGACCTCTTAAATCGAATATACTATATTGGAAACCCTCAAAATTAAAACTCTCAGAGTTGTTAAAAAGTATAAGACGAGAAAGATCAGAATGCATTGAAGGCTTTCATGAGCATGAAGGAAAGCTGACAATCATGCTTTGTGCCCTTTCTATACAAGAGCAGCTGTCATGCCCTTAAATGGGGCCTAGAAAGATTAACTTATAGTTATCATATCGAGTATACATCCAACATATGAGAACCATTTTGCAAGTCAGAGATGCAAAACTCTACTTAATATTTGCTATTCAAGTTTTAATTTCAAGAAAACATTTTTTATAGCTAAGGAAATACAAATTTCCACAATCCACTAGAACCATAGAGAATCGGTATCTCCTACCAAATAGTAAAATAAGATAGATAACTATATTTTCAAACCACTGTACAACTAATCTAATTCATTCAAATCTTATCTCATATATTACAAAAATTTCTAACTTAACTTCAAAACATATGAATTAGATGTCAAGCTAATCTTCATATCTTCAAGAACTTCACACTTCTTGCCTATTCTTAGCCTGAGGTATTCCTGCATAGAAACTATGGGGGGCGTGAGCTAAACTAAAGCTTAGTGAATAACATAACCAAACCACACATCAAGCAAATATCAAGCAAATTTTATTAACAAGCATACGTAATGCAATACTTAATCATATGTCATGCACATTTTAATGATCGGAATCAAAACCAATGGAGGTTTATGCCCTCTCTTAGGGTTGGAGGACCAACACTATATTTCACGTTCTGAAGAGATTGAAATCTAAGGAAGAGGAAACTTTCTCAATGTAAACCCCCAAAAATTTTCATAATCCTTAAAAATAATTTTAGAAGTATAAAATAAAAAACTCGAAAATCAACTTGAGATTAAAACTCAATTCTAGACCGAGTCAAATACCGGAAACGAAACCCTAAAACTCGACTCAAGTTAAAACTTAATTCCAAATAAGAACAGAAACGAGTTCTCTCAATCTTGAGAAAACGAGAACCCCTGAAACAAAATATAAAGTCCAATTAACGATATAATCAACGTCCGTACGTCGATTAAATAATCTACCCAATTCCTAAAACGCAAATCGAAACAATAAATCCAAATACCGCCTAACAACGAGATAATAAAATCCTAATTCTTTTAGTAAAATTTTAGAATCACAAAATCCAAATTTTCCATAAAAGTCAAATCGAGTCAACTCATAAACCCAGACTCGGTTAAACGATCCCGAGAACTAAAAACAAATAAATAATCACAAAGAAAATAAAATATAAATTTCGAGCTAAAATTTTAAAACGATCAAAACTCAAAAATTATACGATCTTACGAATAACTCAGTAAAATCGGAAATCAAAACGAAACCCTAAAAGTCAACAAGCCTATAAAGAACCTTAGTGTTTAAGATCCGACAATCCCGTGTTTTCAAACCCTAGAAAACGAAATTAAGTTAATAGCTTCAAATAGTTCGCAATAATATAGGGTAACATAAAAATATCAGATTCGCGAAATTCGAGTGACCTTCGGACCCAAACGGGATCGGTTCTCGAAAAGCGTGCCTCGGAGCTCGGAATATTAAAAATATTCCGTTTATACCAATAGACTCGTAAAAATACAAGGATTCCAAAAATATCAGTTTTAGAATTTTTCGGTAGCTAAAAATTACCGATATCGTATTATTACACGTATTTTTATTACTATCGGTACTTTAATTGTCTAGTCTACTATTCATAGTACTTTTCTACTATTCATTACTATTCATCTATCTCTACTTTTTCTTACACCTACATATCTATTTTCTTACTTTTTTCATTTCCAATACACCTTTATTCACATCAACTTTACACATTACTTCTTTATTACTCAAACAAATAAAATACCCCCCCCCCCCCCCCCCCCCCCCCCCCCCCCCCCCCCCCCCCCCCCCCCCCCCTCTAATAAAGCAAAACCGGCGCCTATATGTCCCCCATGCATCTAATATTTTTCTTTTTCAATTTATTTTATTACATCCAAAAATTCTATAAATACCCCTTCCTCTTCCATTCTTTCACACAATTCTTTACACTACCAAAACTCTCTCAAAATCTCTCCACAAATTCTCTCATCAAGAATTCTCTCTACCAAAACTCTCTCAAATCAATTCCTCACAAAAATCATGTCTATACATAAACCATCTACCACATATCACTACTCACATAATACCATTTCATTTACCATCTCCATATCTCTTACATACTTTAGGTAATATTTCTTCCATATATTATTCATCCATGTCATGTAACTTAACATGACTATGGTGTTGTTTTGAAACTCATATGAGTAGTAAAAGCAACAACATGTTCATGTTTTGTTCTTGTACATAAGCTTCCTATTTTATTATGTTGTTATTATTATTGTTATTATTTGCTTCTAATCTAACTTATATTATGTATATTATGTATATATATTATTTAGAGCATAAGCTTTGGTTATTTATTTACATTCAAGTTATGCAATTTATTTATTTTATTAAGACTAGTCTTTCTAGTCTTAGACTTGTCCATATCAAGTCAAAATAATCTTTTGTTCATTTTCTTTAAATCTTTCGGGACTAGTCCATTCTTAGTCCCGGGATGCCTTGACAAAGCTAAGGCTCCAATACTTGATCGGGATTCCTTGATGAAGCTAAGGTTTCCAATGCTTGATATTTTACTTTCTTGTTCATTAATTATTTTTTTTTTCTTATGATCTTATTATTTTATATGCTCATGATACTTGCATTTGCGTAATGTTAATGTCTCAACTAATCTAAAAATAGAAGTTTGTTTTACTAAATGAACTCAAAGCTAAGTTTCCAATTATATGATTTACCACAAACATGAGGTTATTATCAAACCTAGAAATAGAATAATACAAGTTTTCTCAAGTTTTCTTAAATAACGAAGATAGTCTTACCAAAGAAAACATAAATAATTTTCCTTGTTTTTTGGTAATCTAAGTTTTTAGAAAAATAAATCGTTAATATCGAAAGTTTAAGATTTAAATTCTTTTCTAAACTAAGGAACAAACTAGTTTTCAAAGTTAAGAAAAAATAAAACTCATCAAGTTGTGAACCCACTTAGGAAAATAATGATTTTCAAATTTCTAAAAGAAGGAACTAATTTTCAAAGGAATATAAATGAGGTAAATTCTTCTCAAAAGAAATGAAAGAACAAGTTTTAGAAAGCAAAAGCTTATATTTTAGAAATGAGTATAAGAAGACAAGATTCATTTTCTAAAACCATCCTAAATAAAAATTATAAAAAGGTTTTGAACAAATATACTTTTTGATGAAAGTCGATCTTTTATCACTAGAAGCGAAATTTATGAAAAACTAAGGTTAAAAGGAAATTTTACTTGTTTTGGAAAAGGAAATGAAGAAAATAAAATAAGAATATACTCATTTATAACAACCTAGTAAAAATATAAAATTTCTTTAAATACTTGAAAAGAAAATTTCGAAGTTAAAATCTAAATGAATTGTTTTATAAATTGTTGAGACACTACCATTGGGATTTTTGCATAAAGTGAGCATACCTATATATTCAAAATTATTTATCAAATATATATTTATATTATTTCAAAAGGATTTTCTTTAAAATGGAGATGAGTTAGAAAATGGATTTTTGCAAAAGTTTAGAAAATTCGTTTTAAATCTGTACTGACGTTTTCGGAACCAAATGACCTTTTATGACAAGGATAAGCTTAGAAATAGATAGATCTTTTCAAATAGATAGAAAACGGTATATTATACGCGCGATTCCGAGTTGAAATGACCAAGTTATGGCCATTTTAAGTTGGAACATTCTCTCATGCGAACTTTAACGTTCTTTGACATTGTTTTGTCAAAATTCAAGAAAATCTTCAAGAAAAACTCATTATGGGTATTTTCTTTGGTTAGGTAATCCCGAGGAAGGATTCCTTCACCACGAGAACAATTGCGATTAAGGGGAGTGTGTGAACGACTCATCCGCTTAGAGGAATAGACGACATGGCATCGTGAGTTACTTCCCGTTAATTTTCTCATACTCTTGATTGTGCTTGTAAAATTAGTTGCACTAGAATTTAGGCAAAAATCAAAAGGAAGTGTATGATAATATGTTGAAAGAATACTAAGTATATCGAGACTCGATTTGTTTTTAATAAAGTTGTATGTGCATTAATATCTTGAAGTGTTTGAAATTGGTTGATCACTTGAAAGAAGTTAAATGTAACTACTAGACTTTAATTAAAGAAAATATTCATGCACTTCATATGTTGAGTCACATTGCATTCACTACTATACAATTGGTGGGACAAGTGTATAATAGTGGTGGTAGACATAACCGGTATATCATGTAAGTGGCGAGTAGGAGCCGGTAAGAACTACAAGTTTTTTATGGCTAGTAGGAGCCTGTAATAACTACAAGTTTTTGGTGGCTAGTAGGAGTCTGTAATAACTACAAGTTTTTGATGGCGTATAGGAGCCGGTAAGATCTATAAAAGTGTTTTTAAAAGTTGTGGCTGTAATTGGCTGAATACCCAACCCCGAATAAAGGGCGTAAATTCATTCAACATATGATTCCCGGAAAGTCATATGTCTTGTATGCTCACGTGGTTGTTGCATTTCATATGTGTGAATAATAAACTTTATTGATAATTTTCTTCGAGTATGAATTTTGGGATTTACTCACTAAGCTAGTTGTAGCTTATACCCCTATAGATTTGTTGAAACAGGTATGCTAGTGGCCTAAATTGAGGATCATGACTTTAAGGAAGTCAGGGACGGATGATTAAGGATATGGAATCATACGATGAAGAAAGTTTGTAAGGTTCTTTATATGTGATAACCTATATGATTAGGGACGTATATTTATTTGAAGATAATAGAAGAATATGCCTTAAGAATTGAATTGTGATATGCTTATGTTTTATATTAAGTATTCTCTTTGCCTTGTTACTTATTTATTATCAAAATAAATTGCGCTACTCCGATGCGTCCCCTTGGTTGTGATGTACGCCTTGTACATAATATGAAAGCCTTTGCATGACTAAGGTAGTCATTCCTAAGCTTTAGTATTGTGTACGGCGGACTGCCACGTTTAGGGTACCCCTCGAGGCGTGACACTCAACTCATCGTTATTTATATATATATATATATATATACACATATTATCAATGTAACCTCAAACTTCCCCTTAGAAAGATCCAAGGAGAGAGGATTTCTTTTGAAACTCTTTTGTTATTTTATGTAGCTGTGAAAATAGGTTATGTGGGCCAACCCGGCCCGCCCCGTGTTAGCCCGTGGGTTATGCAGGCTAGCCCGCAAATATATATTTTTTATTAAAAAATTATAAGAATTGAAATTAAAATTTAAATGTTTAATAATTTTAATATATAATATATTTCTTTATATCTCACAAATTACCTACATATTAATTATAGATGATAGTTGTGTATACAAAAATTATAGACTTCTATTTTGAAATTTTTTATTTCAACATAAAAGAATTTATTTTAACCAATAGAAATTAGAATTCGTTTCAATTTTTTTCTTTCTAATAATTATAAAGAAAAAGTATTGATAAAAGGACTAAGGATATAATAAATGTAAAAGTTAAAAGTTTAAAACATCACTCCCATAAAAATTACATAATCAACATTTAACAACTAAATAATAAAAAAGTAAAGTGAAGAGGCAATAAAGAGGGTAATGTATTATATTTTTTTTATAAGATTTATATTTTTTTTTTTTTATGTTTTTCTAATTGCGGGTTAGCCTGCTTCAACTGCAGGTTATGCGGGGCGGGTCATTTTAGCCCACCCATTAAATGGGCTAAAATTTTAGTCAACCTTTTTTTTGCGGTTTATGCAGGTTAGCTGCATAACCCGCCGCATGCACAACTCTATATTATGCATACATATCATCAACATAATTCCACTTCACCTTAGAACCTCAGAGATTCCTTAAGTATCATTATTCAAGCCAACCCTCACATGCGACATCCTTCAAGCCTATTAGTTCCTTAGAACCGACGACGTTCATTGGATTTACTCAAGCATTACCAAAATAGAAACAATAACATGTGATGTGAATACCAAATAAATGCTATTATGTGATATAGTGCAATGCAGTTTATTTAATTAACTAGTCAAATATTATTAAGTTCATTTATTAAAGCGATTAATCCATTATAGACATTCATCAACAATCCTAATTCAATGATTACAAGCATTGTGTGATCTCTTTTAAATTAATGAATTATCAACCAAATAATCACCAAGTAGACATGAGTACCGATTCCCCATGCATAACTAGTTATATTTATATTATATGTGCAACTATATTATAAGCACAAGCAAGGTGATAGGTCAATGTTACCCACTTGTTATTCGAGTTAAGTCATAATAAATTTCTAGGACATCCAAAGATTAATCCATTTTCCTATGAAAAAAGAAATAATAAATAATGAATATTTTTCTTAATATATACATTCTATCAAATTTTTAGTATTTGAACTCATTTTTAGTTCATCATCCTACACTTAGTTGAAATATCAAATTTTACTAAAAACTTATTTTAGCAAATATACATTTGAAACAACATATTCCTTTTATTATTGAAAGGTTAACAAATTAGTTATATCTAAGCCATTTATAAGTTATTAAGTCTATTTTAACTTCGTTTAGTCAAACTGATTAAACTTAACCTATCTAATTCATTTTAGTTTATTAAAGTGTATTAGGTCAAGTGCTGCTTAAATTTGTTAACTAACTCATTCTATATCTAAGATTCATATTAACTTAAGTCTGTGTTAATTAGTCTTAATCAATCTAGTTCATTGAGGTTTATTAAGCCAAAATGAGCTTAAATTATTAACTAAGTTCATTTAGATGTGGGGTATGTTGCAGTTTGAATCAAATATATTTTAGGTCTTGATACTTTTAAAATTTCCAAAAATTCAAAATATATTTTAGAATCTTTTTAAGCTTTTCATAGCCTTTTGAATCACCTCAATTCGAGTTCGAATAAAAGGAAGTTATGATCAATTTAATTTAAGTCGATAAGGAAAGAAAAACAAGATGGCCTTAGTTCCATATGAGGTGTAGCAAAGGTGGTGGTAGCCACCAAGCCCCTTGCCACGCCCCATATCAAGGGTAGTGGTGGCCACTAGGCCCCTTGCCATGCCTCTATAGGTTAGTAAGGGGGACAGTGGCTACTATGCCCTTTATAATGCTTCGTATGGACTCAGATCACATCCCCTGTTTCTTTTCTCCATTTTTGTTACATGTTTACTTGTTTTATTCACACGACTCCACCTACAACATCTTAGCAACATTATACAAGTTTAAAACCATAACTCACAATATTTCTAAACATGTTTTTACCATCATTCATCATCAAACACACTTTATCAAACCCCTCCTCAATTCATACATAAACCATATCTATTATTCATCAATTTTATCACAAACCCAAATTGTTTCTAGCATCAACTCAACATATACTTGCATATATAACAATAAAAAACAAAGAAAACATTCTTACTTACTTGTTTGACAAACCTATCTAACTTGATCTTTTACTACTCCTTTCCTCCTAAGTTGATGTACTTTCTTCATGCATGCTTCTATCTTCTTATTGATTTCATCTCCTATTTCTCCTTATGATCTTGTTAAAATTTGAGACTTAAGGTTGATGGTTTGAGAGAATGAAGAGAGGATGAAGATGAAGAAAGAAAAAGGGAGGAAACGTAGGAGGAAAGAAAGAGAAAAAAGAAGTGGCAGATTTTTTGAGAAGAAAAAGGGGAAATGAGTTTAAATATTAAAGATTTTAAAAGATATATAAGTAGAGGTTTTGATTTAAGCTTTTTTATTTAAGCTTTTCAAATCATTATCTTAAGTATTGGAGATAATTAGAAAATAATTTGAAAATCTATATAATAAAAATTACTATCCTGAGTTACAAGTCTAGTTTTGTAGTTCGATTTATAAGAAATAGATATGTAGCTAGGTTTAGACATAAAATATGGCATTTTTAAACATGTAAATGAACTCAAAATTTATGAGAATTATAGGAATAGGAATTAGATTAAAATGGATAAATTAAGGGATTTTATAAATTTAAATAATTGAATTTTAGAAATTTGAACCATTCATTGAAAGAAAAAGAGGCTCAAATTGATAACTGCAAAGAATTAATAATTCCATTCAAGAAACAAACTAAGACTTAAGGTTTACAAATCTACTAAACACTTAAATTGAAATTTTCAAAGGTTGAGAGATGTGAAAATGAAAGAAAAGAGTTTAGTTTAAGAATTGCAAAAGATGATCAAGTTTTGATTCGTCACAAAAGATGGTTAAAACAAATAGGCTAATTGAAGGGAATATTTGAAATCTTAAATTTCAATTAATTTATTTAATAATTTGATTATGCCATTCTATCTAGCCATGCTTTTTTTTTAAAACTTATTCTACTTAATTTATTTAATTAAACTATCTAAGGTATATTTATAGGTTAAATTCAAATTCGAATTCGAATTCAAAATTTTTCCCATCTATTACACAATTCAATTATAACAAATCTAACTTAGCTAAACCGAAGTTTTTGGATATTACAGCAATGAAGGTACATCATCAATTTTCCTTTATCTATCATGATTCAATCATATAGCTCGATGTAAGTGGTGTTTATTGTCTTCCTTTTATAGGTGTTAAAGTCCTAGGATTCAAACTTGAGTTGCTCTACTCGATCATTGAATTAGTTAGGCAACAGTGCAAATGTATATGTCCTCTGCAAATGTGATATAAGGCACAACTATTTGTAGTAAGGCAGAAATGCACCATAGTCACTTGTTTTACAGATGCCCAAAGGATAACACAGTTAGTGAAATGATTTATTCATTTTGCAATTATGTACCAACTTGTTCTTGATAATTTAATAGCAATTGCTACTGTTGTTGTACAAGATAAAGGATGTAATTTTTTTTCTGACGAAGTCATAACTCTATCAATGATGAGTATAGAATTTCTGATCTTATTCTTGTTGAGGAAAAAGGAGAGACTACTTATTGCGTTGTTAAAGGAGGCTTGAAATGAAAGGGCTAAGCTGGTTGGGGAGAATTCCATGTTGAGACGCCATGCGTTAGTCGATGAACCTAATGCATTAGCTGAGATCATCATGCTATGAAGGGAGAATCAAGTGTACAAGTACCTGCTAATTTTGTGATAGGTCGAAATCATAGTCATGTGGTTGTTTTGTAGGCTATGAAATGTTAATGTTGTGGCAGTAGGAAGTGTTGGATCTTCTCAAAGCTAAGAGATTGTCAGTAGGTGTTGGTGTTGTTGCCTTATTATTGTTTTTTGTTTTTTGTTAATGTTAGGATGATGTTATAGCTTGTAGAAGATGTTGCAGCATAACTCTAGGAGCTAGAGGTGCATGTACTTTTTGTTTAAGTTGAGTAATGAAGGAATATTATATTGTGTAATAAAATTTTCTATTGAAAAATGGCATGTTGACAATATTTTGCTTCCACCAACTAAATTCAACAATTAAATTGATAGTATTGAGTAGGAGGTCAATTGACAATTAAATGGCATCTTGATTTGCTTAATGCTTGTAAGGTAGCTAGACTTTTGATTCTTTTGTTGATGAATCGACTCTCGACCCAACATCTTAAGATTGCAAGAAATGTTTGTTATTGCTTAAATTTCTTAGTATCATCTCATTTAAAGATTTATCCTCAAATATTCTCCTTTTTTTTTAACTTTGTTTGCACACAAGGATTTCCCCTTTAGGCTCCCTTTGACTCCTTATATATTTATGTTCTTTTCTTTTGAATCATGGCAATGTAATGGAAAAATCTTAATAAGTGTTAAAATACCTTTATTTCTAATATTCATTGGATATAATTTTATATGGATTTTATGTGAATTTATCAAGAAAAGGATACTTGCTTAATATTTTATTTCAAGGCTTAAATAAAACATTCAAAAGATTTAAAGATGACACGAGCAACAACGAGGCAAAATCTGGCAAGTATAGAAAAGAATGATTTTCACATGTGCACAACCTTTAGCATGGCCATGCAGACATTAGTGCTGGAGAGCAAAAAGTAACCAAATACATCTTCAAAGTGTACCCAGCTACTACACAAGTTGTGTAGCGAGTAGTGCTAATAGAGGGAATTCTACCAAAGAAGAAAAGAAGAAGTTTCAGAGTACACAAACTTGAGCATGACTGTGTAGAAACTTGATCGTCAATTTTTTACCGTCATTAACAGAACCTAACGGCATTCTATTAGGTATGATTTGTGTCCTCGAAATGTTACTTCAAGTATCAAATTGATCTTTGAAAAGTCTAGGTAGGTAATTACTTTTTTTCAAAAAGTTCAGGTACCAAACGGGTCATTAACCCTTGTTTAAAAGGTTAATTTATTATTTTATGTAAATTCCTTTGATAAGCTCATGAAAATTTTATTTCAAAAATCTATCCTCCTTTAAGGAAAATACAAAATTTTCTTTTTAAATTCCTCTATTTTTGCTAATGGCACTGAAGTCTAGTAGTATCTCTCCATCTATCAAGTGAGATATATCAAATTCAAATCACCTATCTCGTGTTGTAATTTCCAAAAAATTTCTCCATTTTTGTTTTATACCCTTCATCTATAGTGAGCCATGGAGTTATCAATAAAATGATGTTTCATTCGAAAAACCACTCAAAAATAGTATTTCATTCTTTTTTCGTTCAAATATTTATTATTATAGCCTCTTTAACTTACTTTCTTGAAAGATTTCCAACAATTATTTAATTTTTTTTTCTATAGAAGTTTTTTATGTTTAAAATTATATTTATATATATAAAAGTTCGAGGAAATTGCAAATTACCTCTTGATTATTTATCTTGGTGCAAATTCATTCCTTAAACTTTGAAATGCATTTTTTTACCATTTAAACTTACATAAATTGGCACAGTTAAGGATAATTAAATTTTTTTTTAGTAAAACAAAACGAAGAGAATTGTAAATTACCTCATTTCAACTTTCATTACATATGGATTTACCCATTAAACTTTTATCTATGTATGATTTACCATCTAAATTTCAAAATGTACATGAGAAATGTTGATTGTCCTTAACTATGCCAAATGTTGAAAATTTAAGGGGTCAAAAAATACACATTAAAATTTCAAGAGGTGAATCCTCATAGGTAAAAGTTTGATGAATATTTTACAATTATCCCTAAAAATTAACCATCCATTCACTTTGCTAATTAATATTACTATAATAAAATTGCTTATACTTGAGATTTGCATTTCTTAAAATGAGGATATAATAAGAAAAATAATTCAAGTATTGAATTGCTATTGATAGTTTAGAGTAATGAATGACCAATTTAATGTTTTTATAATAAGGGTTTTCCCTATAAAATCGCCTCCCGGCTGAATGAATAAGATTATAATAAAACTGCTACTATTGAGGTATGTAATAGAATCATAATAGGATTTTATTTATTAATTTTGTTATTGAGCTAATGTCACCAATACTACTTTAACTTTTGCTAAATTTAAATTAACTATGTAAACTTTTATTTGATCAATTTACTACCTATGTGAACTTTTCGTGTTCGAGAGACTTCCTTCGTAATCTTTATTAAATATGTATGATCAACCTACTACATGCCAACACGTGCTAGAGGCCCACATGAAATATTACCAATGTGGATAGTTCATAAAAATCACCCATCGAGCAACACCCTAAATTAAAAAGAAAAATTGGGACATCAAAACGAAGTCAAAGTGCAAAACCCTACACCCTTAAATCATCTGAAACCTTAACTAATCAAAATTGATTGAAACCGTAAGTGATTAATAGCAAGCTTAGGCAGATCACTATACATCTTAAAGTCATTTGAAACCTAACACCCCCAAATCGATCAAAACCCTAACTGATCATTTAGTTGTCAATTAATCCGAGTAAGAATTAGATCTCCTCCTCTCTTTATTAAATCCTTGAAGTAGGGGATTCTTCATCAAACTCTGAAGGTCTAAAATTTGTGTACATAACCTAGTCATGTAGAGGTAAATATGAATTAGAGTTGCACTGTCATCAATTGAGAGGGTTTTAGGTATGTGATGGAGATCGTGGGTTTAAACTTTGGGGTATAGTTAGTGGTAGCATGGTAAGAATGATTGACACTGTTTGGGACTAAGTTTGTGTTTTTGTCGTGTCTCTAATTCGTAAGGCTATAGCTGATGTGTTTCCAGAGAGAAGGAGTTTTGAGAGAGAAAGGAGAGTTAGAGAGAGAAAGCGCAGGGGAACTTGAGGAGGAAGAAGATGAAGCCCGTTCTCTTTTTTTTTTTTTCCCTTCTCTCAAAATTCATAAAGATGTCTAGAATAGTGTCCAATATTTCTCTCAAAATACATATAAGAATTAAGCCTTTTGTCAAATGTGTATAATTGTGATTAACATATGCTAAGTGAGTTCATCCTGATATCCCAATTTTTTCATTTAGGCTTTTGAAGGAAGCTAGGTGTTCCTTTTATTAAATACCGTTAGGGTATGTGTTTTTATTTTCGTTGATGAGTGATTCTTATTAATTATTCACCTAGATAATATTTTATGTGGTCCTTTGACACATGTTAGCATGTGTTAAGTTGATAGTGCCAACTAAGCAAACGTATTTTACAGAGATAAAGCAGGTAGTCTTTCGAACATGAAAAGTCCACACTTGTAGTAAATTGATCAAATAAAAGTTTAGATAGTTAATTGAACATTTAGCTAAAGTTCAAGCAATATTGGTGAGATTAGCCTTTTTTCATTTAAATGGGGTATTTTGGAAAAAGAAAAAAACAATTCTAGTATTGAATTGTCATTCATGAGTTTGAGTAAACATTAGCTATTCAATATTTTCTACAATAGAGATTCCTTATAAAATCACAATTATAGTTAATTAAATGCTGTAATAACTCTCCAGTATAAGACTATAATAAAATGAAATTACGATGAAGCAAACCAGCCATTATGATAAATTAAATGTTATAATAGAATTTTATAAAGAATAAAGCTATAATGAATTTCTATTATGTTAAAGTGAATGAGTAGATGTATATAATTCGTTATGCTTGAGTTAGACTTGTGGAGAAGAATTTGATAATTTTCCTTTTATAAAGTGCAAATTTAAAATGGGCTAAAAATTTTTCCTTATACAAAAGGAGGTTAATTTTACCTTTACATCTACCTTGAGATACAACAGAGTTAAGGTATTTGTGAACTATTTAAGCTTACCATGCTTAAAATTTAACATGACTCAAGCTAGATTAGTTTATAAACTGAGCTTTAGCTCAAAATAAAACCCATCTATCCATATAAGCTTAAATTAAACTTTTATTTAGACTTGCAAACAATCTTATTTAGATTTGTAAGCAAGCGTAAGAATAAGTGTTGTGAGTTTTATATTATATATATTTTGTATATACTGAATGCAAAAGGTTGATTTTTTTTCTTGATAAACTGAAAACATTATATCAAAAGTGTCAAGCAAACATACAAAGAAATATACACAAAGAAAAAAAGAAAAAAAAAACATTCAAAGAAACAAAGGGAATATGACTCAACTTGAGTCCAAAAAGTTCAAGCTCTCTAAGTTAATAGCAATCTCACTAGGAGCTAAGAGCAAGGATCCACCATCCTTGTTGTTCAAAATTGCTGTCAGCACATTACTGTTGGCCACAATAGGTAAACACAAATAGCCTTTGAGTTTAGCAGACAAAGAAAGCAATAAGGAAGAAGCAAAAATATTATAAAAGTTTTCATTCAAGTTTTGACTCTAGTAAATTGTCTCTAATTCCTGATCAATCTAATTTGCTTCTCTACTCGTCCATTTCAAAATCACCATCTTGTTTGTTAGCCTTTGCATCCATATCATGTGCTTGCACATTAAGATGACATTAGGTATAAACTCATCCATTCATTATCCAGTCAATCACATTTTTTGCATCCATCTCGATTATTCTAAATTTAACATCATGTTTAGTCATCCACTTCATTCCCTAGTAGATGGCCCTAATTTCTGTAAGAAGTGGAAACTTAGTAGTGAAAGTTTTGATAGATCTGCCTAAACAAGCACCATTGTCATTCCACATGATAGCCCCTATCAAAGTTAATTTAGATATAGGGTAAATTATACCAGAAGGTCATAACGTTAGGGTTAAGTTTATTTTAGGTCACAATGTTTGTGAGTAAGTTAATTGTAGGTTACAATATCTGAGGGTAAATTCATTTTACGTCACAATGTTTACAAAAGTGGGTTAATTGACTTCACTATTAGCAAGTGCCGACAAAAGAAATATTTAATTAAAACTCAAGAACCATTCTTTTAAGGCTTATTGACATGTATCAATAGAAGAAATACTTAATTAAATCTCATAAGATACTTTTTTCAAATGTTATGATCTCTTTTGAATTTTCCAAAACGTTGTGACCTAAAATGAAGTTACTCTCAAACATTATGATATTGTGGTGTAATTTATGTTCTAAATATATATACACATAAATTACATTTTATTCTTTATCTAATTTACCTATTTATATATTTATTGTAAACTCCTAGATTTTTATGTCAAGTCTTAAGTTCAAACCCGGAATCAGAAGTCAACCGGAAACCCTAAAGTCAACAAAACCTATATGAAACCTAGAATTTAGATTCAACAATCCCGCGCTCTCAATTCTTAGCTAACGAAATCGAAATAATTATGGATAATAATTCATAATAATATATGGAAGCTTAAAAATATTAGATTCACTAATTTTTAGTGTAGTTCGGATCCGAATGAGATTAGTTTTGAAAAATCGTGTCTTGCACACTAGACGGTAAAAATATTCTGATGACACTGTTAAATTCGAAATATTGTAAGGAATCCAAAAATTTCAGTTTCATAATTTTTCAGTAGTTAAAAATAACAGATATTGCATTTACACACGTATTTTGTTTACTGTCAGTAAATTATTAGTCTTGTTTACTATTTATTGTACTATTTTACTATTCTTTACTATACATCTATCTCTACTTTTTCTTACTACATATTCTTACTACTTATACACCTATATTTTCTCATTTTTTACCTTCCTCATATATCTTATATCATATAATATCTTACATATTACTTATTTTTCATTACAAAATACAAATTAAACAAATTTTCTCCCTCTCTCTCCTTAAAACCGGTGCCCCCGCCCTTGTCTCATCTATATATTTTTTCTTTTTTATTTAATTGTATTACACTCAATTTCCTTCCATCTTCAGCTATAAATACCTCATTTCTCTCCATTTCTTTCACACACCACTTTTACACAACAAAACTCTGTCAAAATCTCTCAATAAATTCTCTCTACTAAAATCCTCTCTACACGATTCTTTCCAACTTTCTTTTCTACACATAAAATGCCACGCCCCAAGGGTATCCTAATAATAGTAATCAAGAAACACTTGATTTTCATTACTAGTTTACCTTCTAGGAATGACATGATTATAATAAACAGGATCTTTTAGTTGCTTGGATGGGATGAACAAATATATATAAGACATAAATTAGTAAACAACCATCACAAAATAAGATATTACAGATCATATGTCTCATGGATCCTTACAACCTTAGCTAATAATTATAATGCACATCATCTGCATTAAATTCGATACTAGTCTTTAAGCTTTTGGCTTCTAATCTCTTACAGGGACCATGCTCCTGCTAGTAATAAGCCAGGGTCGTAGAGTAAACCTAAAAGGGCTGTTGGAGTGTGAGCTAAAACATAAGCTCAGTGAATAACTAGAACTTGTTACATATAACAAACAAGTTATTTAGCAATCATATGAAATGCATCAATCAAACAAATGAACATTACAAGCTTGGATAACCTGGAATCTAAACAGGATGAAGATTTACGCCCTCTCATCGGGGTTGAAGGATCACAATTTATGGTCCACCTACCCAGGAGAGACTTAAGCTTTCAGGAAACAATATTGTTCTAATTAATGATTTCTTTAAGCTTATCATGTTTCGTTATTATTTCCTAATTTAGCTTTAGAAACTCCACTAAGTGTTAGTTATTTCCATGCAATACCATAAGCGGCGTCCTTCGTTTACCATTTAGTTCCTATGGTATTAGCAGAACAAAGGTAATCTTGCAATTAACTAATAACTCTCTGGCCTAGATAATTCAAGCATTACCAGAGATTCGAAAAACTAACACGTAGTAGGCTACCACTTACTCAAATGCTTTTTATGCATAGTATGTAATGCATGATCATTTACCTTTATGGTACCAGTAGTTTTTAGTCAAGTTGAAGGTGATTAAGCATTACAGACACTCAATCATGTTCTATAAACATTACCAAGATACATGCATCTTCGTTATCACTTATTTTAGAGTGACTTGGCAATCAATGTAATACAATACACAATCTTCACAATTTAAACAGTACACCAATTTTTATTATCCTTTTATTTAAGATTCACTACTAGTACAAGCACAACCAATGTAATAAGACTGAGTTACTCACCTGCCCATGCTATTTAATCGTAGTAATCGTCAGGAAGGTCCTCTCCAATACCCGAGTCACCTATTGAGATGAGTAATATAGTCATTAATTATACAAGACTATATAACCTAGCTCCTATGAATATTTAAGTGTCCTAATGGTTTGCTGGGTTTTTGTTTTATTATTAACTAGTTCTTTGGGGATAGCCTTAAGTTCTAAACCATTATAATCACAGTTTTACTTAACTGATTTTGGTTGGATATTTGAATCTATTGATTGGGTATTCGGGAAGTTTAATAATTTAGTTAATTCATTTTCATTGTTTTAAACCGTTAGTTTTCTTTTTATAAATTTTTCTTGCAAAACTAGATATTTCTAAACTCACAATTTTGGATTATTTAAATTTCCATTGTTATCTAATTATCTATAATTATTCCTTTAAATACATTTTTAATATTCACTAAGCTCGTAAAATTTTTCCTATAAATTAATTAAATATACTCTTAATGAAAATAAACTTATTAATAAAAGGATTATTAATTTAATTACAACTATTTTCAAAAAATTTCTTTCTATTATATAAGTAATAAGAATATTAATAATAATAATAATAAAAAAATAAAAATAACAACAATAATACTAATAATAATGGTAACAATAATAATAATAATAATAATAATAATAATAATTCTGAAATAGATAAGATAAAATAATTACTTTTCATAATATTAGTATTTGTAATAATTGTCTTATACTTTAATTCATAATATTACTAAAATAACTTTAGTCTTAAATTCATATTTAATATTATTTCAGAAATAATATTTTCAAAAATTCTAAAAATTCTTTTAACAATATAAAGAATATTAATAATTATAGTTAGAAAATTTATTATTCGGAAGTTAATTAATAAGGGTAGTTTATATTTCTAAAAATTCCTTCCTAATTAATATTAATAAGTTAAATATTTACACATCATATATTTAATAATACTAAAAAAATAATTTATTTTTAAATTTAAATAAAAATTCTAGTATTATACTACTAAATTCTCATATTATTATTAACATTTCCAGAAAAATAAATAAATGTAGAAATAATAATAATAATTCTAAAATTATTTATATTATTAATTATTCTATAATTAAATTTATTTAGTTTCGTTTTTCTTTTTTTTTTTTGAATTTTGCCGAGAGGTACATGGGTGGAACACATCCCGTGTACCTCCCTGTGCTCATCGGGGAACACTATTCATCTTCTTCCCCGATGAGCTTCGATCGATTCCGACGTTAGAACGTCGGCTTTCTTGCTCCATTCAGCTCCTATAACATTAATCTACTTGAATATCCAAAGAAAACAACAAATCAACAACATGTTACCCTCTTTTTGGAATCATCAAGTTCGGTTAGGGTTTACAAAGATTACCTTCGTTGTGGCTTCTCGGTGAAATCCGAAGCTTCTAATGGACTTGGTAAGCTTCCTAAGATGTTTAGAAGTCAATATCAATCCTTAAATTCAAAAGAAAACACACAGAATGAGATCGACTTACCTCAAGCTTGTTTTCAAGCTTTTTTTCCTGTTTTTGTTCGTGATTTTCGAACTAGGTTGATGTAAGCGTTTAAAAATCGGTTTCCAGGTTGATTCAACTCCTAATAGGGTGTAGTTTGATTCTGGAAAATTTGAGAGGGATTGAAGTCCGTTTGCTTTTCCTTTTAAGGTCGTTAGTATGTATATATATAGAGAAGAAAATATATGTTGGCTGCTTGTTTTCTCCTTCGTGAATGATCTAAATTGCCTCTGTTCGTTGTTAATTCATCAGCTTGTTTTATTGTCATAAATGCAAGGGTGATTTGGCAAATTTATATTGGCTTAAGGTTGGATTTGTATTAACTTTGGTTTGTATAATTGAACAATTTTCGGCTCACATTTCTTAAGAAGATCACAGCCCTTAGAAACAAGTATAAAACGTCTCCTGCAAGTTGTATGTATGTATATATTAATTAAATATTAGTTAGATATTATTTAGTTGAATTTTCGGATAGTTTATTACACTAATAGGGTATGATTTAACTAATATATGTAAGTTTATATACGAAAATATTTTTAATGGATCCTACAAGATGTTTAGTTTAGCAAACAGTACAAATTTAAGTTTTAATGGTACGTATCTATTTATTTAAGAAAGGTTTATCCTCCCTGATTTAGGTTTTATAAACTTATCGGTCAATTTTCGTTTCAGGCTCCAAGAGCTTAAGAAAACCCTAATTCGAATACTGGTATGATTCAAATCCGTGTTTGAAGTCTAGATCTCAAGTTATATATCAGTTTATGTTTTTATTAAGTATTTATAATTCTAACAGTTTATCTTAAGATCACGATTTTCTAACTAAAAACCTATTGGGTCGTTTACTTAATAATACTTCTGATATATAAGCTAACTTAGCTATATATTGGATTTGGATACTATGAAATCTTATCAATGTAGTTTATTACTAACTAGGAATCTCGAATTTTAGGGTTCAAGTCTAAATATAAGTTCATTACTACTCCTTGTTTTAACCTCAAGTTTTTGTTGAATACAAAAGTGGTCACTTTATTTCTATATTTAGGTTTTCCCATTTAATCTATTTGTTTGACAAGGATTTGGGTTTGAAATTTGAAATTTCCTTTGATCATATCTTGAATTATCAATTCAAGATACAAAATCTCTTTTTTGGTATCAATTGGGTCAAAGAAGTTCTTTTATGAAGTTTATGGGTCCCAATCCGGCCAAATTTAAGTTATCTATCTAATCTAGGGTTTCTGATTAACTTCTAGGTTTACTAGCTAGTTCATAATTTCTAATCTAGAGTCATATTGTATTGTGGAAGTTTTCGGGGTTTACATAAAAACCATCTTCCACATATTACTACCCACATATTCCTACATCCACCACTTTCTATCTTCAACAAATACATATCTTTAGTTTAAAGTCTCCTACAACTATTTATTTTCCCATGCCATGTAACTTAGCATGACCATGGTGTTGTTTTTTAAAGCTCATGTGAGTTATGGAAGCAACAACATGTTCATGTTCTGTTCTTACACATACTAAAAATTTCGATTATATTATTTTGTTATTATTATGATATTATGTTGTTGTTATTGTTATTATGCTTCTAATCTAATTATATATTATTAAATATATGTATATCTATATTTGTTAGAGCCTAAATACTCATAAACTCTTACTGACATGCTTATTATTATTGCTCTTACTATGTTTTTTCTTCTTTCTTTTTTTTTTTGGGACTAGTCTATTCTTATCCCGGATTCCTTGATAAGCTAAGGTTCCCAATACTTAACCTTATTATTTGCTTATTATTACTTCTTATATCTTCCATATATTATTATGTGATATTTTATTCATTTTCATACTACATAATCATATACATGCATCATCATAATAATATTGTCTCAACAAAATTTAAAGTGGAATTTTCTTTAAAAAGGAAAATGAAACCAAACTCTTTTAATATATAACTTTGTCACCAAATAAAGATTTTGTCATCAAACATATAGGAAAATTATTTTTGTGACTTCTCTTCAAACTCATCAAGAATTTTCTTAAATGACGATAAAAATGATTTTGTTAAAGAAATTAACTAACGAAATAAACATTCTCTTTTATAATAAGTAACATGAAGATTTTTAAAACTTAGTATAAAAAATTCTTTGATATGCAAATTTTTCATAAAAGCTTAAACTTGAATTTTTCCAACTCCATAATAAAAACCAATAACTAAACTAATTCTCGAAGTTAAGATAAAATTAATTCACTAGTTTATAAACCCACTTAGAAATATAAAAGTTTGCCAAGTTTCTAAATGATGAACCCATTTTCAAAGAAATAGAAGAATATGAACATGAACATAAAAAACTCAAAAACAATAGATATTATCAACAACTTAAGAAAGATATTGAAAGTGTTTCTTCCAAGTAAAAATTTTGCAAAGAACTTAAAAGACCAAGTATTTAGAAATAAAACTTATCTATAGAGAAGTTAAGAAATAAAAATATAAGAGGAAAAGACTTATCTATAATTTTCAATCAAAACCATTTAAAAGGAAAATTATATGTAATACAACTCAAATTGTTAGAAACTATCAACAACTTATGAAACATTTTGGAAACTTCATTTTTATCACTAGAGGTGAAATTTGTGGAAAACCAAGTTAAGAAAAATTGATTTATTTTAGAAAAGAAATTAGAAAACAAAATAAGAATATACTCATTTATAATAACTTAAGAAATTATAAAGTTCTTTTAAAACACTTAGAAAGGAAATTGTTAAAAATCAAGCTTTCAATACTGTAAGACAAATTGTTTTATGAAAAAAAAATTGTTCAAACAACACCATTAAATTTTGCATACAATATGAGTCTATATATAATATATGTATGTATTCAAAGGATTTTGCAATCATATAAATATCTATATTTTTGCTAAAGAATATTTAGATAAAGAAAAGTTTGGAAAATTGTGTTCAAGGGCTGGGATTTTCATAGTGAATATGTACCGATCTTTTCCATGGCCCAAAAACTTTTTATGATAAAAATAACCTTAGAAATAGATAGATCTTTTCGAGTAGAAAATGGTATATAATATGTGAAATTCCAAGTTAAAATGAGCAAGTTATGGCCATTAAAAGTTGGAATTTCACCCTATGCGATTTTTGACGAGCTTAGTAAAATAAAATTAGCAAGTTTAAGTAAAACTTCCAAAAAATACTCATTTTGGGTATTTCTCTTGTATAGGTGATGTGAAGACTGTCACGCCCCAATGGGTACCCTAAATGTGATAACCCACCGTACACAATATTAAAACTTAAGAATGACTACCTCAATCACTTGAAAGTTTTCATATTGGTACAAAGCGTATATTCACAACAAAGGGAGACTGATAGAGTTATGCATTTTAAGATAATGACAGTGAAACATACAAAATAATACTAATAGGATTCATCAAAATATAAAGTCTACAGCTTCAACGGGGTATTCCCTGATAATTCTCTACAATAACAAAGTCTTACTAAGACAAATACTAAAACTAGAAGATTTGAAAGGAAATCTAATCTAAGTAGTCAAATTAGAATTCCTCCAAAAGCTTCCCAAAACATAGATTCTATTCGGTTGATCAAGGTGGTCTTGGGTACAAAACAAAGGTCCTGCAACATCAAAAGTCAATTGGGGAATAAGAATAACTAACTTAGTGAGATACTCCTTACGCAAAAGTACTCATAACTAGCATTAAAACAAGTTCATTAATCAAGTTTATGAAATGTAAGTAACCATATGATCAAACAATACATACGACTATTCGTTTCGTATGTAGGATGATTTACCCCTCCATCGGTGGTTAGGGAATGATTTGAACTGGGCCCCAATAGATTTTCTTGAAATTTTGTGTGCATCTTGGGGTTCCAAAGAACCTACTACTAGTCCCGGATTTCCTTACCAAAGCGATCAATCCGCTCGCATACACCTTAAGGCCGTATTCTCCGAACATCTTAATTCCTCAAGATGAAGTTAGGCAGCTTATATTTTCGGTCACATGCTGAGAAGTAGTAAGCAAAATACGAAATGATATTCTAAGTGATATACATGAGCAATTTAGTTTAAGGGGATTTCTAATCCGATATTAATTCATTTAAGGCGATCAAGCAATAATTGCACACATAACAATACATACATAGAGGCAATTATAATAATCAACAAATTGGCTCCGATATACTTATGGTTCATTGATCACACATAGCCAATCACATACATAACTCCCATGATAATCCACATGCATATCAATTTTATCTTTCCTATATCTATTGCTCTATTCTACAAACACATGCTCTAATACATAAAACGTAAAGAAACTCACTCATCCATAGCGATCTTCTATCAGTCGAAGTAATCCTCGAGAAAGAGAAGATCTTGGTCCTCGACACCTAAATAAAAAAATACCCAAAATGAGTATTTTATCCAATATCTACTTAAATTTTCTAACTCTATCTTATTAGGTTCATCAAAATCTGCATTAATGGAAATTCCAACTTAAAATGGTCATAACTTGCTCATTTTAACTCGGAATTTCACATATTATATACCTTTTTCTACCTACTTAAAAAGATCTATCCATTTCTAAGGTTATTTTTATCAAAAGAAGCATTTAGGTCATGGAACAGTGGGGTATAGAATTGATATGAAAATCCTAGTTTTCAAAACACAATTTTCCAAGCTTTTCTTCATCAGAAATTTTTGTACAAAAATATAGATATTTGTATAGTTTGAAAAATCCTTTGAATGTATATATATAGACTCATATTTGATGCATGAATTTAGTGGTGTTGTCTCAACAATGATTTTTGTAAAACAATGTATCTTCAAGGTTGAAAAAAGCAAAGACTTGAAAAATTCACTTTAGTTTGAGGAAAAATCTCTTGTATTATTATAAGTGAGTGTTTCCTTCTTTTAACTTCATTTCTTAACCTTTTTTAATAATTTAATTTTCTAAAAATAACTTTAGTCTTTTTGACATTCCTACAACTTCATTTCTAATTGTTGAAAAATGTAAATTTTCTAAGTATTTCTTATTAAGACTAAAATTCCATAAAGTAGTCATGTTTAGGTATTCTTAATTTTTCCTAAAGTTAGTTCCACTTTAAATAAATAATAATAATGTTCTTCTAAGTTATTTACTAATTTTATTTCCTAAGTGAGACTTGTCTTTAAAAGATTATTTTTTGATGATTTTGTAAAACTTGTCTAGACCTTAGCATTTTGGAGTATTGTGAAAACTTCACTAAATGAGTTTAAGAAAAACATTTGTTGAAACCATGATTTAACAATATTAAGTTTTAAAGAAACTTTTCTATTTTATTGGTTTAAAAAGAGTGTATGTGATAACTTTATTTTATGTGTTCGTTAATAAAATCCCATATAGTATTATTACTAAAAACTTGTGATAAACTTATCTAAATTTTGGAAAAGATTTGTTAAGATGAAACTTTAAGTTTTTATGGAAAAATCATTTCTTATGTGACAAAATTTATTTTTAAAGAGAGTTCTTATTTTCTTTACTTAAGAAAACTCCTTTTCATTATTTTTGAGACAATACCAACATGTTCATGCATGAATGAGATTATGTAGTTATGAGAAATATAACAATATCACATAATAAGATAAGATATAAATAAGAGCATAATAATAAGGTCAAGTATTGAGAGCCTTAACTTCATCAAGGCATCTCGGGACTAAGAATAGACTAGTCCCTAAAAAAAAAAGAAAGAAAAAGTTGTTTTGACTTGATAAGGACAAGTCTAAGACTAGAAAGACTAGTCTTAAAATATGAAAGTAAATAAATTGCAATAACAAGTGAGCTTATATGCTCTAAAAGATATATATAGCTACATAAATATATTTAGTTAGATATAAATATGGAAGCATAATAATAACAACATAAAAACAATAATAACATAATGGAAAACATAAACATGAATAAAAACAAAACATGAACATATTGTTCTTCTTTAACTCTCATAAGTCTAAGAAACAAACACTAAACTAATGCTAAGTTATATGAATATGATTAGTATGCAAGAAGTTTTACCTAAGGTTATGTATATGTTGAAAAGGAAAAGAAGTGGTTATAGTAATATGTGGGAAATGGTTTTGTAGAGAGAAGAGAGAATTTTGGAGAAATTTAGAGAGAGAGTTTGTGGAGTGGTTTTAGTAGAGTTTTAGTAGGAAAATGAGTTGTGTGAAAGAATGAAGGAGGGAGGGGGTATTTATAGAGTTTGGGAGTGAAAATTAGATGTAATAAAATAAAATGAAAAAGACAAGAAATTGGGTTTGTTAGAGAGAGGGGATGCCGGTTTGCTTTGGGAAGAGAGGAGAAATTGATTTTTTTGTTATTTTGTAATGAAAAGAAGTAATGTGTAAGGTATGATGTGAAGAAATTTGTATGGGGAAGGTAAATTATAAGGTATAGGTATGGTTAGGGATGGGCACCAATCGGTTTAGTTTTTTTTTCCATCCCCAAACAAACCATTAAGTTACGGTTTGGTTCGGATTATAAATTTTTTACACCATTAAATAAAGATTTGGTTATGTTTGGATTACGGTTTTTTTAATACAAATTCTAAGTAAAAATTTTCCTTATTTTTTTTTTATATATTTATGTAGATTCTTAAATTATTTATATCATTTTACAAAGTTGATATTATAATCACGATAATACTTTATAAGTTCATCATACTTTTAATCTATAGTTCTCTATAAAATCAATTATCCACCAATAAATACATTCACTGACCAATACATAGTAAGTCATAATTTATGTTTTTAATATAACCATCATGTCAATTATCTACCAATAATTTAGCTAAATAAAAAATCATCTATCAACAAATTATCAATGATAAAATGACCAGTTGACAAAATTATTATACAATTAAAATATAATGAAAGTTTATAACTGAATAATAAATTTCATTTTTACAAAGTTAAAAGCTATTATAAAAAACAATGGTTCATCATCAAAAAAATTACAATATCATGAGCTTAAAAAAATTTAAAAAAGAACAAGTTTGATTTTAATTAATATTCACCAAATAATAAATATAAATGAAATCATATAAATATATAGTAAATATTATTATATTTTCTAAAACGGTTTGGTTCGGTTTTACGGATTGGTTTGGTTTACCTTCCAAACCAAACCATAAATTTATGGATTGGTTCGGATTTGAAAATTTTTCAAACCAAACCATGAAAAAAGCCATTGGATTGGTTCAGTTACGGATTAGTTTGGCTCGGTCGATTTGTTTGCTACCCCTAGGTATGGTAATGTGTAGGAGTAAATTGTAAGAAAAAATAAAGATAGAGAAATAGTAATGGATAGTATAAATAGTACTATGAATAGTAGACTAGACAATTGAAATACCGATAGTAAAGAAAATATGTATAAACGGCATATATAAGATATTTTTAGTTACCAAAAAATTCTAAAATTGATATTCTTGAAAAGCTTATATTTTTATGAGTCTAATGGTATTATCGAAATATTTTCACTATTTGATGTCCAGGGCACGATTTTCGAAAACTACTCCCGTTCAAATCCGAAACACATTGAAAGTTAACGAATATGATATTTTAAGCTTTCTTATATTATTACGAACTATTATCCACAATTATCTTAATTCCGTTGTTTAAGGTTTAAGAACACGGGATTGCGGATCTGATTCATAGATAAACATAGAACTAGGTTAACTTTAGGGTTTTAGTTTGACTTTCAATTTTAGGGTTTACTTATATTTACCAAAAAATTAAGGGCTTACAGAGACGAGTTCTGTACTCGAGGATTACTTTGACTAGAAGTTTCATGAAATGGCGAATGAGTTTTTTCTTAGATTTTTGTACTTATATTTTGCTTGTAAAATTAGTAGCATTAGAATTAGGGAAAAGATAAAATAGAAAGGTGCATGTGCTTTAAATATGGTTGAAACTATGTTTAAGTATATCGAGGCGGGAGGGGGAATTATTCATAATGAATGTTTGATATAGTATATGAATGGTTGTCTACAATTCTATGGTCATCATAAATATTTAATCATGCATGAGTATTTAATTAATTGATTCATGCATATTTGAGTGATTATTATATTTATTATTTAACCCTTAGTTGGACAAGGCATGGTAAGGAGATTCGTAGAGCCATAAGATTTACCAAATGGTGAAGGGTCGCCAAAATTAAAATTGCGGTATATAAACATTGAATGAAATCATGTTTTGTAGCTGGTTAGTGGCTTGAATGAGAACTACAAAGATTGGATTATTTTTTTTTTAGCTGGGTAGTGGCTTGAACAAAATTACAAAGGAATTGTAATTATGAAAATCGGTCAATTCGGGTGTACACTTAACCGATAGAGGGGGTAAATCTATTCAACATATGATTCCCAAAAAAATCGTATTTTTGCTTATATGCTTATGCATTCATATGGTTGTGTAAATAATTGTTTTGATAGTTGGTTATTGGGTGTTTAATGTGGAAATAATTTTCATTTTAAACGGTTAGCTTATACTTCTTAGATATCTTGCAGATTTATCTTTGGTTAAAGCCAGGAGATACTTCACTAGGTAATACCTTTTGGAGCTAAGAGCTTTCGGTTAGAAGTCAAGAATTACAAGTAGATATAGATTTTCAGTAGAACTCAAAAAATACATTACTTGAAAATGGATCTGATAGAATTAATTGTTTTTAATAGGGGAATGCCCTTAAGGTTTATAGACTTTATATTTTTGGAAATGGTATATTTGTAAACCTCGGAAATTTTTATGCTAGTACACGACCTAAATAGAAAGTATGAACTAGTTAGTAGACCTAGAATTATAAAAACCTAAGAATAAATCAGTAACTTGAATTTGGCTGGGTTAGGATTTAAAAGCGAATAAATAACTTCTTGTGACCCTAATTGATACAAAAACGAGTTTCGTATTTGAACTGGTAATTTAAGATATAATAAAGGTAACCCAAATTTTAAACCAAAATTGTCATACGAATATAATAGATAGAAACATAATATAGAGATTAATGATACTATTGAATCAACAAAGACTTTAGACTAGAACAAAATTTTAATGAATATACTGAATTTAAACCTAATTCAAGATTCCTAGATAGTATTAAACATACTAATAAGATTTTATAGTAGATATCAAAAACCTAAGTATATAGAATATTTAGCTATATATATCAAATGCGATATTGAGTAAATAACCATAGCTATAGATAGGAACGAAACTAAAGATAAACGTTAGGATTAAATACGCAATAAAAACATAAAGATGCATAACTAAGATCTAGACTTTAAATAAATATTTGAATCACACCATTGTTCTAAATAGGGTTTTCTTAAGCTATTGAAGCTTGAAACAAAAATTGACCTAATAAGCTTAGGAAACCTTAATCGGGGAGAATAAAATTTTAAAAACAATTAATTGCATAAATTTAAAACTTAAAATTGTATCGTTTGATAAATAAATTTCTATAGAATCCTATAAAAATATTTTTGGACAAAAACTCTAAATATGAGCTAATTTGTATCAGATTAGCTTAATAAATACCCAAAATATAGATAAATATTACCTAAATATTAGTATTTATATATTCTTGCAGGATCGTTACATGTTGAACAAATGAAGGGTTTTGATCTTCTTGATAATAGAGAACCAAAATTTCATGAAAATTGTCCAAATAATGCACAAAAGATAAGCAAAATTCAAACACACAACATCAAACTTGCCACTCAACCCTCATTAATGATAGCAAAAAAAACTGATGAAACAGTGTATAATTATGGAACAATCGGATGCTTTCTTTGAAGGAAAACCGTTATTCATCCTCTATATATATACCTTCAAGTTCAATGGATAAGCAAACAATCTCATTTATCTGAAATTTTAGATCAAATAAAACCTATTGAGCAATAAAATCAACTAAAAACAGAAATCGAATCGCTCTAATCATTCCAGTCAAATCAAAGACAAAAATAGCACAAAAAACGCTAAACTAGTGACGAGGTAAGTTATTGTATTTCGGTTTTTTTTTTTTTTAAACAAGGATTGGAACGTCAGATTTCGGCCAAAAATGGGCGACCTCATCAGGGAATACGAATGACAGTACTTCCCTTGATGAGCACGGAAAGAATACGGCGTGTTCAATCCGTCGTTGTACCTCTCGACTTTCCTAATTTATAAAAAAAAAATTCTTAAAACCGAATTAATTAAACTAAATTTATAATAAAAATATTATAAATATTTTTAGTATGTTATTATTTTTATTTTTTCTGTATTATTAAGAGTATTACTACCTATTAGTATTTATATTGAAATTATTGAAAATTGAGTTTAAAAATTAAAATTTTTCTATATAATAATATTAGTATTTAAGTAATGTATAATGAGATTATTGACATAAGTATGAATTTTAATATTAATTTTATCAAGAAAAGATTATTAATGATATGAATCACTATCATTAATTTAATTTAAGTCCATTAAGTTTAAATTTAGTTGTTTAATATTACTAATACCATTAGAAATATTTGAATTAATAATATTTTAGATTATTGTTTTTAGTATTATTATGTATATTATATTAAAACTCAAAAGCTAAGTTTAAAGCTATTATAGTAATATTACAACTAATTTTAACTTTAATGAGTAAGGATTTGTGAATTTATTATTAATTTAAAATATATGATGAAGATTACAAGTATCATTATTATGAAAAACATTATTTATTATCATCGTTAACTTGTTATTATATTATCATTTTGTAATTATTATTATTATTACTATTATTATTGTTGTTACTGTAATTGTTGTTGCTATTATATTTATTATTATTATTTCTATTATTTTATTATTCGGCCAAAAGATAAAATTATTGATATTTTTGAAAATAATATTTAAATTCATCAAATCTTAATGTTATAATGGTATTATTTTAGTTATAGATGGATCTAATATGTTTTACAAGAAAAATTAGAAGTATATTAATTATCAAAATTTATTTAAATACATATATAAACATGGATAAAATGGAAATTTAAATAATCTAACTTTATGAATATAGAGATATCTTTCATTCGAGAAAATTATATCAAATAATCAAAAGAAAACCGATAGTTTTAAACAATAATAATAAATACAAGTTACTGCACTAAGTCAAATAAGGAACAATACAACATAACATTAATAACTATAAAAATGAGTAACTAAATGTCAAATTCTCGAATACCGATTGATTATTTAAGTATCATCAAAATCAAGGCAAACAACTTAAATATATATGTGAACTAATACTTGTTTCCATAAGATCTCCAAATAACTAATGTAGTAATAATGAGAACCCAGTAGCAAGATATGAACTTAGATACTCATAGGAGTTTAATCATATAATTTATGTGTCATTGATGAATTTATTAATCATATCAATAGATGACTTGGGTATTATGAGGACTTTCCTGACAACTATTAGATTGACAACATGAGAAGTGAGTAATCAGTCTTATTACATTGTATGTTTGTAACTTAGAGAATAAAAAAAGTAATAAATTGAGTGTATTATATGGGGTTATGGGAACTGTTTGTTGTATGAGACATTGATTGCTAAGTCACTCTAATAATAATGACAACAGAATTATGTATGATTATATTGTTTGCGTAACATGATTGAATGTTTGTACATTGGTTGATCGCCTTCAATTTAATTAATACTACTGGTACCATAAAGGAAATTGTACATGCATTACATATATTGCATAAAGTAGCATTTGAGTAAGTGGTACCCTACTACGTGTTAGTATTTCGGATCTTTAGTAATGCTTGGTTTATCTAGGCAAGAAAGCTATTAGTTAATTGCAAGATTACATTTGTTCTGTTGATACCATAGGAACTAAATGGTAAATGAAGGATGCCGCTTATGGTATTGCTTGGAAATAACTAACACTTAGTGGAGTTTCTAAAGCGAAAACAGGAAATGAATGTTAAGACACAGTAAATTCAAAGAGATAATTAAATTGAGTATTGTTGTTTCCTGAAAGCTTAGTCTCTTTTGGGTAGGTAGGCCATAGATTGTGATTCTTCAACCCCGATGAGAGGGCGTAAATCTTCATCCGGTTTAGATTCCGGGTTATCCAGGCTTGTATTTGTACATATGTTTGATTAATACATTTTATATGATTGTTAAATAACTTGTGTGGTATGTAATAAGTTCTGGTTATTCACCGAGCTTATGGTTTAGCTCACACTCCAACAGTCCTTTCAGGTTCATCTTGTGACCTTGGCTCATTACTACGGGAGCATGGTCTCGGTAAGAAATTAGAAGCTGAAAGCTTAAGGAGTAGAATATGAAAAGAATATATATTTATTTATTTATTTTAGTTGTAAGTATCTTGCATTAGAAACTTCAGTTATGCATTTGAAGGATTTTATAGAAATGTTATGGTCTGTAATATTTTTATTATTCACAAGCAAGGAATGACAGTTATTTACTAATTTTTGTCTTATATATACTAGTCATTCTTATCCAAGTAACTAAAAGATCCTGATTATTGAAAATATGTCATTCTCAGAAGGTAAACTAGTAATAGTATTCAAGTGTGTTTTGTTTATTACTATTAGGGTACCATCGGGGCGTGACAATATTGTTATGATTTACCTTCTTAATTGCTATTATGTATAACTGCTTAAACGACTTGTTCAAAGTTTGATCCGCTACGATCGTGAAAGTACACCTTACACCCGATATCAAGACTTTTGAGATGACTAGAATTGTCATAGTTAAGTCTTAATATTGAGTGTGTCAGACTATCACGTTTATGGTACCTTTTGAGGTATGACATTTATCCATTTTGTATATTTAACTTCTAGATTTAACATGAGTGAAATTGTTCATGGGTTATTTAAGCTTGATATTTGAAGCCAACCTTGTCCATCTAAACAAATCGAGTTCATCCAAGCAACCAAATTGAAAATAATATTCATGCTTGATGAAGAGTTTAATTTAACTTAAACAAGATAATTTTTCAAACTAATCATCAGCTTAAAAGTCACTACAAATGAACAATGTTTAGTAAGTTACAAGGGCCACCTACGTGTGCTTGGCCTATGTTTAGTTAAATTTGTAGGGTTTTAAGTTTCTTTATATATGTGTCTTATTTTTTAAATTGTTTAAAATATTTTATGACATAATTGCAATATAAGATTTTTTAATATTATTTAATAATTTTACACCTAAATAATATCTCAAAAAATAAAATAAGAAAAATTTTAAAAAGTAAATGGTAAGATTCATTTCCAATTTATAGATCCCAAATTCCAATCATTACACTTGCACCACAAAATTAAAAAAATTGTCATGCTACTTATTTAAAGGGAATAAAAAAGAAAAGAACAACCGAAACAAGACAGCTTGCGTTACATACGAGATCGCTTTCATACAGCAAAAACAATCCCAAACAACTATTCCACTCCCTTTCCCTAATCCCGTAATAACTTTTTGTCTTTTGTTCAACCTTAATCACGATGTTTGATATCCCGCTCTCTGCTTCTGTCTTTTGGTTTTTTCCCATTTCCTCGTTCTGTTCTGTAGATAGTAAGCAAAGCAAATCCATCTACTAGTTTCATCCCGCTCTCTGCTTCTGTCTTTTAGTTTTTTCCCATTTCCTCGTTCTGTTCTGTAGATAGTAAGCAAAGCAAATCCATCTACTAGTTTCATTGCTCTACTACTCTATATGGTATCCTACAAAACACACCTGCCTTTTATGACACCCTTTTAATAATAAAAATGGCAGTTTCAGCTTTTAAATCGACTACCAGAAGGCCAAATCAAACCACTAATAATGCACCTTCATCTTCTTCACCATCACGACTATCTAAAACAGACAACTCTCCCTCCAAAAAAGGCCCATCCCCACCAGAAGATCAAGAAGTGTGTGCTTTCTCAAGAAACCAAACCCAAACAAATGATTTCTTGAACAAAAGAGATAACCCATTATTCTGGAGCAATGACTCCCCTCCGGATACTGAAAAAACCCCATTAAAACAACCCCTAGTAGAGTCTAGTCTTATTAAGACTGATGCGAAAACTTTAGTGGGTGGTGGTGGTAAAGATGGAGTCTTTGGAATTGGGGATGAGAGGAGAGGTAGATCAGTGTCTAGAAATAGTGGGGTTGGGAATAAATTGTATGGTGGTAGGATGGAAACTGGGAGGAGCGTTTCACCACGCGCCGCGGTCGGTCTGTGTCTCAGCGGCGGTTTCGAGAGCTCAGTTTGTTAGTTCCGAGGTTTGTGTGGTGGTTGATTTGAGTTTTTGGATTGATGAATTTTGTTTTGTTTTGTTAATTGTGGTTGGATTGATTGCGTTGTGTTGTTTTATTGTTTTCTTGCAGAGTGAAGTTGAGGAGGAATGTAAACACTTTGGGGAATCATAGGAATAGAAGCAGCGTAAAGAGGAATGTTGGTGACAAGTTGTTGATTCAGTTGGGCATAAGGAAGTTGATGTGTTGGATCAAATTCAAAAGAAGATCTGAAAACTTGGTCCAGTCAACACCCCCTCCTTCCGAGGGACTTGATGATTCTGCTTCGAATTTCGTATGTGCTTATTGCTTGGACATCTTGTGATGTTCGTGAATTTTTCAACCATGACTTAATTAGATTGTGCTTTTATGTGTTCTTTTTGTAGTCCTTTTCACAAATTTCGAATTGTGAAGATGGGGCATCAGTGTGCTCTTTATCGGGGGTTGAGGAGAAGACTATTAAAGCAGTGCACGAACAAATGAAGGTGGCCACTCTTTCTTTGTTGTGTTTGGAGTGGATATTTGTCCTTGAATGTATTAAGTTAATGATTTAGGCTAATGCTACTTTTACACGGCTATTGAGTTCTAAATTATTTTATTAGAGTGAATTATTCAAAAAACTCTTGGTCGAAATGCAGCAACTCCTATGATAATTGTACTATTTCTATTCGCTAAATGTCACAGTTGGTGCATGAGGATCACGCTGGAGATGATGCAAATACTGGCAGCATCTATGCGACCGTTCGATCAGAAGTGAGACGGGCGATCGCTGATATCCAAAGGGACCTAGAGAATGTGGGTTAATTCCTATTTGTGAGACAATTTGTAAGGCTGATTGTGATATATGCTGTATTATTGTAGAAATTTTTATTGAGTGGCTGTTCTTTGTTCTGGTAAATTTCTATTACCTTGATACAGCCCTCAAGATTACTAAGATTTCATCTGGTTTATTTTAATCAATTAGGAAGTTGTAAAGCAATGAGAAGATGTAGCTGTGAAGTAAAAGACAACTGTGTAGTTTGGTCCATTCCATTCTGTAGCCCTGTCTTGAATGTTAGATCACCTTTCAATTGAACCTTGTATGGCACCTTATTAAGATGTGTGGGATAAGAGTTGGACTAGTGCGATTTGGAGTTAAGCCTAGTATGAGTCTTTGCCACCATGTTGCTGTGGCATGCCTTAGTATTGCGTTATATCTAAGCTCAGAAGCTTAATGACAACTTTGAAAAATAACTCAGTTATGAAGTTGATCGTAAATATGTGAGTGTACTAGATCTGATTTCTTCTGAGCTGTCAGTTGTGCTTGTTTCTCTTCATTATCTAATTTTGCAGTAACTGAGAAAAATAATGGATGAATCCGTTGCAGCTTCTTCGATCTCTCCATGTCAAACACCCCCTCTTTTTCTTGATATCACTTAGTCTGACTTAGTTAACGTCATGTAACATTCAGAGAATATAATTTATTGTACTTATTGTTTTATTTGTCTAACATATCAGCAAAGAGCCACTGCCCTTATCTTCATGGGGTTTTATAGACTTTATATTGGTAATGTTGTTCTGATGGCCCAACTAAGATGCCATTAATCAACCAAAACAGCCTTTGACTATGATATATATAGGTCCTATATATTTCCTTTGATGGTTAGGTTGGTACATTGGTGCATGGAAGCTGTTTAGTATCTGATGTGAAAATAGCTCCATTAAATAGGTTTGCCACTGCTGCTTCACTGCGTTGTAATTGCAATTCAATTACAGTCTTATTCTTATGAATAGCTATTACGGCATTTAGTTCACTGAATAGCGATTCCATAAGAAATCCCTATTACACAAAATATTGAATAGTCATTCTTTATTCAAACCTTGAATACCAATTTAATGCTGGAACTGTCTTTTTTCAAAATACCATAATTTAAATGGAAAATTAATAAAGAAAAATCTTATTGCAGCTATATTTCATTCCTCTATATAGGAATTCTATTACAACCTTATCCATTCAGCGAAGTGAACGAGTCATGAGTGTTAATTACTTTTATATTAGGCAAATTTGGACAGGATGAAAACAATTATTTTCTTCTTGGATGCTGTGATTTCTAATCTCAAAATCGTTCATGGACATAATTTTGTTGCTATTAAATAACATAATTTTGTTGCTATTAAATAACATCTACTTGAACTGTTTCAGTGTTTTGTGGCGATTGCTTTTGCTCATTATCTATAAATTTGTCAACATGTACTGCAACTCTGCTTGAAACAAGGTATACCAGAGTAGACGATATCCTAGGAGTTCTTAATTACCATCTTGAGTTGAGTGGTCTCTAGGCAATCTTTTGGCACTAATTAATGCCAGGTTATCCATCAACACACATTTGATTAGGACCACCTATGTGAGAGTTATGGTGAAATTGGTGGTGGTGGTGGTTGCCTTTGCCATGTAGGTATAAATCTGCAGATAGTCTGCCATCTGAACACGTGCATATCTTGCTTGAAAACACAAATTGGAGATTTATCTTTTTCCTTTCTCATTATTTACAGATCTAATTAGGCATATTATCATTCATAGAAAGAGTATGCCAGCTGATAGAAATTGAACTCATGTTTGAACCTTTTTGCACTTCGATCATAATTCTTTTAACTGGCAGCTTTTCTGATCACAATTTTAGGCTATCCAAAGGAGCAATTCTACCGCTATAGTAAGCTCTAATGTGACTGATATCCCTCCAGGCTTGGTAAATCCTGGTGCAGTTGAATTGGTTATGGACATCAGAAGTGAATATGCAAACAAGCTTGAAGAGGTATCTTTGCTTTGCTTTCTTTGATGTACTTTTGACCTTGATTATAAATTAAGGTTTTACACGTGTTTGCTTGTTATTTCATTATGCTGGAACTTTCCAATTTTTTCTCTTCTTTGGTCTAATTTAGTGAGAATCATTTCACATCCTTCAACCAAATTTTCTTGAGAGTGAGATTACGAGAAGTTTGCAAAGTATATTTAAGCCTATAATTTTTTGGGTAAATATATTTAAGCCTATAATTAATATGCACTTTTGTGAGAAATCTTGAAATGTCCTTGTTTTCCACAGGGGCTTCATTTCAACCATACATATACATGCTTATTAGTTAGTATCAGTATGAATCTCCATTTCAAAACTATGTACTATATGGATGTATGTGACGGACCCTTTGCATGAGGATGCAGGCTCAAAAATTTGTCTTCCATTTCAGTTACTTCGTAATTCATTCTCTCAGTTGGACCCTATCGATAAACGAAATATAAGTCTTCTCAACATTTCATTCCTCTTTATTACCCAAAAATAAAATGAAATATTTGTTCTTGTGAAAAATTATTGCATTTTTTCTTATGAGAACAACATCCTTTTTTATTTGTTAATTTTTTTGAGTGGATACGTCTGTCGTTAGGTTGCTAAATTCAAATAACTAGTCGTCTGTTTTTTTTAAGTTACCTTTGAGATCCCTTATATTTAATCACATTTTCCTGAATAGTTTTAGTAAATTCTTTTCAATACTATCCTTTTGTAATTGATTTTTATGGGATATAATTTCATGATTTGAGAGGATCAGATATTCATCTTGTGTTAGAAGGATATGCAATCTTGATGCGCCTGTTTAGGAAAGAGCTTAAATTATTCAATATTAGTGCTACTATCAAGGTTGTGCTGGTACAAAATCGATATTTTAAAATCCTACCCTATATCCTATCCTATAGAGGGTTCCAAAATTTTTGGAATTGCAACCTATCCGTGACCCTTTTGAACCATCCTAAAACTCATCCCCTCACAATCTAGCGATTTAATCCTGTGAAAACTGTAAGTCTTCATTGACAACAGACATAAACTAATATACTGATTTTAAGCCGATATTTTGCATAAATATGACTATTGAATGAAGTGTTTTCCTGTGAAAACCGTAAGTCGTCATTGACAACAGACATAAAACTAATATACTATTTTAAGCCGATATTTGACATAAATATGACTATTGAATCAAGTGTTGGCCTAAAAATAAGTATAAATTAGGTCAACTTAGTTGAATTTTTCATCATATCTGTCAAGTAAATTATATATATTACATGCATAGTACAAAATGTTCATGTTACCGTACATACAAGAACTTATGGTGTACCTTACAATTTAAAACTTGTAAGATATAGTATACAAGTTCTAGGATGTGTAGAAAGTAATACACTCCATCTTGTGACTATATGTTTTAAAAATTTGGAACAGGAACCCACCCTGTGACTTCTAATTACCACCTTGAAACCTATCCTTCCACAAAGGTTATGGCATGTTCCAGGTCCCATAGTTTACTCACCCTCCTTACTGTATAAGTGAGTTGATACATACATATCCACTAAATTTATGACTCCCTATATTTCTTATTTTTATATTGAACTGACTTTAAACTACAATATATATCAGATATGAAGTCAATAAGTTGTTTGGCTTAATAATAGAGATAAATAACTAAACTATTATTTACGAAAAAAATAAAGGAATAACAATATCATTGCTTGACTGAAATTTGATAAGATTAAGGATATTTATGCTATAATTTCTTTTGAATTTTCAGTCCAGGAAAGGGCTAGAAGACTACGAGCTGATCTTGCTGTGGAGGAGCATCGGGGATTGGAGCTTGCTAGGATCTTGAAGGATGTTCTTCCAGATCCAAGGACATCTACCCTGCAGAAGTCTCACCTCTCAAGAAGAGTAAGTGATTTGATGCATACACTAAGATCTGAGTGTTAGGATTTGGAGAATCTTGCATGAATATATGGAAATATCTTTACAGATTTTCCCTAGATCTTAAGAATCACCTATTATTTGGAGCATTTGGATTAAGATGGTCCTGAAAAGATGGGCATTTGCCACATTCCTTCTGAATCTAGATAGATGCAAGACCCTTTATCTGGAGATTGCTTGTTCACATGCAATTTTATAGCTTTATTGGTTTTATTATTTACTTCCAGTGTTTAGAGATCCCCCACTCTTCTCTCTTTCCCTCCCTCTCTCTCTCTTGGTGTTCATTTATATGAATTTTTTGGTAATCATAAGTGCCTATTGATCAGTATGCTCTTATTGGTTATTGGCAATTAGGAAACTTTATTATTCTATTTTGGAAAATTGTCAAATTTGATACCTTAAGTTTCGCACAAAATGCAATTTGGTACCCTTTCAAGTTTTCATAGCTATTTGTACTATCTACCTAGCATTATTTATTCCGTTTACTGACGTAGAAAAAACAATTTATCAATACTAGATGACATAAGAATAACAGTTTGTCTTTTCCATGTCAGTAAACAAAGCAAATGGTTTTTAAAAGGTTGCAAAAATAGATACAAAAAGTTTGATTGATATTAAATTGACTACTTTAAAGTCTAAATACCAAGTTGAATTTTTGTACTAAATTCAGGTACCAAATTTGCCATCTACTCTTCTATTTTGATAGCTTCATGAAACTGCCACAAAATTTACATTAAGTTCCTTGCTGTAATTTAATTTTCATCTTCCTTCTGCAAATAGTTTGCTGTAAAACACAAATTTTCTGTTCTTCACAATTTGTCTCCCTTTTTGTAATGGTGTACACAGTCAGCTGTATGATAGTGATGAAACCTATTCTGCATGGACATATTATCAGCATCAATGTTAAACCGTTTTTTCTGCATCTGACTATTATGTCAGGCTAGCATTGAGAGGAGGAGGATTTCTAAACGTTTGACAGAAGAAGCCATGGCATACTTTGACGAGTGTGTTTCATTGTCAACATTTGATAGTTCAGACTTCTCATCACAAGAGGATCCGCCACCCAAATGTGGAGATTTGTCACTGGATAGTGAAAGTGGATCATTATATGTGACAAACTCAAATGCATCTTTCATGCATACACCAAATTCTGGCATGCACACTGAACAGGTTCCTCTCCTTGTTCTCTAGTAACAATGGATCAGATATAGAGAAAGCAACTTTCATGTGGTGTAAAAGTACAGTTATTTATTTATTTTTATAGTTTCTCTTTATAAATAATGAAATGCAAGTTGATTATGAGAGATCCTTCCTAGCGTTTACCCATCTCATTACATATTCTTGCTACAATCACTTGTCCTAGCTGATAATAGTTATTTGGACAAATTGCATAAAAGGGTGCCATTAGTGGTTACCCATGGGACACTTGTCAAGGACCAAAAAGGTGACTAAAATTTTTCAATAGCAAACACTTCATGAAAATGTAAGTGTGTGGGAAGGTGTGAACTTTCTTTATTTGGTATTTAGACTTGTTAAAATTTTCCTTAAAAAGCCTTTTAACTTTTATATATGTGCGCTGATGCCCTTAATCCTGAAAAAAAGTGGCTTAGATCTCCATAATTTCTTCAAATCTTAATTTACCTGTAGACACCCATAAAATAGCCTTTGGAGGTGGTTAGAGTCGAAATTCACATTTTAATAGCCTGTGCAAACAGGAAAGTTGATGGGGGTCAGTATGCAACGTATTATAAATAATTCACTTTCTTGGTAACGATTTTTCTCCATGATTTCAATTCCTACTATGGAAGTGGAATCATTACAGAGTACATCTCCATATGCCCAATTTATTTTCTAAATTTCTATTTTAGGATTTATCCAGGAGTCTTGACTGCTGCCTGGGCAATTATAACTGATATTATTATATAATAATGTTGTGATGGCAGTCACTGTATGAAGTGGTTCTGTCACATTCTCACCTAAGAATACTACTTAGCTTTGCAATGTAGATTTGTTTTAATTTATTTCTTTCTTCCCTTTATGTTACTGTCCAAACATACCTTTAGATGACAAGAAGACAGGCTACAATTTTTGTAAACATCCAGTATATAGCTTAAGAATATCTGTACCCAAAAAAGCTTAATAGTATGATCTCTTTTCAATGTATTTTTTTTAATTAAAAATGCAATGCCTTGTTTACTGGATTCGAGACCTGCAATGTGATTGAGCCTGTTTGATAATTTGTTAGCCACGCTTTGGTATGGTTTGTATATGCTATACTTACGTTTCCACTCGTGTTCTTTCCCTTGGAATAAATAACTAGTCAGTAGTCATTGTATCATATAACATGGAGCATTCGAACAGAACATCATACTCTTGTGTAAAGCATCTTGTGGTGCGATTCATGGGTGCTTGAAGCACCTTTTGACATCCATAAGTAACTGTTTCATAAATGAATGGTTACAAATTATCCCAGGATTTTGAGAAATATATACTCTTGAACATCTAGATGAAAGTCTTCTCTAAAGCCAAGGCTATCACTGATATAAGATTTGTTCTGTTTCATGTTTGCGTTCTGCAGGGTTTGGACATGGATCATTGGTCTAATCTTAATCTCGAGTTGTCAGGAACTGCAGCTACTTGTGACAGTGGCTATTCTAATACGGATCCAACCTGCTCTCAGAGCACCAACATCGGACAAAATCGGAAACATCAGTTCTCTTTCAAAGGTAGGCCAAGTGGTTACTCAGACTTCCAGCAAGATATCAGGAAGTATGTCAAGACCTTTGAGAATCACACTCCAGACGTCAATAAAAAGCTGGACACTGTCAAGGTTGTCAAGTACTGTGTTGACGATTATGAGTTTAATGCGTCAATACAAAGTTTGTTGTTTGATAAAGTGGTCTACAAGAACCGATTAGAATCTGGTACTATGTTGTTGTGTGGTGGAGGTATGTTAACGTATTCTTCATCTTTCGGTTCTGTTAACTGAATTTTGTGTTCATACACGCTCACCAGTCACAGAATATTAGCTTATGTGATTCAATGATGAGAAAATGTCAAGGAAATGAAGATTTTTGCCCAGTTTGCAGCGCATGTACGGTGTGCATAGCCTTTGTATTTTTCACTACGCTGAAAAGAATTGAATGTTCGTTCGTGATACATCTGCCAGAGACTCCTTCCTATGCTTTGACTACGATTCTCGCCCACAAATCATGATTACAGTGAGGAATGTTTGCTACATTCTGTAATTCACATTGCCATTGGAATAAAGTTTTTGATTGAATTTTATCACAGATGGTTGTGCTGGTAATACCGTATTAGTAGTTATTTATTTAGGGTGAAACACGTGTCCATTAACTTTGTAGAAAAAAATTATGTAAATACAAATTATACAAAAATAATTACATAAATACCGATGCAAAATCGTATATTGATAAGACATTTTACAAATTTGCACATGAAACACCTTGAAAATGAGATTTAGTCTAAAGTCATATAGTATTGAATCGTATCTTCGAAGGACGTTTCATGTTTTTTTTTCAAAGATGAATTGTATTTGAAAATAATGATTTACTTATTTTATACGTGAATTGTATTTTTAACAGGCTTTATATGTGTTAATGAATTTTATATCTAAGATGAGATTCATGTGTAAATTCGTGAATTACTTGTTAAACATGCGATTTTGCGTTGGTATTTTAATAATTAATTTTATATAATTAGTATTTGAGTAATTTTTATTTGAGGGGTTGGTAATCATATAATTTCCTCTATTTATACATCTAGTAGTCCATAAATGTGTGAATTTCCAGTATTAGTAGTTATTTATAGATTTAGTTATCTATAAATGGTTTTTATAGTCTAATGACATCACCTTTATCTATTAAGTGAAAGTATTAGGTTCAAATCTTTTTTCCGTTGTAATAGCCAAGGAGAAAAAAAGGAAAAAAACTGTCTGCCTCATCCAACATACTGTAACTCCAAATCTACCTTAATTTTTGAAAATAAATCTCAAAATACCCTCTTTCAAAAAGATAATCCGGAAGTAGCTAAACAAAAACACATTCAAAGTATGCGTGTCGATGTTTAGCCTAGTAGCGCATTGAAGAGTGCTCGAAATTTTATTTGTGGGAGGCAGTCAGATGCATAGAGGAAATGCGCTTGAAATAATTTTACAAAGTGTCAAACGCATGCCCTATATGCGTTCAGATCGTCATGAACGCATTCTTTATACACGTCCCTTTTGCTATGCATATAGCACTTGCCCAGATGCATCCTTTTCTCATCTCTTTCGTTCGCTCAGCTCTCTCGTCTCTGTCACTCACTAGCTCGTCCACCTCGCTCGCTCTCCTCACCCACATCGCTCGCTCGCTCACCACCTCACTCGATCGCCGCTGATCTACAATCTCGCGCTTGATACGGAAATTGGGTATTTTTTTTTTGTTTTTAAAGCAACGGATGCATTCAATGAATGCGTCCAAACTTAGCCCTTACTACACTCTTTACAAAACCCGTTCACGCCATCTACTCCTCACCCAAACAGGAAAAAATGTAGTCCCCTTTCTCTTTTGCCATTTACACATCCAAAAACGCACTCTCTACTCTCGCTCGGTCGAAGGAAATTTGAAGGTATGTTTTTGCAAAATCAGTCACACCCGTTTGTTCCATGTGTTGATAAAGTCATCTTAAGTTAAAACTCAAAAAACAATTTCTTATATTTATTAGTTAGATTCGTTAATTTCTGCAATTCTTGAATATGAAACCCTAAAAATGAATGTAGCGTAGATTGGCATGTTGAACTCATAATGCATGATTTGTGGTGTTGATTTAAGTTTGTTGGGCTGTATGGTGATGATTTTGAAATGTGTGACGTGTTGATTTTCACAAATGCTTAATAAGTGTTGGATAAAATGTCCATATAGGATTTACTATGGGAGATTTTGTTGGGTTCATTATGTATGCTCATAGGAATCTTGTGATTGGAAAATACGGTCCAGAGTATGACCGAGCTCCGATGAAGAAGGTTCGGATGAAAACTGATGCTGACTTTAATCATTTTTTGAGCAAGATATGTGGTAGTGTCGGGATAGATCCAACTATGGGAGTTGTCTAAATAGTCCATAGATACCCTCATTATATGCCGAATGGGCCATCATTCATGCTGCTTCCTATTATAGATGATGAAGGTATTGAAGACTTGATTGACCAGGCAAAGGAACTTCGTTCAGGCCTATTGCAAGAGTTGTATGTGCAGGTACAAGGACAGTGTAGTGTTTAGACCAGGTTTATGCCATCTTAATTGGAACAAGTTGAGTTTCCAAATGTGGAAGACTAGCAGAACACATGCCTTTACCTCATAGGTGGGGTCGATATATGTAACTAAACACCATAGCGGCAAGTTATGGTGCATCATTCCCCTATGAACTTTGAAGAGTATGAGCCGACCCTTGTTGAAGAAGGAATGGTGGAACTTGAAAGGAGAATTGAACAAGAAGGTACGCCAATTCTAGATCCTAGAGCCACATATGATAATTAGGATGGTCAGTATTATGTGGACGAAAATGGAGATGCAATAGAGGATGAACAAAGTGACAATGAAGATAATGATAATCCCGAACAAATCAATGAGCATCATGTGGATGTTGTGATTGTGATGGTATCACAACAACCATCCAGTTCAAGAGAAAGTCCTCCAAGTAATGATGTCTTTGAGGCGGTGTTAGGGATAATGTATCGTTTTTCAATATCAGCAGTAGTGATGGATATATAACTTTTGAGAAAAGCTTGAGTATAATGAGCAAGAACATATCAAACCCAGATGACCTCAATAAAGGTATGATGTTCAACACAAAAACATATCTTATTAACCATTTGAGAGAATAGGTTTGGCTTGGATAACCTAAGGCCAAAGTTGGACCTTCGATAGGGGTTAAGTTGCAAAGATTGTTTTGGGTTGCTTCTAAAGCCACAATGACTGTGGACTTTGATAAGGTCAATGAGAGGATAATTACTTGAAACCTAAAGTAAGCCGAGATCTTCCGAAGGTTAATCCAAAGTGTTGGTATTGGGCATTTTTCTAGGTGGATATAAAATGTGATGTTTCTGACAACAATGTGTTCGAGACATTTAACTTGACTAGAATTGAGGCTACATAAGTATCAATTGTATGCATGATGAAATGTATTTATATAGTGATGATGCTTAGGGTAGTAGCTAAAAGAGAGATTAGCAAAAAGTGCATTGAACGATACTTTCAAAGTGTGTGCTTGAAAATTCAGAAAATAAAGGATACTAGTGCAAATTGCCACCCATGACCTAATGACTAATTATTTTTAGGATCCATCAGATAATGGAATCCTTTATTATAGACTTAGAGACCAACAATTGTAATTGCAACGTATGGGGTTGAATGCGATTCCATGTGCATATGTGTGTAACGTTATCCTATATTTAGGGTAAGATATAGAGAACAATGTAGGCAAGTGATATACCAAGGAAATATATGATCTCACTTCCAGTTATACAATGGGCCCCTTTAGGAGTTCTAAGTAAGGATGGATGTAGAATCAAACAATTGGGGGTCATACCTATTATGTCTTATATATCAGAATGTTTATTTTTTCTTCATCCTTTCATTATAGTATATATATTAATCAATATTTATCTGTCTATTTAAAAGAAAATACATAAAACTTATATGATTTTTATTTTCAACAAAATAGATTGGAGAAAAATATTTCAATAAGAAACTGCGGGTAAAATGAAAAGAGCATATTAATATGAATATTGATATTCTGTAACTTTTCTTCACAATAATGTTGCATGGTTATTAAATTAGCAATATTGATCATTAAATAATTTATAGCATAATAGTAACTATAAAAAGAAAAAATTATTACCAAATCAAGTCATATAATTAATGATATTTACTAATAATTCATACAATAAGATGAAACATATGTAATATTGATAATGAAATAATTATGTATGGTACACTACTAATAAAAGTAACAATTTAGGATAGTTTACTTAGCTAAATATAGTTTTATAATAAATAAACTTAATGTTATTAGTTTTTGTTAAAAAAAAAAAGAGTGAAGTTAAAAGAGAGAGAGAAAGAGTATCATTGAAGCAAAAAATGCATCTTGAAAAAGTAAAATGATAATTGTGTGATTTGAACCTATGACCTTTGTGTTGTAGGGTTACTGCAGCTAGTCGATTACGTGCGATAGGAGTGGTAGTCAACTTGAGAGAAGTCTTGAACTGATGACACTGTAAGATGTTGTAGAAAGAGGGATGGGAGGAGGAATAGGCAAATCCAGTTTCTCGAATGCTCAAGTATGACAGATAATCAAATAAGATAGATTCGATCGTTCTTGACTTGTTCTTAGTAGAATAGGTGTTTTGATCGTTCTTAGAGATGATTCTATAGAGTATTTGCGTTGCTCTCAATCTTAATAATCTATAGAATCCTCTCAAATGAGAGAAAAAGCATCTTATCTATAGATGTTGGAGGCTAGTAGTAGCTGTTAGATGACTTCCGGACAGACGGTTGTGATGAAACATTGCTTGCAACCATTGGATCTTTTCCATGAATTTGACGGCCATAATCCATTCCTTTTTTTAGGTATGTGGGCATGGCTTTGGATATGGGTTTGGAATATAATAAGGGATTTTATAATAAAAAGGAGCCGATTTTCTTATTAAAATAGCACATCTTTAATATAAAATAGAAATATGCTTTTTATTCCAAATAAGTCTTATTTTAGCCAAATAAAGCCCAAATTAACCTAGAAAGATATTTTTGGAGTCTATTTTTATGTACGAGAAAACTAAATAAGGTCGACAGTGGAATAAACCAATTCGACGATACCTATTCCGAGCCTATCAAGGTAAGTCTTCCTACAACATCCCTTATTGGACTCGGTCTTTTAAATCTTGTCACTAGCCCAGAAGACCAGCCCATGATATTAAATCGGGCTAAAAACCTAATTATTGAAATGACCCTCTACATTTTGCCTTCTGGCCAAAAGCTCCTTTAACAAGTCATAAAGGGGGTTTTGGGCATTTCATTAAATAGATGTTCTCTTCAGAGTTGTTGTAGAACACTAATAGGAAGTTGTACCTGACATGAAGTTGTGTATCGCATTGATATAGCCAATACTTCTTATATTTATCAATGAACCAAACTTGTTATATTTATGGATGAAGTAAAGTGAGTTGAAGTAGTCTTCTTCAAATCGAAAGTAGAATATCCAATGAAGCAAGTTTGTTGTCGCATAAGCACTTAGGTATTGAGTAAATCAATATGTCCTATGCTTTTCCCTTTTATGGATGAAAGTAACACGAGATAACCTTAATTTTTTTTGAACCATTGCTAAGAGATTCATTTCCTTGTACTATTCCATATCGCATTTTATGACGATTATTTTTTCTATTTCTTCTTCTTCTTATTTTTTATAATGTTTAATAATTAAAGGAAAGCATTAAAATAAGCTCCAAAGCATAGTAGCAAATAGGGCAAATGTTGTCGCATAAATTATGCGAAGCTTTGGACCAAGGGTAATCTTGTAAATATTCGCCGTTTCATATATATATATATATATGTGTGTGTGTGGAAAGTTAACCCAACGGTCTCCAAAAGAAAAATTTAATACTGGATCGTTATTCATTATTATCATTTAATAATGAATAATTTTTTTTCATTCATTATTACCATTTAAGATGACATTCAATATCAGTTTCCATTCTTATCTTCCATACCCTTTCCTTTTCTTCTTATTGATCGTTTCCTGATTTGGCATTCTTTTTTTGTTTTCCTTAAAACCATTGGCGTCTCCTTCTACTCCAAGATAATTATTCTTTCTTTGCATTTTTTTTGTTTAATTTCCTTTAATCAACTTTAATCCTTTCTTTTTTTAGGAAAGTGAAACGGCTTAAATCCTTCTCTATTAATTTCATTGAATATCCCATTCATTATATCAATTTCTTCTTTTGATCTATAATCGATGCATGTCCATTTAGAAACTCAAACAACCTTCTCTACAAATCTTCAATATTTGCGTTTTCTTCTTTCTTTGTTTTCCTTTTTTTTTCAAGGAAATTCTTCTGCTCGAATCAAGCACCCATATCGTACAACATCTTCAAATAACATTAAATTGACCTTGATATGTCCATTCATAGTAATGATTGATGGTCTAAGAGAGAGATTGGTAGTGACTGGATTTCACCAGAAGTCTGGCATGGCTCGATTGATCAGTGGTGGCAGTTGGCAATTTAGATATGAGAACGATGCATGTCCTTCAAGAACTGTGTAGATCATTTTGATCGGGTTTGGTACCTTTATATAGATGGAAATTATCGGATTTCATTAGAGATTCGGGTCAGTATGGTTTTGAATTGCTTTAAGGTCCTTTACTTTTTTTTTTTAGTTCCTTTGTTTCATGATTCAGAGAAACTTAATGTCCTTACCTAGTTTTCTTTGGTTTTCTTTTTTTATCACACCTCCATTGTGACGAACCAAGATAGATACAGACGAATGATGATGACGGACGTAGATACTTAGATAATGAAGATGACAGTGATGATCATTTTTCTTTTGTTTTTTTTTTTTCCTTAGAGTCCTATGGTAAGATCTCCTTAGCCATTACCTTAGACTTGGCTTCATCTGGTTTGACGACGATGATGGCGATTTCGATGATGGGCAGGTGTCTTTTACTTCTGCTGTGTCGTTGCTTTGAAGAAATGTAAGTGCTAATCATCTAGATATTCTTGATCGAAGCACAGGAGCAAAGTTGCTTCTTTTCCTTTTCATGTCCCTTTTTTATTTTTTTTCCATGATTTTTTTATATATATTTTTTGCTAATGCGTTTTAGCATGAATTTTTGTGATCTAATGTGTTTTGATCCTCTTGTAGGTTGGCAAAATCACCTTTTTTTTGTTTATGGGCTTCATAATGGGCTTAAATGTTGTCCTGGCTCTCCCGTTCTCTGCTAAACTTGGCATGGGCCCATGAATAGAGCTCTCCCGACCTCTGGCACTCGGCCTCTTCTAGCTTTGATATGGATCGCTGTTGTCATCCCAATCTCCTCTACATTTGACATGGCCTCCATGAGTAATCTTGCATTTCTTTGGCACCTGATCTTTGCTAGACTTGGCATGGGCCTATAGGTAATCTTGTGTCACTTTGGTACTGACCTTTTGGCACAGCCCACGAGTAGATTTGTTGTTATTCTAGTGCCTGGCCTCTTCTAGCCTTGATACGGGTCCACATGCACTTACATTGCTGGCTTGCTACTCTATACTCAATTCTACTTCAATAAGGATTGAAGGATCCCATGTGCCTACACTTCTGCTCCATACTTAATTCTACTTCAATAAGGATTGGGGGATCACATATGCCTACACCTTTGCTCCATATTCAATTGTCCTTCCCATAATCAGTTATCAAAATCCAATCTTCATGGGTATTGTACATTATCGAAAAATCTCAACATAGTTAGAAGTGTTGTTATTCTGCTGTCAAAGATTAATTCTATCAGTGAAGCAAATCAATTCATCAATAAAGATATGTTCTCTATCATGCTGATAGCACTCCACAAGCAAACTATCGATGTTTTGTCAACTAAGTGTCAACATTTCATTATGGGAGTTGGAATAATCTTAATGTGATTTCCACTTTCCTATCGTAATACTTAGTTAAACAAGGCTCTGCATTTGTAAAGCCAGGAAAGCACACTAAGGAGAGGTCAAAAGCAAGCAAACATGCTCCACTCACCCATCAGGCATACTCTAAAAGTTGTCACCAATACTGGGTGACAAGGTAGCTTTTAAGGTATTGCTAACTCGTGTATGCCATCATCAACTAAGCATTGTAATCGCATGTGTATATCGACTCCTCATCATAATGTGATGTTCTCTTCGCATTGGAGGTGCATTGCCTATGAGTACTAAGATAGGTATATCACTTCAGTGTGCTTCACTCTCAAGTGCTTATTTCAAGCGATTGTTTTCCAAATAGGTAGATACTTCCCGTAGTAGTCATGTTCAGGAAAAAAACCTCCCAAAAGTTCAAGTGTCAAATAATTCTCTCCAGTTGATGGCATGTCATTATATGATGAGGCAACAACTCATACCGGGCTATCACTTACAGTTTATGAATTTGATAAGTCATTTTTACTTTATATTTTTTTATAGGATTTTGAGCTCATTTTGCTAAGAATTTCATATAAAAACCCTATAAAATTGATTTTTTTTTTTTTTATAAATAATGTTGTTTTGAAGCTTTTAGTATCAATGAGGAATAATCAAAGTGTTTTAAATTAGATTTGGAGCAAAAAAAAAAAAAAACAAGTAAATTCAAGATTGCAAAAGTCGAGCCTTATAAAGTCACAGCCAAGGCCAAGAAAAGAAAGAAAATAGCAAAAATTGGTCTATCGAGCCTTAATTGTGAGCCCTTGACATGACCCTCGATTTCAGTCGAAGTGATCGAGCATTATTCTGGAGAAAATACACCATTGAGCCTCAAATCTCAACCCTCGACAATTGTTTTGACAGACCAATTTTTCATCAGAATTGCATCGAGCTTCAGCAATACGAGCCTTGACTTTCTCAAATTTACCCTCGATAGAGCAATGGACAAAAATGTACAGTTTACTTTGGAAATTCCTAAATTCGAGCCTGATTTTGCTTAATACCAACCTTGACCAATAGATCAAGCGCGACCCTTGATGAGTGTTTTCACAAATCATATGCGCACTTTGAAAATATCACAAATCTGTTAGAGGGAATCTGCCACGTGTCAATAAAGTAGGCCATGCTCTCTGTGCCTAGCAGACTACAAATAAACGTGCAAGTGTGTGTTGTAAAGTATATACCAATAGTGTAAATCGGTATTAACGTAGAGTAGTTTTCTAAAGGATTCTTAGGTAAAAGAATTTTCATTTCTTCTTACTTGAGAATTTCTTCTGTTTTCTGGGTAAAATCAATTTAACCCGATGTTTGTAATTTCTATGAATTTCTAAGCAATTTATTGATTAATCTTTCGAATATGTTTTATTTCTTCTAATTCATGCTTATTTTGATAAATCCATGGAGAAATGAACTCCTACAGCTTAGAGATTACAAATCCAATTCCTGATTCAGTTTGATTTCAAATGCGCTTTCACGTTAATTTAATTGGGTGTTTGTAATTAGTGACTTGAGCTTAAACTTGTGATTTTTCAAAGAGAGGTGCATTCTTTTAGATCCACGATTGATTTCAATTGGATAGATCGAGAGATCATTCAATTGAATAGATTTGTGGTTGCTAATGGAGTCGATCCTAACTATCTCTTGTCGAGGAATGGGTGAAGACTTTCTGTCACATTTTTTAAAAATTCATTGAGTTGTTTTTTTCGAAACAATAGATTTATATTCTTTATGCGGGTCTAATTGGAATTTTAGATTATTGGTTTCAGCTAGATCTAGAACTACTGACTTCGAGAGAAGTTTTAGTTTAAATTAGAGAATCTAACGGTATAAACATACAATTCAAACAGCTTTTAAGAAGTAATCCTGAGCTGTTGTTTCATAGAAGTTATAGGCTTATTTCTTATTTCACCCATTAACCGTTTGAGAATATTCCTAACTTAGCATAGTTTCTTTTTCTTTATGATTTTTCCTAAACATTTCTTTGGCTAGACAATGGGTCAAGTTGGTAATACACTAGCTGCCAACCATTCTCTAGGGGCTGACCTAAATCACTATCTATGCTACATCTAATGGATGTGCTTACTCTGTGAGACCGTAGTTATTGAAATTGATTTAGAAAATATTTGTAAATTTGAAAAACTCGGTCAATGATCAATATGAACTAAAATTCAATTAATCCAAATACAAAACCAGAATTCGTAGAGTTGCTTCAACTCTTAAGATCATATGATATAGGATTACAGAAGTTGTGCTTGTCATGGATTCATTTCGAGATTAGATGCTAATTGTACTTTAATCACTTGATTATAATAAGTTGCAGAAAGGGGCATTGCATCCGTCATGCACTCAGAAGCAAAGACTTATTGAACAATTGCAACTACTACGAAGTGATCTCTTCGATCAATCATAGATGAGGTCGCTTTGACCTCATCTCTATGAGATGGCATTACAGTTACGAGGTTTACTGTGGAGTTGCTTCAACTCGTCATAGTTGAGATCACTTTAATCTCGTAAATGATGTAGCAGAAATGGGTATTGCGCCGATCGCATGCTCACGAGTAGATGCTTCTACTAAGCGATAACGACTACCATGAAGTGATTGCTTCAATCAACCATGGATGAGGTTGCTTCGACCTTGATTTTGCGAAGCAGCATTACGGCTGCTAAGCCTGCTGTAGAGTCGCTTCAACTCATCACAGCTGCGATGTTCTGATCTCGTAACTGATGTTGCAAATATGCGTATTGCATCCACTGCATGCTCAGGAACAAATGCTTCTATTAAGCGATAGTATATACCATGGAGTGATTGTTTCGATCAACCATGGATGAGGTTACTTCGACCTTGATTCTGCGAAATGGCATTACGGCTGCCAAGCCTACTATGGAGTCGCTTCAACTTATCACAGCTGAGATCACTTTGATCTCTTAAATGATGTACCAGAAATGGGTATTGCACCCATCGCATGCTCAAGAGCAGATACTTCCACAAAGCAATAGTGACTTCTACCATGAAGTGATTGCTTCAACCAACCATGGATGAGATCGCTTCGACCTTAAATCTAATAAATGACTTTATAGCTGCCAAGCCTGCTGTGGACTCGCTTCGACTCATCACAGCTGTGATCGCTTTGATTTCGTAGATAATGTTGTAGAAATGGGTATTGCACCTGTTGCATACTCAGGAGCAGATACTTCTACCAAGTGATAACGACTACCATGCAGTGATCACTTCAATCAACCATGGATGAGGTTGCTTTGACTTTGATTTTTTCGAAAGGCGTTATGATTTCTAAGCTTGCTGTGGGGTCGCTTCGACTTATCACAGCTGCGATCACTTTGATCTTGTAGATAATGTTATAGAAATGGGTATTGCACCCATCGCATCTCAGGAGTAGATACTTCTATTAACTGATAGTGACTATCATGGAGTGATCACTTTGATCAACTAGGGATGAGGTCACTTTGACCTCGATTCTATGAAATGGCGTTATGGTTGCCAAGCCTACTATGGAGTCGCTTCAACTCATCACAACTGAGATCGCTTGGATCCCAAGTGAAGAACATTGAACAAATATATTTATGCATCATGTGCTTAGCAGAAGTGCTTTAAACATAAGTACAAGCGAGTATAGAAGAAGATGGACAGGAAGGGAAAAAAATACTGGATTATCGTTATTATTTACTTTATTTCTCTTCCTTATTACAAGATGGGAATGAGCAATAGGTAACTTCTACCTTTAGTACACTGTTGATATTACTTAAAAAAAAAAATGCTATTCATTATATGTTGCCTTCATCATCCATCATTTGCGCATCATTGTCTTCAAGTTCAAGTTCGCCATTGCGAACCTTTTCATTAAAAATCCTCTTTAGCATTCGACAATCTTTTGTTAGGTGTCCTACCGTCCTATGAAATCTATAGAACTTTGCATCTCCTTTCTCCAGTACAGTGGGTTCCCCCTCAACCCTTGGTAATCTAAGAAACCATCCTTCAACCATCGGTCAAGGACAACATGAAGTTTATCCATAGTGCATGTGAAAAGTAGAACTTGCTAAGCACCATCTCTTCTGGGTTTCTTGCTACTCTGGAAGCCTCCCCCTTGAGCAGTACTCATTGATGGGTGTTGCTTCTTATTCGGGTCACTCCATTAATTGATAACAAATTATTTGTCCTTTGCGTGTTCTCTACTAACGTTAAGAAGGATCTGAGTGATAAATTTTCCAGGTGCACAGCATACTTTGTGAACACACCTTGGATGTATATTTTGATAAGTTCCTTCTTGTCACACATATCTTGGATATCTAATGAGCATTCACTGAAACGTTTGATGTAATCCATCAGATCTTCCTTCGGGTGTTATCTGATAAGCCCCATGTCAGTCAACGTCACTTGTTCTTGAGTTTCAAAGAATTTCTCAAGAAATATTCTACATATAGTCTCCTATGAATTAATAGAGCCTGGAATGATATTGACATACCGGGTATATGCCTTCTCTGTCAAGGGCTTAGAAAGTTCTTTAAGGTTTAGGTCAGCATCATCAAGCCCATAGACTTTAAGAGTCTTAATGAACCTGAGAAGGTGTTCCTTAGCACTACCCTGTTTCCCATTGAATTTGATAAACTTTGGACTAATTTAGCATTTGGGATAGGATTTTTCCGCAATCCTCTGCGGGTATGGAAGCGTAAGATTGATGACACTAGTAGCAGATGCAGCTTACACATATCTTAAGTACTTTTTGAGGTCTTCCTTTGTCACATCTGTTGCGGAAGCACATGATGTATTAACTCCCAGTTGGCGAGTAGAAGTAATGCTGCAAGGTGCAACTATGCCAGCCATACATGGCTGGACATTACAGCTAGAGGAAGAGGAGCCTCCAAGATGGACCATTGCCTCTTCTCCAACAGTAGGTGTAGGATCTGTTGGAGTTGGAGGCAACAAAGGTTGTAATGGCTCTTGTTTGTGTCCTCCTTCAATTCCAGTAATGGGAACAGTAGTTTGCTCATGTTGAGTATCATGTAGGGCCTCATGGCGAGTACCCTCTAGGACAACAGTAGCTGGCGTAGTATTAGTCGCTTACATGCCTGGTGCAAGCAAAGTTATCCTGCAAAGTGTACTTCCCGATGCAGTAGTAGCTTCTACCATACCAGGTAGGGATTGCTTAAAAAACATTCAAAAATTGATTGATAGCCTTAGTATTTTCCTGCATAGTGTGTATTATGAGTGCACTATCACAATAGTGACATTTTCATCTATAGCGTAAGTCTACTCAACCACATCAGGATGATTCTTCTGATCTTGGGGGTTTGCTTCCTATCTAGTTCTCTTGCGTAGAGATGCCATTCTTGTCAAGAGCTTACTTTCGTCCCTGATGGAGTCGTTAAATAATGTATGGTGGGGTTACTGTAGGTAGTTGATCATGTGCGATAGGTATGGCGATCGACCTAAGAGAAGTCTTGAACTGATGATATGTGCAGGATGTCGTAGAGAGAGGCATGGGAGGAAGAATAGGAAAACCTAGTTTCTCGAGTGCATGAGTGTAACAGAAGATCAAATTAGATAGATTCGATCATTCTTTCCTCATTCTTAGTAGAATAGGTGCTTTGATCTTTCTTAGAGATGTTTCTGCAAAGTATCTGTATTGCTCTCAATCTTAGTACTTTGCAGAATCCTCTCAAATGAGAGAAAAAGCATCTTATTTATAGATGTTGGAGGCTAGTAGTAGATGTTGGATAACTTCTGGATGGACGGTTGAGATGAAACATTGCCTTTAACCATTGGATCTCTTTCATGAATTCGACGACTAGAATCCATTCCTTCTTTTATGTATGTCGGCATATGCTTTGGATATTTGCCTGGAATAGAATGAGGACTTTTATAATAAAAAGGAGCCCATTTTCTTTTTGATATAGCTCATCTTTAATATAAAATAGAAATATAATCATTTTATTCCAAATAAGCCTATTGTAGCCAAATAAAGCCTAAATCAACCTAGGAAGATATTTTTGGAGTCTAATTTTAGCGCACGAGAAAACCGAATAACGTTGAGAGTGGAATAAACCGGTTTGACGATCTCTGTTTCAAGCCTACTAAGCCAAGTCTCCCTACGATATCTCTTATTAGACTCGGTCTTCTAAGCCTGTCACTAGCCCGAAGATTGGCTCGTAGCATTAAATTGGGCCAAAAGCCCAATTACCGAAATAAACCTCTATAACCTCTTGATTATTAAAAAAAAAAAAAAAAAGCTTCTTACCACTTAGTTATGCATACCAATATGTTAGAACCAAAGAATGCACATTTTTCGAGTCTTGTGGACACCTCTCCTAAATCCATTATGATTATAAGTATTGGTACAAAATTAAACATAAGACATTATGACCACCTACCATTAAGCCTTATAAAATAAGGGTCATAGGACAAATTTTTGAGTGCGAGGTAATGCTTAAAATGTAGAAATTAGTCCAATGTGTCTCTTTAAATTATGTTTTTTTGTAATTCATTGTGTGAGAGAATAAGTACTACCATTGTGAGTATAGTTGCTAAATGTTTGTAAATTGTAACACATCATTTATGTATTTGCAATTTGTTTTTTTGTGATTGTGTGAGTGAATGAGTTGTCTCTTGTGAGTGTGTTGTTGTGGTATAGCTTTATCGGATTGTTTGTGTTTAATGGATTTTATGTGAAAATTTCCATTGGGAGATAATTGTAGATTGTATAGACTAGAGGGCAAACCATTCTCTATGTTAAATCTAGTGTTGTTTTCTCTATTCCTTATCTCTTGATTTGTGTTTTTGATTATTTACTATCTAGTTTGTTTGGAATTGTATGAATTAAAATTCAATTTGTAAAAGAGATAAAAGTTGTGATATTTAAGCTTTAAATTTGGAATAGAAATTCCCTCTTAAGCTTTACTATGCTTTTGTTATAGAATGTTAGAAATTATAACATATAAGTTAAAAGTTGAAAGCATTACTCTTATATAATTGAAGTTAAAGTGGGAGATGATGATAAGTGTAGAAAGAAGGACAATTAGCATGATCGATTAGAGCACCAGCATTGAGAGAGAGAGAGAGAGAGAGAGAGAGAGAGAGAGAAAGGTGCAAAGGTGAACACTGATTAAGTGATGACTAGTATAAGTTTATAATGGAGTACAAATTTACATTATAAATATATAAAATCTAAATTTTAAATGAGTTTATATGGCCAATGGCCTTGTAATCTAATAGTATTAACACTAATTTCTCAAGTTAAATGAACTAGGTTTAAATTCTTTATCCTTGTTGTAATTGAAAAAAGAAAGGGGAAAAAAAAGACAAATGGAGGATGTGGGCAAATTTTATAAGGTTTTTCATGTAGAATTGCTAATAGTTGTTAAAAGTTAAGTTGTGGGGTATTCATGAAGCTTTAATTTAGATAGAGAAATGCTATCTATCATAAGTTATATTAGAAGTGCATTTCAAGGCCTATCGATAGAGAATGAAGAGGCTAGTTCGTTCCTCAATATTGTTATTTTTTGCAAGGATAAATTGAAGAATGTTGCTGGGTAAATTATACTAAAATATTACAATGTTTTGAGTGGTTCATTTGAGATCACAATATTAAGTAAAATAGGTCAATTGAGGACATCATTGACATGTGTCATAATATGATGAATCTACTAAGCTTTAATTAAATTTTTCTCTTATTGATAAGTGCCAATAGTGACCTTTATTGACCCACTGTAAACACTATGGTCTCAAATGAATCACTTGAAACGTTGTGATTTTAAATGAACTTACCCATAAACATTATAACATTCCAGTGTAATTTACCTGATGTTGCTGTCAAGGTTGTGGTGTGTGAAGCAAATGGACTTGTCGATTGTTTTGCAAAGGATGGTCCCAATCGAGATAGGACATTTTTGTTTGACAGCATTGACTATTGCAATATTACCATTTGCTTTGTGAACTCAAGTTATACGCAATTAACATGTAACTTTGCTTATTCAAATGTTGTGGATTTTAGTTGTAATTACTGGATTACTAAGTCTAGTTTATGTCTGGTAGAGACAAATATGAAGTAATGTTTTGATCTTTGTTATTATATAAATGTTATGTTTTGTTATAAAAAGAAATTAAGAAATGTAATGAGTTACTCATTAATATCACATAGTGAGAGATAAAAAATTATATGATATTTAATTAAAAATATTTTGAAATAATTATTTCAAACGTAACAAAGGAAAAGTCATATGAATATCAATGATAATGTAAACAAATATGAAGTAATGATAGTATGATATCCTCAAATATATGGTGGTAGGGCTCTAATAATCGAGCCGTCTTTTGGTGTACTGTTCTATAAATAAGGATTATGGGACAGAGAGTGTGAGATAATGCTTAAATGTAGAAATTAGTCTAAAGTATCTCTTTAAATTATGTTTTTGTAATTCCTTGTGTGATAGAATGAGTACCGCCATTGTGCGTATAGTTGGTAAATATTTGTATGAGGCTACTTGTGTGTTGGTAATGTGTTTACAACTCATATGTTGTTGTGGTGTAGCTTTATGGGGATTGTTTGTGTTGAATGGATTGTGTGTGAAATATTCCATTAGAGGGCAATTGTGGATTATAGAGACTAGAAGGCAAACCACTCTCCACGTTAAATCTGTTGTTGTTCTTTCTATCCTTGTATCTCTTAATTTGTGTTTTTGAATATTTATTATTTAGTTTGTTTGGAATTGTATGGATTAAGATTGGATTTGTAAAATAGATAAAAGTTATGATATTTGAGCTTTAAAATTGGAATATAAAATCCCTCTTGTACTTTAGTTTAGGTGTTAATTAGGTTTTGCAATTGCTTCTAATATACATGTTTTATATATTTTACTATGCTTTTGTTATAGAATGTCAAAGATTAGAATATATAAGGAAGTTAAAAGTTGAAAGCGCTCCTCTTATACAATTGAAGTTAAAGTGGGAGAAAGAAGGACAATTAGCATGATCGATTGGAGCATTGACATTGAATGATGAAAGAGACGTTTAAAGGTGAACACCAATTAAGCAATGACTAGAATTAGTTTATGCTAGAGTATAAATTTAAATTATAAATATATAAAATCTAAATTTAGATGAGTTTATATGGCTAATGACCTTGTAACCTAATAGTATTAACACTGGTTTTTCAAGTAAAATAAATCAGGTTTAAATCCTTTCTCCCCTATTATAATGGGAAAAGCAAAAAAAGATGGGAGTGGGTTTGTTTACACGTGATACCAAAATAGGTTTTCATGTAATTGAGAGTGTTTGTAGTAAGGAAAATTTTATAGGGTTTTTCATGTAGAATTGCTTATAGTTCTTAAAAGTTGAGTTATAGAGTATTCATGAAGCTTTGATTTAGATAGAGAAACACTATCTATCAAAAGTTACACTAGAAATGCATTTCAAGGGCTATTGATAGAGAATCAAGAGGCTAGTCCGATCCTTAATATTGTTATAATTATTTTTTTTTGCAAGGATAAATTGAAGAAGTTAAAGGATGTTATTATAATAAATTACACCAGAACGTCATAATGTTTAGAGGTAAGTTTAGTAGAGGTCACAACATTTTGAATAATTCATCTAATATCACAATATTTGGGAAAAAATCAATTGAGGTCACTATTGATACATGTCGCAATGTGAAGGATCTATTAAGCTTTAACTAAATTTTTCTCTCATTGATATGTGTCAATAATAACCTTAATTGACCTACTTCTATAAACGTTATGACCTTGAATGAACCATTTGAAACATTGTGACTTCAAATGAACTTATATCCAAACATTGTGATCTTCTGATGTAATTAACACAATGTTGCTGTCAAGGTTGTGTTGTGCGAAGCAAATGGACTTTTTGATTGTTTTGCAAAGGATGATCTCAATTGAGATAAGGCATTTTTGTTTGATAGTATTGATTATTGCAATGTTACCATTTGCTTTGTGAACTCTAGTTATGCGTAATTAACATGTAATTTTGTTTATTCAGATGTTGGGGAATCCAATTATAATTACTAGATTGATGGTTCCAGTTTATGTTTCATAGAGACAAATGTGTAATGTTTTGATCTTCGTTATTATATGCATGTTATATTTTATTATGAAAAGAAATTATGAAATGTAATGAGTTACTGATCAATAACACATAATGAGGGATGAAAAATTGTATGATATTTAATTAAATATATTTTGAAATTATTTCAAATGTAACAAAGAAAAAGTCACATGAATATTAATGATATATAAACAAATATGAAGTAATGATAATGTGATATCCTCAAATATAAGATGGTGGGGCTGTAATCACCAAGACGTCTTATGTGGCTTGTTCACTTTGCCTTATAGGATAAGGGAAGAATTAAATTTCAATTTAATAGGAATGTAATAAATATATAATGGCTATTATTTTGTTCACTTAGGTGCAAAGTAAAACAAGTACTTATTGGAGTGAAAGATAAAATATCTATAATGTCCTTATCTTTATTATAGAAAGAGGATAACTGTATATGTAAAATTTTCAAGACAACGGTATTTATGAAAAACTTGGAAAATAAACCATTGAATTGCCATTTATCAATTTAGCTAATAACAATTCATTATGGATTGTAATTCCTATAAAGTGAACACCATAATAACAATTTTACATAGAATGATGAGAGCATGAGTATATTCATGTTGGGTGATTGACTGTTTGTGTAATAGCATGAAGTTCATCAGAATTTTAAAATTAAGCGTGCTTAATGAATAGCACTCCTAAGATAAGTGACCTCTTAGGAAATAGCTGTCATTAATGATAAAACTATGTGATATTTTGCCAAATCGGATGATACTTTGATAATGAAAATTCCAAGTCATCACAGATGGTATCAAAGTAATTCACTAGTTAGGAAGTGGGGATGATAATGAACACCTTTAGTGTTCTTTCTGCTTGATGTGTTCTCGACCTGTGTGATGAAACTGATAAGAACATCATTTCTATAAGTAGAGAAGAATGTGATATCTTTCAAATATAAGATAAGAGAGTTCTCGACACTAATGGCTTAGAGTCATCAAAACTCCAAATATGATATTTCAAAAAAACAAACAATACCTTGATAGATAGAGTTGTAAGTCGCTACAAATAATGTTGAATATGAATTGATAAAAATCTTAGAAATGATGCTTGCATGAATGGAGCACAGGGCTTCATGAGTAAATAGAGGAAGTGTATACACACAAATAAACATAAAATTTTGGGTTAAAGGAAAAAAGTATTTTCATAAAAAATTATAAAATGCCACAAATTTGAAAATAATCCAAAAATATTTAACTTTAACTTGTCTCTTGAAGAGACAATTTCAATACAAAACTCATGCTTTATTAATGAACCTCCAAGTTTTCAATGCAAAATAAGGAACAAAAATATAAGAAAATCTAAATTATAAACTCCAAAATATAAAACATTTCATTATAAGTCTTAAACAACGTTTTTGAAGTCAAAATGACCTTAACCATGAAAGCTTGAATTTCCATAATAGAAGGTTGAATGTAATAGGTTTTGTAACTCTTCCCCTATCAAAAGTTATGGACATTTAAGTCACTATCTGAAAGCGATTTAATTATGCTCATTTATGTCACTATAGAAAAGAGATTTATTGCCAATAAAGATGAAAGATAAATCTATACAAAATTGATAATTGAAGAGTTGGGTTACGAGAACTCATTCGTATAAACAGGAATATAATTGTTTCTCTTAAAGAATCAAACCCACTCTAATAGAGAGTTCATTAATTTCATCCACATTAAATGGACAAATTAACCTGGTGTTATTATATTAAACTAGTAGTTTTAAGAGGTGGGTTTAATTTGTCTACTTTTGAATTATTTTTGACTCGTGATATTTGTGTAATTTTGTTATCAATACTATTTTTTGAATTTATGGAGGAATATGCTTAAGCCTTAATATAAATAGATAAATAAAACGTGTAGAGCTTGCAAAAAGGGTAAGAAAAATTAAGAAGCAACAAAAGGTCCCACACAATCAAATAAAATTTAAAAAAAAATTGAAAAAAAAGGAAAATTCAGAGCCAGTTGCAAAGGGGGACACAACACAACACATCACACCCAGCTCGTGTTTCCGTCTCGGGTCGAAGGAACTAGCAATACAGGAATTCGGAATACGGAATACGGAGGGGCAATCCACCGGAGCACACTCTTCTTACTGCACATGCACTACACACTAGCCCTAAAATTCGGGTAAATTTGTCCCATTTCTCTTAAATTCTTGTTGTTTCTCACATGGTGGCACCTCATTCCTCCACTCTCCTTGGTGTAATTGTGATAATGTAAGTGATCCTTTTGCCCAATTCCATATATATGTATATGTTTATTCAACTTCAGTTGTAAATTTTCTTGTTGTAATTGTGTATCACATTCATATGTGCCTTGTATGCTGCTCAGTTCAATTGATGGTGGGTTTAGAAATTTGCTCCTTAATTCATGGGAGGAAGGTTTTGTCTCCAATTTTGCTTTCATTGTGTTTGTGGGGGAAAGCATACTTGTTTTTCAAAGCCATGCATCCACATAGAAAGGAGTAGAGACATTGTCATAATTGCTTATGGTTGGCAATGGCTAGGAAATGGAAGACTTTACGATAGAAGGGTAGTAACAATTGATTGTCGAGTAATCGCAGCAAAGCTTATTCTAAATGTTGTTTAAGCATTATTACTGTGAAACCTTTTAACCAAGATTCGGTGTGTAAAGTGAATATGGAGGTTTGTAAAGGAGAAATTTGTTGTGTTTGTTCAATATGATATTAATTGGATGCCCAAGTTAGAAATGGATCTCAATTTTTTGCGTGTTATGAGGCACATATGGATGTTAAGTTTAGCTTCACAATCAACTGAAATGAAATGTTTTTTGATGAGCGAGTGTACAACACCACTCTCCTCCTCGATTATGAAATTGTCCTCATGCTCGAAAACTGAAATGCAACTAACCAAGTCCTGCATTTCTTGGTCGTTTGTTGCCAAGATAGTCGTTCAATTTCTTAAAAAAGCAGCTTCTTGCATTGATGTTCATAGATGAATGGTTTATCACAATTGAAGCACAGAACCTTGGCTTGCTTCTCTGCCATTTCTGCGCATTTGAATGGCTGATAGAAGAGGTTGTTTTAAAATCTATACACATCCCAATAGCACCTTTTCTTTTCCTTTTTGTTGTCTGATTACTCTGGCGCATATCTTTACTACTGGATCAATTTTTTGTTATAAGTTCTTAATTTTTCATGAGAATGCGCAGACACACACCACAAAAAAAAAAAAAAGGATTCAGGGAAGGAGAGGGGGTACTTCTACTTATGGAGCTAAAAGGAAGATAATAATTAATAATACTAAAGTGTACATGTTCTCAAATTTCTATTTAGAGTTAATTGTTGTAATGCGTAAGATTCACATTTCGAATCTGAAGGTAACATATGTCTGTGAAATGATTCAAGTATGCATAGCTGGTTAATTTTTCTCTACAATGGAGTAGACAAGATAGAAGTTTTAAATAAATTAACTTGTCTGGCTGTGGTCAGATCACTCTGTTATGAATTATGATCATCATTGCTTTTATAAGAGTTCTTTTGACAGGATGGCTTAGTAGCTGGCCACCTTTTGAATTGCTAATTCATTGTACAATTTCTTGATTGAAACATGATGTGTGCAGGCTTCTTTGAAGGACTGTTGCATGGGACAAGTGGGAGACCATGAAGGCTCCCTCGTAGTGCTCCTAGAAGCTGCTATACATTTCTGACTAAGCTAGCCAGTGATGGAGAATGAAGTGCTAGAGTTGGATGGAATGTGCAGAGTATCATGTGATTGAGTCTTCCATACATGAACAAAGTGCAAGCGAAAATTCTTCAGATAGAGAAGTAGCTTTTCAAGGAAATAATGGTAGTATTAAACCATTTTTTGGCATGGAATTTGAGTCAGAAGATTCAGCCAAAGCCTTTTATGATGCTTATGCTAGGCGGATTGGTTTCAGCACGCATGCTGGCCAATTCAGCCGTAAGAAGCCAGATGGGCCCATTGTAAGTTGGGATTTTTCATGTTCTAGAGAGGTATTCAAGCGCAAAAATATTGAAAGTTGTAATGCAATGCTCAGGATAGAGAGAAAGAATGGAGACAACTGGAGGGTCACAAAATTTGTTGAAGAGCACAACCATTCAACTGTTAGTCCCAGCAAAGTCCGTTATTTTCGGCCCCGTAGACATTTTGCTGGTGCCATGAAGAATGTGTCTGGTCCTTCAGATGGCACAAATGATGTATATATTTCCATTGATGGCAATAATCTTTCATATGAACCCTATAGTGTTAGAAGTACCTCCCCTATTGAGCAAAACCCATGACAAGGAATATTTGTCCTGTTAACTATATCAGAGCTGGTGGTCAGAGGATAACTCTTGGAAGGGATGCTCACAATCTTCTCAACTATTTCAAGAAAATGCAGGCAGAAAACCCTGGCTTTTATTATGCCATCCAACTAGATGATGATAACCGTATGACCAATGTCTTTTGGGCTGATGCAAGATCAAGGGCTGCATACAAATACTTTGGTGATGCTGTTGTTTTTGACACAATGTACCGGCCAAATCAGTACCTAGTGCCTTTTGCTCCATTCACTGGTCTAAATCATCATGGTCAGATTGTTTTATTTGGCTGTGCACTTCTCATTGATGAGTCAGAATCATCCTTTACTTGGCTGTTTCAGACATGGCTATCTGCAATGGGTGATAGGCCTCCTGTTTCTATGACTACAGATCAAGATAGAGCCATAAAGGCAGCCGTTGCTCATGTATTACCACAAACTCGTCATTGTATATGCAAGTGGCACATCTTGAGGGAGGGCCAGGAAAGATTAGCTCATATTTACCTTGCGCATCCTTCTTTTCATGGAGATTTGTACAGCTGCATAAATCTTTCAGAAACAACTGAGGAGTTTGAAATGTCATGGGGAGCTCTACTTGACCGATATAATGTACGGAAAAACGAGTGGCTTCAAGCTATATATAACGCTAGGAAACAATGGGCTCCTGTTTATTTTCGGGATACTTTTTTTGCCAACATTTCTTCAAAACAAGGAATCAGTACATTTTTTGATGGCTATGTGAATCGACAGACCACGATCCCTTATTTTATATTCAGTATGAAAGGGCTCTGGAGCATTCTCTGGAAAAGGAAATAGAAGCAGATTATGACACTATGTGCACAATGCCTGTACTGAAGACACCCTCACCTATGGAACAACAGGCTGCAAATTTGTACACAAAGAAAGTCTTTACCAAGTTCCAGGAGGAACTTGTTGAAACTTTTGTGTATACTGCAAATAAGATTGAGGGTGATGGTGCCATCAGCAGATACAGGGTTGCAAAATTTGAACATGAAGACAAAGCATATATAGTCAATTTGAACTTTCCTGAGTCAAAAGCAAATTGCAGCTGTCAGATGTTTGAATACTCTGGCCTTCTTTGTAGACATATATTGACTGTATTTACTGTTACTAATATTCTACAAATCCCTTCCCACTATATATTGAAGCGATGGACTAGAAATGCCAAATCTTCTTTAGGATCTGAAGAACTAAATTCTGACCCAGATTATGTTGAAACTCTTACCTCACGCTTCAATAATCTATGTCGCAATGCCATCAAGCTCTCAGAAGAAGGAGCAATTGCTAAAGAAACTTATGATGCTGCAATTGCTTCTCTCAGAGAAGGTTCCAAAAAGATTTCTGCTGTGAAGAAGCTTGTAACTAAAGTTAGACCTCCTCAGGGAAGTGGAACTGGTCAGGAAAATAGTAGCGACAAAATGTCTTCATCTGATCCAGAGATTGTACCAACATTCTGGCCTTGGCAGGAAAGCATGCTGCCAAGGTTAATCTTAATGACGCTGGGGTGCCTGTGGCTGATCCAAACCAGCCAAATAAACCCCTGTGTCAAATCATCGTGATGGTGGTACAGCTGATAACACGGTATGGGTAACTATTAATCGTTTTTTGCCATGTTCTCAGTATTTCATTAGATGCACATTTAAAAACTTTGGTGGACATTACCCCATTGAAAAATGTTTAGTGAAATCTTAGTCTAAATGTTGATGGTGAATCCTTGCTGATTTTCCTGTGCTTTTTTGTTCAGGTTGTTCTAACTTGTTTTAAGTCCATGACTTGGGTCATAGAGGCTTCATCTCCAGTTGGTAAAGTTGCAATTATTAACTTGAAGGTATGTTTTCATGATCTTTAAATTCCTTTTTACTGTGATCTGTTGATTCCTTTGTCAGACTTCTTCATGCGTTGAGTACTATCATCCACCATTTAATTAAGCATTAGATATAGTTAAACCTTGATCAGCATCAATTAAGAGAGGCTACCCAAACACACTTGCTTGTCTGTTTTTTCACCTAGCTGCAAGATTATGGGAAGAATCCTTGTGGAGAGACAGAAGTGCAGTTTAGATTGACAAGTGCTACACTGGAGCCTATGTTGAGGTCCATGGCCTACATCAGTCAACAGCTCTCGACACCTCTCAATAAAGTTGCTGTCATCAATTTAAAGGTATGCTATTTGAATTTGGAAGCCCTTTATATAAATATATGTATCCGTTTTGCTGTCCCTGTTTCTTTTGAACTTTGAGTATTGATGTGTATAGTTGTCACCACCTCAAGGGGTGGAGTCAGAGTTTCTGGATGCAGGTGAGTTCTCTATCAGGAAAGATATATCAAAATCCATATTGCTTAGATCAATTCTTGGAAATGTTTTCTTTGCTAATGAAGTTTACACAGAAAGACTTTGAGATTATGAAAGTCAATTCTTATTTTCAAAAAATTAAACTAAACTCTGATTGGACAAGTGATATAATGATGAATCAGGAGCAGCTCACCGAAACTATTGCATATACAATTTTTTTTTTTGGTAAATTATTGCATATACAAATTGGTTTATGCTTATGAATTATTTATTTACAAGTGGATTTGCCATGAGGCTTTTACTTTCTTTAATCAACTGGGTGATATATGAACTTTTCATCAGTTTCATTTGGTGATTTTGGAAACCTGTCCTGCTTTCGGTTTGTCTCTCTTATCTATCAAAAGGAGAAAATTCAATAGGTACTGTCTTGGTCCTTACATTTTCAAAGGTTTTAGTCCTTCTGTTGCTACCTTAGATTACATCATGGTTCTGCTTCTGTTCTATCCTTATAAATACTTTTGTTTCTAAAATGGTTGTTAAAGGGCACTAGGCAAAATGGCATATGTGGTGTAAAGAAATATAAGATGCCTCAAAAAAATGATTTCTTGTTGAAACTATTTGATGTAAGGGGAAATAAAAACTTTTCATTTTGTCTTTGGGAATTATTTTTCACATGAACAGTGTTAATCATGTACACTGCACTCATATTGCACCTTCGGTTATAATGAATCCATGTGTTATGAATACAGAGAAGTACGTTAACGGCCTTGTAGCCTAGTGATTTTTCTGGTCTCTCAAGTAAGAGTGTCAAGTTTGAGTCTACTTTTTCATTATAATAGCAAAAAAAAAAAAAAAAAAGGTACATTGTGCACTCATATTGTCTTTAGAATAGAAAACGTAAACTATCATGAGTCAATATTGTCAAACTACCTCCATGTGAGATTTTGGACAGAACCACTTCCAGTTCTTGTAAAAACTAAGTTTTCAGATGGTTGGATTGTGATTTCAGTCAAATTTCATAGAAATTAGGGGGAAATAACATCCAACTTGATTTTGATGCATCTTTACTCCTTAACTTTTAAAATGTTGCAAACATTACCCCTAAACTTGGTAATTGATAAATAACCTTGAAAAGTTGAAAATAATCCACTAAACTTTGGCCTTGGTGTGGAAGGATCCCAACCAAGCTCATCAAAGTGTATAACACTCACTATACTTTCACCCATCTGTGCCTTTTGAAATAAAAAAGTAATGGTCCTTTAGGGGAGTAATTTGTAACGCTCCCTAAACACCCAAATCAAGTACATTTGCAGCATTTGAGTGCTGAGGAGTATATCTACAATAATGTCAAGATTTGAGAGAGTTAGTTGTAATATCCCCCAAAAAGCAAGTACTAGCTAATTAAAGTTTTATTTTGTTAAACCTTAGTTGGCTTCATGTCCAAAATATGTATATATATTTATAACAATTTCGTTTTGGTGGTCTGTTCTTATCATCAAGATTGTTTCTATTCTCTCTAGTTCAATCAAATTTATGTGGATCCTTGAGAGTGCTGAATATTTTATTGGATCTGGTTGTTACTTAAACATGTTTTGAATTACCAAATGAAGCGTTCTTATAAGTAGCCCTTTGGGTGACAGCTGTGATGCACATGACAAGATGTGTTCAACATGATTTCATTTTCTCATCTTCCTATGCACCTTCCTTTGTATGCATGTATTTGACTGTATGGATGTGCATACATGCACTTTTGATGCATCTGGTGCCTTAGTTCTCATAATGAATTGGTATCTAGGGATCTGCGGGAGTTTTAACCTCGCTTGTGTAGTATCTTTCTGCATTCTGTAAATCCAAGTGGGTGCGGGTCTCTGTTTCAATCTCTTTTGATGAAATCTTTGCCTAAAAATTCTTATCAGCTTCAAGATACGACAACTACCTCTGGAGAAGCAGAAGTAAAATTCCAAGTTTCGAGAGATACATTAGGCTCAATGCTGAGATCAATGGCCTACATGCGCGAGCAGCTCTGAGAAGTGAGCAGACTTTATTCAATGTTGCTCTATCTGTTCAACAACTTGAGAGGCAGCCTAGGTGGTTGGGATTTAAGCATCATTCATGAGAGTATTGCTTTTGCCAACTTGTCTTAATTTAAGAATGAGGTCAACTCAATTTCTTCAACAAGTAAGGGGGTAATATCTGGTTTGCTTATTCATGATCCTCTCGATTATATGGTAAGATATATAGGAAGATTTTCATGATGTACTCAAGCTAGTACTTAACCACAAATTTTTTGGGGTGTGGAGACAGTTAGAAAATATTGCATTGTGGAAGAACTTATGGGTCAATAGCTGGGTCTCTTTGATGTATTATAACTTGGTCAGATTTTCACATAAGATCACAGTGGATAAAGGTGGTTTGATGTAGTTCTGAAGGTTCTAACTTCTAGGTTATGTCTGATTTCGGTGTAACCATGTGCAGTTTAGGAAGCTTTCTGTAAATGTTAGTCAAGGAGTCATGCAGATATGCTTGTGGATTATATGCCAAGATAAATTCAGAGATACATAATATCGGTAAATAATTTCGATAGTGTAAGTTTGCCTCACCAGTTTGATTTATTTATTTATTGTTTTGGTCAACTATATATTTCATAGTGGATGGACAGAAGGAGCTGAACTTGTTCCATCCTAACCGAAGAACGATATTCATGCCAATACGACCAATAAGGTGTAGTGCTTGTTTTTGCTAATGAAGCTATGTGTACATGTTTTTTTTTTTTTTTTTGGGATTTTTCTATTGATACTTCACATTGTTAAAGATGGACACGTAGATAAGTGGATCCGATTGTAGTGATTATGTGCGTGCAGTATTAGCTCGCATTGCACGTGGCTTCAGAGAGTGACTTAGCGATGGTATGTAAGGATGGCTTATGCAGAGATGACAGAAAGAGGAGCGAGCAATTTTAGAAAGCTTGAATGCATGACAGGTGGAGGAGCTATGCAGCATCAATCCCATAGTTCTTAGAGAGAGGCAATGCGTTCTTTGTTTGAATCCTGTTTGACTCTGTGATTACAATCTAATAGTATGATGGCATTTTTTGAATATCTGAAATCTGCCAAATTAAAAAAGACTCTTGAGGTATTTATAAAGTTTGACTGTTGACAGTATTTGTTATATTGCAAGGTATGTCAAGGACTCATGAGTCTTTTTGATGGATCACTCCATGGGCTATTGAATTTAAGCTCATGGAGAGCCTCTTTTATGCGTATGAGCTTCTCTGAGAAAGGTTGAAAGTGGACAGGCTGGTTTAACGATTCTTACTCCAAGCCTATATGTCAAATCTCTTATTAGCCATTTCTATACATGGACTGGACTCTTTAGACTCTATCACTTAGCCCAAGAGTCGAATCCGAATATCTTTAAATTAGCTCTTTATACACAAATGTTCAATAACTAAGAGAATGCCATTCAATCTAATTTTACTTATTCTTTCTCTTTGCATGGTCAAAATGTAATTTTATTAACTTGGCATAATGTGTGGGACACTAGAATTAAGGAAGAAAAAGTTGGATATGGCTATAAGTAATTCTACGGGAAGTGCAAATAAGGAATATAATCTTGTGTTTGAAAGAAATACGTATTAAGAATTAATACTTACGTAGTGTGACCCACTGAATCTTCTTATTTCAAATGCCATGTGGTATAATGAAATGATCTTTTCATTTCTATGATCCTATTGGTGGGATTGTTAGTCTATGATCTTTGAAATGATGGGCGAATAGCTCTAGAGTTTCTTGTAATTTTGGTGTTATTAATTATTATTATATTGTAAATATCGACATCAACCATGTTCCTTACACTCGTTTAGAAATCAATGATGAATGGGACTAAGAGGGATGTTTGGAAAGATCGAATTTAGAAATCAGTGACTTGGAATCTAAATTGAGAATGTATACATAATACCATTACTTAGTGCACTCTTTAAATTTGTTTTGCTATCACCAATATGATTGTTTTCTTCTCCTGCTACTAACAATTAACAATTAAAAATCATTTGGTAGCAAACATTTTTATAAACTCACAATTCCATCATTTTTGTACTTTCAACATCTAAGGTGGTTGAATCGTATAACTCATTAAAAGAACTAACGATAGAAGGTCGGTGGATCCATGAACCAATTTGACCCATTGACCCAGCGGGTCTGGGGTTCAACCGTCGTGCCAAGGTCTATCTACCATTAGAAAATGACATTTTGGAATGTTGAAAAGGGCACTTATCTCTTTGGATGTGGAGCAAAACTAGAAAAAAGTTTTCATAACAAATAAAATTATCTACGCAATTCATGAGGCTGGGAATTTTTCCTTTTCTAAGTGAATGGTTTTAGTTTAGGAAACGGAATTATCTCAACAACAAATATAGAAAGCTATGTTGAGTCACAGAACTTGTGCCACAATTAAGTTCTTTGTAGCAAATCTAAACTGGCTGCATTTTCTTGCCATTCTATAGTAATTAAGATGAGAAAGCCACATTTCAACAACAGAACAAAAGATCCAAATTTGTGCTACAAAGGGCGAAGTGATGATAGTACAACATCCTGAAGGGAACTATCTCTCTGCATAGCTGATTTAAATTCCTCAAATGTGACTTTTCCATCACTGTTAGCATCCATTAGGTCAAATATCTCATCTAGTTTGCCGGGCTCTGTTATATCTGTTGGAAGGCATTCTTCTGGCAAAGCCTGTTCAATGGCATGGACCATTAGTTTAAGGGAGTGTAATGCCAATTATTTTAGATGCTGAATACTTTGATTTATGGAAATATCCTGAATTACCCTAAGCATGAGGCAACTTCTTCCTTGGTGATGCATCCCGATCGATCAGTGTCATACATCTGTTAGCCAAGTAGTAGAAGGTATTTAGTAGACACAAACTTGCACACCTATAAGAAGGTAAAAGCTCAATAGTCTGGCTAAGGTTGGCTAGAGGGTACCTGGAAGCACAAACGTAGAGCATCATCTCCTTTGGAACTCTGAGGCTGGATAAGCCGCAAGGATCTCTCTCATATCAACTGTTCCATCACGATTGTTGTCGAATAAGTCAAAGATGCGAGGCTAGAGGAACTAGAGATGACATGTTCATTGCCTTGAGAACCTCTTCAAATTCAGATAGTGTTGCATTATCCCCATTAGCACATCTGTAGTTCAAAAAGCAGCAATAATAAAAGTAAGGAGCCAATTTCAATAACCATCATATATGTCTAAGGCCCCAAGATTGATTCATATAATGCCAGGGCCAAAATTTTAGAATCACTGGTAGTTTGAAATTGATTATAAGCATAATAAGGATAATTACATACATTTTCTTGAAACTTGTTTTCAGATTGTCTAGTTCCTCCTCTGTAAGGTCATGAGACCCTAGTAGAGACTTCAACTTTTTTGTCCTAAGAAATATTGTGCTGCTCCATACACTTGCAATTGCTGCAGCTCGGAGCTTTCGTCTGGCATTGAAACTTTGGAGTCTTGAAACTATTTCAGGGTCCATTTGCTCCTCTTTTGCCAAATCACCTATTACCCATGGGTGATTGAGAAGCTGTTTCAAACAAGTACAAACTTCAATTTATGAAAGAAGTACCTAGTCATTCTATTTCTTGCCTGTTAGCATCCAAACTGACACCATCCACTATCTTTGAAAGTTACCCTGCCAGCTAAGAAAATCTAGATGTGTGATTTTCGATTTCTAAAAGAAACATATGGAGTCCATATTATGAAAATGACAACGGTTGCATAAGCGGAAGAACAGAACCAACTCAAATATAACATAATTACATTATTGGTAATTACATATAAGTTAGTGTAAGTTTAGATGTTCTTATCCTCTATTGGGCACCAACTAGTCTGACTATACTATAAGTATGAGATTATGGCCCAAAAAAAAAAAAAGTTTTCTGGTGATGAAATGATTTAATTGTCATCAAGTACTGGACAAGACATGATTAGTTGATTCCTCGACTGTTTAAGTATGGGATATTATGATTGTAGAAAGTTTTAGCACAGTTTTCATATCATACATCTTCAGCACTTGGTCTCATGTGCGGATCAACTGTCAGAAGGCTTGAGATCAGGTCCCTTGCTGATGAGGAAATGTTCTTCCATGACCTATCGTCAAAGCTGAATTCTCCCTGTATAAACCAAAAGATTTAAAGAAAATGCAATATAAACAATTATTGGATGAGGTTTAGCAACATCAAGAATCTCATCTATGAATAGGAAATAGAGGCAGGAACACAAAAAATTTTCTCTCTGCATCATGTTTAGCTCTTGCAGAAAAATGAATTTTACAAAAGAACATTATTGTGCTAAAAAGGACATGGCTAGATCCTCATAGCTTATGGTTTGCTTGGAGAGTGGAATACAGAGAGGATATTAGCTAGTTTCTGAGAAATAGCATGTTTTTCAAATTTCAAGTTCTGTTCTATGTTAAGTGAGGATTATGCAATCAGGCACTCTAGTATGCATTTGTTAACCATCAAGTCAAAGAAGGAAGAACGACATCACGTAATTGTAATTTGGCATTCTAATAGCTCTGAATATATGTACCTAGGAAAAATGCAGGCTAGGTTCCTTTTGCTGTTCTGTAGCTAATTCTCTAGGTTAATCCATCTTATCTTGTGGCCTAGTTGCGGCAACTTGCTATGGCTTTACCTCCTATGAAAATCCCAGATGGTACTTGCGCTTGTTATAACTAAACCCAAGATAGAGTTCATCATAAAGTCAGTTCTTGCCTACATTGAGTTTTTATCTGCTCTTGATTTAGTAGACATGGAATAAAGCACAATAATCTTCAATTTTATGATTTGTGATAACATAGCTCAGCTTTAGTATCCAACTCAAATAAGTTCGCAACTGAATATCTGATGAAAAGGGAAACTTCATTTCATCTGGTGCAGCTAGTACATGATTATGAAGCAATAAGACATCTATCCATTTTCTTTGGAAACTCCTTTCATCATTACATGGTATCTCTAAGACTATCTTGAAATTACATAATAGTTGCAACAACTTAAATTGAACTCTGTTTGTACGAACATTTTAAACTAGATCAGCATGAGAAGGAAAGTTTAAATTATGGAGGCACTTCTACACTTTGAGAGAACATTGTATACCGTGCTTCTTTTGACATCCTCATTACTCAAAGCCATAAAAATACAAATTCACCCCTTAAAAATTCCACAAGAATACCATAGCACCTTGAAAAATTTGAGAAGAAATCTAATATAAGGGAACTTTTCATCTACATTAAGCATGATGGTGCTAAAAAACACAGAATACCTACGTATTGTCCTCATAAATTTAGTTGGTGCCATAATATGCCCTAAACTGTTCATTCTGTACTCTTGTACAGAAACATTTCTATGAACTCTTTGGTAGCAGAAATCACTATATCATTTATACAATGGAATAAAGAAGAATCTCATTTAAAAAGGCTAACCACACACCTTTAAGATCATCTGTTGCTTTTGCCGATTAGACTGTGCTATGAAAGGTGGATACCTGAAAAATTATTAAAACAGCATAAGTAGCAGAAAACTTCACATCAGTTGAATATATAGGGAAGTCCACAAAATTTTCTAGTAAATTCAAGAATCAGGAGAAGTAGAAGAACATAACTAGTGATATAACTAAGCTAGAAATATGTTGCTGACTAGTACAAAACTCTATTGCAGTCATGGAGATAACAAACAGCCATGAAACTTTAAAGAACAATTCTGAAAAATCTACACTTGTCCTTGGTCACCATGAAAGATTTCATTCTTTGCAATTCTATGAATCAAAACTATTGAGTTTTTAAGGAATTAGGAGAATACCCTGAAAGTAAAATATATAGAATGACTCCTAGAGACCACATGTCACTCTTAGTAGTAATTGTTCCTTGAGAAAGAGCCTCTGGAGATACATAGTCAATGGAACCAAACAAACCAATTACTGGGTCGGACTCTTCCACAGAACTCAATCCGAAGTCCATGATCTTCAAAGGGGAGTCTCTCTTTCATCCAAAAACAGGCAATTCTCTGGCTTCAAATCCTATGAACAATATTAGCCCTGTGAAGTGCAGCCAAACCTTTAGCTATCTGAAGTACCACTGCAGCTGCCTCAGCCTCAGAGTACCGTTTCCGGGCCACGATCCTGTCAAACAACTCCCTCCTGAACAAAGCTCTAGTATGAGATGGACACCATTTTGATCCTCACACACATCATAGAGATCAATCACATTATCATGAGGTGAAACATTCTCAACTATTTTTCTCATCACTAGTATCTCATTAGTCAACAGTGCATCTGATATTGGTACTTGTTTCCACATTGGGAATGTTAGTGATGATGCGAAGCCTTTCTTATCCCCTCCTCGGATTTTTGGCATAGCTGGAGGCATCGACAGGCCGAGCCTTTTGAGCGTCTTGATGGCAACAGGTTTTTGATCCTGACTTGATTTCATGATTCCCTTCCTAACAACAGAGAAGCCCCCTCTTCCTAAGATATCAATGACTTCATAGTCATCACAAAGCTTTCTTGTTTCCTGTCCCATTGAATACTGAACCAGCAAAGACCCTAGAGAAGTGGTAACTCAAAGACTTAGTAAATATACAAGAACTTGATTTATGCCATTGAAAAAAATTAAACAAACAAACAAAGAAAGAAAGCAAATGAATTTCTTATATATGCTTCATATACGTTTCGCTTCTTATCTTTGCAATTATATCTTACAAACTTACAAAATGAGAAGAAAAAGGTAGAACTTCCAATTTATATTTTTGTGTTTGATTACTTTGTTATGATTAAGCTTTGGCAGCACCTTTTCTAAGATTTAGGTCTAAATGCTCAATTTTAAAGATAAAAAATAACGCGTGAGGAACAAACTAAGCAAGTATATTTGCAATTTTAAAAAAAGCAAAAGAAAAAGAAAGGAATGGGAAGGTGAGTTCAATGATAAGGTAGAGAACCATATTATATTACAGAAGAAGACCTTTCCATTTTAGCAATACTTTAAGTTGTAAAATAATGCATTGGAATACAAACAAGAACAAGGCAACAAACCAGAAGGTGCAACAGCTGAGGAAGTAGAGACAAACACTAAGTCAACTAATCTTGTATTAAAAAATTAAAACTACCTATTATTGCCATAGTTTCTAGCTTTTTCCTCTATGGGATCTTGTGAACTAAAAGGGACCCAGAAATCAAAATTAACAGAAACGATAAAAGAGACGATTGTAATGGAAACTGAAATCATGGGACGGGTTGAACAGTGTCTCAAGACATTCTTTACCATCATCATTTCATCTTTTATACGTTCGTTTTTCATAAAATATAACAATTGCCCAACTCATTCGATATGATAGGAATATAAATAAAGAGATTGGATTCTTTTAGACCAGTTGAATGACTGGTTGTTGTTATACGAATATATATATAAAATATACCTCTGTAGAAGATTGGAAGTTTGAACTAGCCCTTTGTGGTCTGTCCGAGGATTGTTATTTCTGGTCTCAGTTATCCTAGACTTATTTTGACATTGCTACATATGTTCCTTATGCTCTAAGAAATTGATTCAAATTCCTATAACTTGTAAGGAAATCAAGCAGATTTGTGAGTTCTCACACCTTGGATTATCACACAGAGAGCTAAATTTCCAGATAACATTGGACATAAGATTCTAAGGGAATTAAAGAGCATGATATGAAAAATTTTATTGTCAACAGCACCTTGTAGAGGCTAGAGGTTGATGTTATACATCTATTCAATCAGAAGGGAAAAAAAGTGTTGCGAAACTCCCCAAACTGACATTTACATTTAAGAGATATTAAATAATATCCGGAAGCAACTCTTGGAAAGGTTTCATTGATGTTGTTGAGATGAAACTCGAAGTTTATGTCTGAAACTCTCAAATTTGATTCTCGTGAGTCCTTTCATTGCTGAAAATTCCTAGTAGAGCAATTAAGAGGGGTTAAATTGTATTTCAGAATATTTATAAATTTAGCCCCTTCATATAATTAAATTGGTTCGATTGATTCGGATATGAAGAGCAATAGACAAATATGTCAACAAATTGAAGCCAATGTATAGATAAAAATGAGAGAAATGGTTTCAGAAAGATAATGACAAAGGTTTCACTTTATAAACCTCCTTAACTTGAGTTGAGAATTTTGTTAGACATAGGGAAACTATGAAATTTTACACCATGTCAACAAAAAGTTTAGCAAAGAGGTAGTAGTATAACGAACAGCCAAGAGTCCAAAATGAAAAAATACTGAGTATACCAACAACCACCGTCATCCACGAAAAACTGATATATCTATAGTAAATCTATAGAAATATCTTCAAGACACCATTAGGAATGGGCAGAGGTTTCAAAAGGCTTGTTAGTGAAGTAGTCAAGTATTTGATTTGTTGGTATACATGACAATGCTTTACAAAATTCCCAACATTTTTTTTCGTTCTTGGCCAAAAAAAAGAAGAAGAAGAAGCATTAAGATGCTTTAATGAATTGAGAATTGTCCTCCTATATAAGATGAAAGGAAATCCATGAGTAAAGAGTTGATAATAGAAGAATGAGGAGAATAAAAGTCCTCTTATTTAAAGAATAATGAAACAACTAAAATCCTCCCCTAGCTAATTTAGAAATGACTTAGTTGAAGAGTATAATAGGTAGTAAATTTTGAACATAGTTTAGATAGTTTCAATGAATAAAAGAAGTAAATAATAGAATATGATTAGATAACTTGATATAATTAAATCAGTAAATATGCTAAATTGAAATTTGAGGTTTCAAATATCCTATTCTTTCATCTATTCATCTCAATAATCTTCTTCGATGTATCAAATTATTTAATTATTCCAAATTATTCATTTAAACTCTTTTTCTTTCATTATCTAATCCTTAAACCTCTAAACATGTTATTTAAATGTTTAGTGAATTCATAAATCCTTAAACTTAGTTTAGCTTTCATTTCTAGAATCCCCATAAAATTTGAATTCGTTTGTCCGTATAAAAATATATTTCTTGAGCCCAACCCAAGCCAAATATCAATTTTAGATAAACCAAACTCCTAAACTAAATCCCTATTCCATATTATTCATTTCCAACATATAGATTCTTAAATCATTTCTTAAATACTTTCATAACTAAAGATATTTATCCGAAAGGTTTAAACCTAATGCCCTTACTCTAAAATATCTTTTAAATTATTTTTATCCTTTCCTTTTCCTTTTCTTTCCCATGTCTTTCCTTGTTTTTTTTTTTTTCGTTTTTCTCTTTCTCTCTTCTCTTCCTCTTCTTTCTCTCAAAATCAACTCTCAATCTCAATTTCGATAAGATCATAGGAGAATTTAAAATTAGAAAACAAGATGGAAGATGGAGAATGAGCATGTAGAAGCTTCATCAACTAGGAAGAAGGAGGAGTAGTGAAGATAAATTTGCATATGTTTGCTAAAAAGATAAGTATAGTTGTTTGACTTTGCTTTGATTGTTGCTTCTGTATGTATATCATGGCTTAATGCTAGATATAGGTAAACTTGTAAATTTGTAATATATGAACTTATAGGCTAAAACCTAAGTGAGTTCATGTTTCTTTCCTCAATAATGAAAACATGACTCATTGTATCTTGCCGCTTTTCTCTTTGATCTTTTAGTGTTAAAATGTCAAGTGAAACACAGTAGGAACATGGCTCGTTATATCTCGTCGTGCTTCTTAATGGTTTTCAAACTAAGCAAAACATGACGTTGACATGGCTTGTTATATTTGGTCGTGCTTCTCATATGCTTGTACATGGGGTAAAACACAACTAATGTATTCGCCAATGCTCTTCATAAAAATTTGAATAAAATAAAATGAAATAGATTAATGATAGTTAATTTGATATGTTGGTTAATTGTATTTAAAAGTGAGTCAAGAGAATTTATAGATTAATAACAAATTAGAATAAACAAAGAAGTTAAGTATAAAATGAACTTAGTTGATCAATCTAAGTTCAATTTGACTAGTTAGACTTTAATGAGCTAAACTGAATTAGATTGATTAAGTTTAATCAACTTGACTAAGATTATGTTAATGTAGGCTTAATAACTTGTAATTAGCTTAGATTAATAGGCTAAGCTAAAAAATGATTAATATGGAGAGTATGTTGTTTCAAATGTTTTTCTTTTTGTAGAAGAAAATGGGTATTTTTGAAAATGAATAATATGATGATGTTTTTATAAAATAAATGTTCATGAACAAAAGGAAAGAAAAGAAATATTTGATAGACAATGGAGAACTATCTATATCTTAGCGTGGCAATACTCATAGCTATGGTGGGATTCTTACTTAGTTTTTAATCAAATAGGTTTTTAAAATGAATTTGATGTAAATGGATAAATAATTTAATAGCTTATATGAGCTTAATTTCGTGAACAGATGTTCGCCTACCCTCTGTTTCTGTTTGGATTTCGAATCAATAAGGTACGTAATGGTATGTCTGTTGGTTATTAAGGTAGGCATACATCTTAAATGAAGTAAAATTTCAAAGACGGCTTAATAATTAATGAGTGCTGCTTGTATTTGTGCTATTTAATCTAGTCTAGGGAGTGACAACCTTGTCCAGAGCTGGGCACGGTAGTGAAATACCCTAAATCTACACCTAGTAGAGTTTGAAATAGTTTAATTGAATAGTATGATAGATAGTTAATTTTGAATATAGTTTAGATAATTTAAATAAATAAAAGAAGCAAACAATAGATTTTGACTTGACAACTTGGTATAGTTAAATTAGTAAATAGGTTAAGTTGAAATTGAGATATCAAATATTTATATTTTCTAAAATCATCTATTTTCATCAAAAACTTTCAATATAAAGCAAACTATCTAATTTGTACCCAGTTCTTCATTTAAACTCCTTTTATTTCTATTTCAAATTCAAATTCCTAAATCTTAAAACAAACATTTTAAAATGTTTTGCAAATTCCTAAATCCTTAATTTTTAATTAACTTTAATTTTCTCATGTTCTTATAATTTTTAAATTCAACTACTTTTTCAAAAATATAAGTTTTTAAGCTCAAATCCAAGCTAAATATTTGTTATTTATAAGCTAAATTTCTAAACTATATTTTGGTTCAAGTCATTAATTTCTAATATATATATCTTCAAATTATTTTCTAATTACTTGCGACGCATAGAATAATTGTCAGAAAGGTTTAAACCTAATATCCTTACCTAAAAATATCTTTAATTTTCGTAAATGATTATACTATATCTTCTTTTTCTTTTTTGACTTTTGGGGCTACTTTCCTTTTCTTCTTCTTTCTCTTTTCCTTTTTATTTCTCTTTCTTCCTTTTCTTTTCATGTAACTTTCCTCTTCTTCTTTTCTTTCTCAAATTCTATAACTAAAGTCTCAATTTCAAGAAGATTAGAGTAGAAATTGAAGTTAGAAAAGAAGATAAGAAGTATGAATCATGCTAGTAGTAACTTCAATAACTAAAAAGTAGTGGTGGTAGAGCAGATCAAGAAGCCTATGTTTGCTAAACATGCAAGCTAAGTTGTTTTTCTTATTTTGATTGTTGTTATTGCATGAAATTGATAAATAGATGCTAGTTATATGTAGAATTTATGATAAAAATGATAGGTTAAAGATATGAAAACATATATGTTAAAGATTGGATATGTGTATTCATGAGTAGATAGAGTGTTTGATGAAATATTGAGTTATATGAAGTAATAGTATGTATATAAGCATTATAAGTTATGTTTATGAATGTATATGATGATAATAAGATGTTTTGTTGAAGTATGTTGTAAGCAAGTAGTTGAAAATAAGTAATTAGACAAAGGAAAAAGATAACTCTAACGCCCTACTCACCATGGGCGTGATATGACCAATGATCTCTTATAGATAAATAATTTTCGAAGCTAAGGCTTGATCATGGCTGTGATGAGGGGTGTGATCCCCTCTATCACATTTTTCCCTTTGATCACAGGTATGATGAGGCTTATGATGACGACCATGACCCCCACCACAGGCATGATGAGGCAAGTGATGAGGATCATGGCTCTCATCATGAGCATGATCTGTTCCCCTAATGCTGTTCATAAAAAAAATGAAATAGATAAATAATAGTTAATATGATATGTTAGTTAATTTATATAATTAGGAATGAGTTAAATGAACTTATAGATTTAATAACTAATTAGATTAAATATAGAAGTTAAATATAAAATGAACTTAGTTAATTAACTAATTTTGCCTAATAAACTTTAATAAGCAAAAATGAATTAGATTGATTAAGTTTAATCAATTTGACTAAGTAATTTGATTTATTAATTTTGGCTAGTTACAAGTTAAAATAGGCTTAATAACTAGTAATTGATTTAGATTAATGTGTTAGGTTATACCATAATTAATATGGGGAATATGTTATTTTCAAATGTTGTTTGTTAAGAAATATGAGTATTTTGAGATGTTTTTGTAATAAATGATTTTAAATAAAGAGAAAAGAAATACTTTGACAGACAATGGAGAACTGCCCGTATCTTAGCAAAGCAATTTTCACAGCAATGGTAGGGTTTCTAATTAGTGTCTAATCAAATAGGTTCTAAAATTAGTTTGATATAAGTGGATAGCTACTTTAATTTTTTATATAAGTTTCATTCTTGAATAGATATGGATACCTGACTTATCTTTTGAATTGGCTTCTGATCTACCCTGTTTCTGTTTAGATTTTGGATAATATGAAAGGTACGCAGTGACATACTTGTTGCGTGCTAGGATAAGCATATTAAAATGAATTAAAAACTTAAAGATGACTAAATAATTAATGAGTGTTAATTGTGCTTGTGTCATTTAATCTGGTTCGAGAAGTGACAACCTTATCCGGAGTCGAGCACGGTAGTTAGACACTTAAGCTACCCTCTACCATGATGCCATGGCAAATTTATAAGTGGCTCAACAAGTAGCTGATGGGGTAAATAGTGTCGATGTAACATTTGCTTAAGCTTGGGATAAAGTAACATGGTTTAGTTCACGTTTGTGGAACTAGTTGAACTAAATGATGTTTTGGACTGAGATAAGTAAAGCTATGTAAATCCTAAATGAGCTGTTTTTCTCTTTTTTAGTTAGATATAGGAGATATAGGTATTCAGGCTGCCTATATCAATCTCCTAAGAAGGTGTTGTTACTCAAGATCTCTAAATTCTTAGAGGCTTGATTCATAATGTAAGTGCTTTAATGTTGATTTGTTTTACTTTAATTTAAAGACAATAACCTATAGTTGTTGTATTGCATCAAGCATGTGTGACATCTCATGTGTGCTTGTGTTACTGTCGTATGGGCTTTAGTTCATTATGTTATTCTTTCTAGGTGTTGATGTGATGATGATGATGTTGATGATGATAGTTTGGATAAAGATGATGTTTGACTCAGGTATGAGCGATTCTAGAAAATCTGGAGGAGTGAAGTGGATTTAGGACCGTTGGATTATTGTGTTTTATTTTATTTTGTTTTAGAATTGGATTTAGTCTTTTTGAAACTTGTAATTTCATTAAGGGTCTAGTGGAGCCCAATATTTTATAAATAAGTTTTAAGCTTTGTTGTTCCATCATAAAAAATATATGAGATACTTGATGGTATGGTTTTATTTCATGAAAGTTGGTCTACTCTCATGAGTGGAAGTTATACATCTTTTTATAAAGTTTATTTTTACCGCTGCTAAATCCAATTGTTTCCAAAATCTAATTAAATGATTTTCGTAATTAAAATTGGCTTATTCGGCATAAACATATCTTTTAAGAAAGCTTGAGCATGTAATATTTAATATATTATATATGGTTAGGGGACAAGGCATTGATTGATTTTAGATTCAAGGCATGTCAGGTCCTTATAGGTAGTTAGGCGCTTAGGCTACTTCTTACCACAATGTAATGGTATGCCATGATGGAATGAGAATTCATAAGTGGCTTGGTGGGTAGCTGATAGGGCAAATGTGTTGATTCTCTATATATTTAAAGTTTTGATGATAACAAAATGCTCAAAGAACTAACTACTCTATTAGTGTGAAGAATTATATCTAGAACTTTATACAGAATATTGGTGAATTTGTTGAACAAATATATAAGGTTGAATGATATTAATTCTTGAATATGAACAAGTTTTTAGATAAGTTAGACAAGAGTTGTTATACGATATGATGATTTCGGATGCTATTTAGAAAGGAAAAAGGTACACAGAATGTTTTCCAGAAGGATAATTAAAGTATAAAACATTCCCAGCAACACAGAACTTTTCATAGAACCTTTGGGAGAAACTCAAAACAACCATTCTGAATTAAAGTTAGTTTCTAGAAACATAGAAGATTTTCAAGAACCTTCAGCAGTAATTCTGAGTTAAAGATAGCTACTGTTCATCTTCTCAAATAAGATCTACATTTTTTTATGAAGAAGATCAATGATTTTGAAGACCTAGCTCCGAGATAATAAGTATATTTGGATAGTATACTTATTCGTTCCACTAAAGTTGGATTATCCTAGGGGATTAAAGCAATTGTCGGATTGATTATATTCATCAAAGAAGTTTTCTAGAGATAAAGACAGAAGTTACGATTGATCAACGATGGACTGATTTCAAGACAGAACAGTTATGTTTTCTGATTTTTCTCAAGATAAAAACAAATTCGAATTGGATATTATTAAGAAAATCAAAATAAGAACAATGTTATCTTTAAGAAGATGACACACGAAGATCACGTTGAAGACCGTGATATTAGCAACAATTCTCTAGATCTATCTTCAAGATCAACGTTATTAGAAGCTTTCAAAACAAAAAACAAGTGGATTATCTTAAATCACGAATTTCAAGCAGATCTGATCTTACTTCAGCGTATCAAGAATTCAAATTCAAATCTGGAACCGAAGTAAATAAGAAGAACAAGATTTTCTCTTGAAGATATTAGCAGCGTTTGAAAAATTAATTTAAAGATAAGAGGTTACAGATTTCCAGCCGAGATTTTTGGGATATCTATCTTATCTCAAGCGCAAAAAATTCTGAATGATAGAAGGACATAATATGCGAACAAAGATAAAGGAAGAAAGAGATACAGAACTTGATACTATTCAAGAAAACAAAAAAACCGAGAGCTGCTTGACTTAATTATTAAAGAGAAATCTAAGAGTTGAAAAAAGCAAACTTTCTTTATTCCTTTCATGTGCAGAATTATAGCAAATTTTATTGCAATTTTTACAGTTTATTCTTTTACAAACGAAGCAACTTGTTGTTGGCTTCAAGTGAGTTAGTTCAATTACTAGTTTAGACTCTGTAGATCGATTGGAGCTAGAGAATAGCTGTGAGAATCGAGTAGAGAGAATTGTACAGGTTTGTAATTGATTTTATTGGATATAGTGAAACTAACCCGAAGGATATCGGGGTCCCCGACTCGGAGCTGGAAGAGTGGACTAACGCACAAGGCGGAACCACTATAAATATCTGCTTGATCTTCTTATCCCTTCTGTATTTATATTTCCACAGGTTATTTTTTATTACTATTTAATTGTTCTTATTGTTCCCTTAACTTAAAATCAAAGGGGATTGTTTTAAAAGGCAAAAATTTTAATTTTCTGAAATAATCAATTCAACCCCCCTTCTTAATTATTTTCGGGACCAACAAAATGTTATCAGCATAATGTTTGCTTAAGCTTAGAGTGAAGTAACATGGTTTAGTTTACGTTTATGGGACCAATTGAAGATGTGTAACAACTATGAACTCTAGATGAAGCTTTTTTTTTTTTTGGTTAGATATAAGAGATATAAGTATCCTGACTACTTATATTAACTCCTTAAGTAATTGTTGTTACTATGAACACCCAGATTCCTGAAGGTGTGATTCGAAGTGTGAGTGCTCCTATGTTGCTTGTTTCACTTTAATTTAAAGATAATACTTGTTGTTTGATGCATTGCATTAGAATAAACATGTGTGTCATTCTATGTGTGTTTATGTTATTGTCGTACTAGGCTCGACTCATTGTTGTTTTCTTTCTTGTGAATGATGATTTGATGATGATGATGGTTGAAACAGGGAGAGTTTGTTGAAGAATGAGACGAGTTAGGATTGTTAGATTTTATTCTGTTTAAAGAACTAGATTTGTATCTTTTAAAGTCTTTTTTTCTATGAGGGCTTGGTGAAGCCTATATGTTTTGTATAAGTTTTGAAGCTTTGTTTATCATCAAGAAAGATATATGAGATACCTAATGATATAGTTTTGTTTTATGATGGATGATCTACTCATGTGAGTAGAAGTTAGAAATATTTTTATAAAGTTTATTTACCACTGCTAAAGCCAGTTGTCTTCTAAACTTAATTAAACGATTCATAATTTAAAACTGGCTAGCAAATGTTCATAAACAAATCTTTAAAGAAAGCCTGAGTGTATAATACTTAAGGTATTATACGTGGCATAGTATATGCCTTGATGAAATTTCAGGGCGTTACAAATAATAATGCCCCATGAGCATGTAAGGTCACTTCAAAGACACTCTTTGTTTACAATCTATTAAAAGCTTATTCTACTTCTTTTTTCTTGATATTTTGCTTTTAAAAGAGTCACAAAGTTAAAAGAAATGGATAGGATAATAAAAGAGACTAAAAAAAACTTATGGATAAAGATTTGCAACTCAATTCACATCTCTCGGTTTGTATTGAATCTCATAATCAAATGACAACTTAGCTAGTTATTGCTGCTATTTTAAGGTTGGAATGACTTGAGACAACATTTCCGTAAGGCTTCATTGATCTGTGCAAATAACAAAGTGAAACCCTAAGAGATACTAGTGCCATTTCTTAAGTGCTTCGATGATAGTTACCAATTCTTGAACATAAGTACTATCCGTTTACAATCTTAGAGGCTAAAAAATGCAATAAATTGATGGCCTGATGTAGTATAAGCCCTATACCAACCCCAAAGTATATGTATCCACATAAAAGTCTTGGTAAAATCCATTAATGCCAAAATAAGAGTAGTCATCAAAGCTTGCTTCATTTGATTAAATACTTTTTGGGCATAAGAAGCCCATTCAAAAGAATTCTTTTTAAGTAGATTTGTCAATAGTGATGCCATTATAACATAATTTTGACAAACTATGATCATATCCAGCTAATCCTAAAAAAGCACGTAACTATTTAATAGAGCTTTGTAAAGGCCAATCTTGAATGGCTTGGATTTTTCAGGGTCAGTGTTACTCCTATGGGAACAAAATGTCCTAAATTTCTATGGCCTAAGTACTCTTCTAAAGATTTGCTGTAAACAAGAACGTCTTCAAAGAATACGATGAAATACCATAAGTCATGGCTCAAAAAGCTCATTAATCTTAGCTAAAAAGCAGAAAGGGCATTTGATAACTCAAAAGGCATAACATTAAACTTATAGTGACCCTTATGGGTGTGGAAAGTTGTCTATAAATGTTCCCAAGGAACATTTAACTTGATGATAACTTACACGCAAATCAAGCTTTGGAAAAAATGGAGGCTCCATACAATTCATCTGATATTCGTCAATTACGGGGATAAAAAATTTGTCCACAATAGTAGCTCGATTCAAGGCTTTATAGTCTACATGGAAATGCCAAGAGTAACTTGTACTTTGACTTATAATCCTTGAATCCAACATTTGTATACTGGTTTTTTCGATTTTTGCAATCTAGAAATGAGGATGCATGTATTGGCAAATGTTAACAACTAGATACTTGGTTTTTTAGATGAATATGATATTGTATAGAACGTAATAGTGTCAATGATGAAGGAGTCTCAAAGATGCCTTAAAGTATGATTGAATAGAACTATTGCTGGTGGTGGCACCATAAGTGAATCATCTTTTTGAGCCATCAAAGTAAACAATCTAGCTATGTTATTACAATTCACTAAATCAACAAATGGTGATGTTCGTTGAGTTTAGGTTCCCAGCTATTAATGCCTTGTAACTAAATAGAATTGCCATTTAAAGCAAAAAACACGGTAAATGTAGAATAGTTTGCTATGATAAGACCTAGCGTCTTCAACCATTCAATATCCAAAGATTAAATCTACCCTATGAACGGGTAAAATGTAAAAAGTCTAACCTTGAATTATGTGATAAATAGTCAATAATACATTATGAGAAACTATGGTGCAAGTCTGGTTTTCATCAAATCAATCATCGAATGAATTACCTATTATGGACATAATAGGTAATTCAATTGTTTGGCAACTCTATATTGAATAAAATTGTGGGTGCTCTTGAATAGATTAAAATGCTCACCTTTTTTCCCAAATTGTCCCAAGTAATGTGAGGGTTTTAGAAACATGAACCCTAGAATGAGCATAATAACCAATGTCAACATTATCATTAGTAGCTGAATGTCATAATCATTCTAGAACCACCTTATCATCCATAGTAAAATCCAATATGATTGAGCTTGAGTTAGGATTAAATATGAACATTTTTTGAATGAAATTAGGTATTAATATCATAATATTTAGAATAGAATATATACACGTGTGTGTGTGTATCTCATGACTAGACAAGCCTAATATGCACAACAAATCAATCTTGAGTTCATCAACTATTATTTCAAGTTGAGTTTGAATCTAAATTTTAAACCTAATCAAATTTGATATTTGAATTCTCGAGTATAGCTCAAAAACAAAATTGGACCTCATCATTTTGACTCATTTACGGCTTAAGTATAAGACTCAAGAAGATTATAGTTTTATCTAAATTTTTTTAATACTTTAATTTATTAATAGCCGAGTTGAGTTTAAACCAAAGACACTAAACTTATTTGTCAAGTCATCTCAGGCCATATGTATATGGCTTAATGAGTTACTTAACTTAATTGAGATAAATCGAGCTTAAATATAAGTGACTTCCAATTGAAATTAGCATTATTTAGTTAGAAAAAAAGACATCATTTTTTTCCCTAAATAAAACAAGTCTAAATGAGCTTAATTAAATAGAATATTTGATCTTATCAAGTGCTATTTGAGTTGAGTTCCAGCTAAATTTTTAACTTAATCAAGTTCAAGATTTAGATTTTTCTAAGCACATCCTACAACAAATATGTTGTACCTTAATAGCTTAATCTGTTAGTGTAAGAGTATATATATATATATATATATATCTTAGTTTCTTTACAATTTTGATTGGGTTCATGAGATACTCACATGTTTTTATTAGAGATGCTTCCATTTTCCAGTTCTTATACACGCATCTATTGACAACCATATCGTGAGGGAATCATAGTATGCAATGAACTAGAACACCCAACACATCTCCTGTATGCATTTTCTAGTAGCAAATACCGTGAAAGTTTCTTAATCTACTACGTATGGAGTTCCATTTTTAATGATGGTCCTGATTTGAAAAAGCACGAGATTATGAGAATATGGTCTAGTGAAGTCCATACTATCCTAGACATTACTCACTGTTTACAACTGACAACTCTGCTTTTGCTCATATTACTGTTGGATACAATGGCATATTTCAAGGGATTCCAGGACTTATTCAAACTAAATATGATTCCATGCATTTAAGTGAAAGGATTTGCTTTTGATGATTTGGTAGATCGAATTAAATCTCGTAGATTTTATCCATAATATGCGGATCATCGACATCTGGAGTATGCCATAAAGAAAGATCTGCCTAATTTTGACAATCTTAAAAAGATACCTTACCCTTCATGACTCAAGCCTGCAGTTTGTTTTGTTTGATGCTTTTAGAAACCAAGCATCACATGGAAAAGGAGAAGCCATAGCTGCTTTACAATGTTGACTCCCTTTTCTGCACTCAGGGACTACCTCCCTCCACCAAAAGAGCGGCACCTAGTCTCCAGTATGCATTGATCATTGAACACATCTATACATCAATAGACTTATGGGCATAGACAGATCTTTTAGAACTTTCATAGCTATATTTTTCTCAAAAATTTTGAAAAGATAAAAATCTCCGAGTCATTGATGAAAGGACTATTAATAATGATGGATTTAAGGATTTTAAGACAGTTATAAAGTGTCTACACACATTTTCAACAGTTATGGGGGAAAATTGAAGTGGCAGGAATGGTGGATTTTGTGGTGAAAAAAAAAAGGGCAGGTTTTTGGTGTCTCGGCGTGTTGGCAGGAGAGGAACCAGTAATGGCACCAAAAGATGGTGAAGAAATTACATATAAAATTTTACGAATCACACAAGAAGCTTAACCAGAGCATTCGACTAGAAATTTCGGGTAACATGGTAAATATTCTATGCTGGGAAGATCTTGGAGAAACACTCGGATTTGAGGACGAAAAAACAAGAGGCAGGATAATAAGATATGTGACGTTTCTTTTCTCAATAATGAAAACCCCAAACTTGCAGAGACAAAGAGAACCCACCCTGCAAAGATATAATCACCAACGTTTAATGTTTCTTCTTTCTCAACCGTATGTAACAGAACAGGTAGTAAAATTCAAGATAAAGATAAAAAAGGAAGCCTAAAGATGGAAAGAAAGGCACATTAATTCATATATATGTATTGGCTAATGCTGATGAGATCCTTAATTTCATCAGATATTAACAGTACAGCAGCTCTAGTAATAATTATAATTAGGTTAGCTACTCCATGGTGGTCCAGCATTTATACTGGAAGTATCTGGAAAACAACTAAGTACAAGGATAGTAACATCTCCATGCTTCAAAGCAGACCCTTGAGAATTACAGAACTTCTAAATCCACATCAAGAAAAATCATGTGACAGAAGTTTTGTTTCTTTTTTTCACAGATACCATACAGAGCCATTTGGATTTGGTAGAGACTCTATGGTATAGTCAGCTGCCTCCAAATTAAAGGCAGAGCTGAATTTGAAGTCACGGACGTTGTCATGGTGATTGGAGTCAAATGGAGAATCAAAAGTCCTGCATTGGTCCAACTGGATGCCAGCTGATGAAAAAACAGGCTGCTTCATGGATGCATTTGCTTCTTCAGCTAAGCTTCCTCCTATATTAAGTCCCCGACCATAGAAGTTGTCATCCATTGTGTTCTGAACTTTCTGAAACTGCTGATTATGAAATTCCATCACTTGGTGTTTCCCAAGATCCTTGTGGGGTTGAAGACTAGCATCATAGAATGATGCGAGGTTAGAGATCATCTCTTTCCCATGCTCAGAAAGTCCAAGTCCAGAAATTTGAAGCCTGGAGTTGTCTGAGTCATTGGAGGACATATACTGGGCTGATTGAAAGGCTGGGAGAAAACCGCACGATTGTCTTCATGGGATACTTGCAATTCTGATCTCTTAAACACATGGGAATAATTATATATGGGCAATTCAATTGATGGTTATTTCTTGAAGTCCTGTCAATGAACCCCAAGCCAGCATCACTATAAGGGCACCCAGGGAATTCACAAGCATACATCTGATGATTTATCTTCATAGGTGGTTCATTGGAAGAATGCTTTCTCTTTGTAAATAAATCAGCACTGGAATCAGTTTCTATTAGCTCTCCTTTGATTTGATGAACCAATGGAGGCATCATAAGAGTCTCTCTTGGTACCCCATTATTAGCCCCTAACTTGAAGATATTGACATCAAAAGGCTTGCACTCCACCTCAATTTTAGGGTCATCTCCTACCCCTTCTACATCATAATCACTACTATCACTAATGACAAAAGATCCACATGCACTACTTGAAACAGGTGGACAGCTATCAGGATACAGCTTACGAGAAAGTGCTTCTTCCTGGTTGATTATTGCTAGCCAAGTAGCACTTTCCTTTGCAGTCATCTTATCCTGCAAGCATTTACTTTGCTGGACAAGTTTCCTAATCTTTGCAATGTCAGGGGACATATGCTTGATAACTGCTGTAAGAACACTCACCTTCCAAGCTTTCTTTAGATCATGGGGCTTCTTGTAAGGAGGTGGTCCTTGGTCCTTGGGTAACCCCAATTCAGACCACCATTCCTCCTCTCCAGTCGGCCACCAAGGAGGTGGAACACCTTTCTCTAAAGGGAAACGCCTTTGTGGAGGGTCACAGTGCTGCATCAGAGCTGACAAAAGCGAACCAAGAGTTGTATCTTGTAGCTCTTGCAAGGTGTGTGGTGTGGAGGTCACCGAATTGCAATCTTCAATCTGGCCAGGAATTGAATTATCTGCCTGGTATTTGGCAATCGCAGCAGGACCATTTCGATCAAACCTGACTTTTTCCTTCCACCATGCTCGAAGATTGTCAGATGCCCCACTCACTGGCTTTCCCTTCTCAGGAATGATCCCATACACAAAACCTTGGGCTTTACAAACTTCCATCATTTTTAACATGTATTTCAAGATACCATCTTGAGCCCTTGACATTTTTTTCCTCCTAGCTTGTTCCTGTGTTTGTCTTTGCTTCTCACAGTTCATCACTTCCTTGTTCTTGTTTTGCTCCTTAAGCGCTTCAAAAGCATTCTATCCCTCCACATCCTCCTCTCAAGTTCATCAACGTCTAAGTCATCATCAGAGTAATCCTCATCAACAACATTTTCTGCTTCATGCACTGCAGCAGTCTCTCCTACACCAGAGGGGCAGAGAAGAACTCAATATATTGCAAAAGCTCATTTCATCAAATATTCCATCTCGTGAGTTGATCACACAAAGCAACAGAAGTTGATGTCTGTGTTCTTTCTCTTAGAACAGCAACTTTTCTGAACAACTTTGCCTTTGAACGACCAGAGATCAGCACTGACACAGCGTTTAATTATACTTCCTAAAATAAAATAGATCATATAATTATAAAAAGGAAAAAAGAACCCATGTATGGACTAAATACATGAAGATTAAACCATTACATCTATTCAGTAAAAAATCCTGATTAATGCAACATCAGTTTCACAGATATTATAAGAAGGCATTACTGAGAAAAGAAAATATAATAACCATTAATCACATCAACAGTACATGCACTTGAAAAATTAAAAAAAAAAAAAAAAAACCATCTCCCTGTCAAAACACCTAGATCAGAACAGCAGTAATAAATTTAGATACTCGTACTCTGTCAAGATAAGAATCCATGACAATATGTATGGAAAGGATTCCATTTTAAGGGAGTCGAAAAAGTACTATCCTGTAGACCTCTACACATCTGCCCTTTACTCAACATATTTCTTTAGACAAAGGCTCCAATTTTTCCCTCTCAAATAATAATAACAACGATCAATCGCAAAATGAAAAACAATTTACACTTGTCTCACAAGGAGATTACTAGCAAAAGATAAGGAAACAATTTCACAAAAGTAACATATAACCTGCAAAAGAAGATCCATATTCATAATAATAAGAAGAAGAAGAAGATTGATTCACAAGCACAATCAACAATCCAATCGGTCCGTCCCCGGTGCAAATTTGCTGAATTTCTGCGTTCAGGCTAAGCAACAAAAAAAAGTAGATATTCCATTTATTTATTTAGTTTTTCCCTTGTCGCAAACTTTCTCAAAAATAACATATCAAAGTCCTTGAGTTAGATCATAGACCAAAACAACCATACAGCAGATAAGAAGCAATTCATATAAACAATAAAAAGAGCCAAAACCACACGTTTAGCAAGCACATAAACCTTAAAATGAAGTAACTCAATCCGATAAATCACATACCAAGCAACATATACTAAAGAAATATGTGTGTATATATAAACATATAGAAGCAAGTAAAATCCGAGAACAACCGTTTAAGTCGAATTTACTAAAACTCAAAACCCAAGTAACAGATAAAAACATCATTTCAACACCTTCAACTGCAAATTCAATAAGGTGATCGATCACGAAGCCACATAAAAAAACACAGATGTCACTTCAAGTACGAGTCTACGTACGAACATGTTGGAGGGAAAATGGAAAAAAAAAATAAAGAAAGAAAGTAAGAAGAAAGAAAGATGGAATTTTACCTAAGCAACCTTAAAAGAAGCAGCAGCAGTAAGAGGAAATTTTCTGGTTGTTCTTCAGGCTCTGCTTTTTACAGGGGAAGAAGAGGGACATTAGTTTATAAGTTGTATTATAAGATGGTGATGGAAGTGATGAACTGTTGGGTTGATGTGGAAGTTGAAGTGAAAAGTATTATATAAAAAAAAAATTAAAAATGAAATGAAAAGTGTGAAATGGATATGCAGAAGTGGAATGAGTTAAATGAGGGACCGGGTCATAAAAATTGACCGCGGTTAAAACGTGGGTTGGTGTTTTTTTTTTTTTTTTCCTCTTTATTTTGCTTTCCAATTAATAAGATAAGTGGAACGTGGAATTGAACGCAGAAATGTCTGTTTATGTGTCTTTTTTTTTTTTTTTAATGATTGAGGTAAGTGGGGATTTGGAAAGTTTTTGCTTTTTTGGTTTTTAGTGTTAGAATTTATTGTAAGTGTTGCTTTTTCCTGTTACTTGACTTGACTTTCTTCTGCCGACATAGATATATACATATAAATATATATGTTACAGTTTTATTGTTATGATTGTTATTATTTTTAAAATGAATTTATACGTTTTTCTTAATTTGATTTTAAAGTGAAATGAACTACATTGAGTTAATATATTTTATTTTAATTAAATTCATTTTCTAATATTTACATTATTTAAGGTATAGAAGGGAGTGTTACGGTTACTTATAGGTATCCTTTCTAAGTTGTTCAAAAGTTACTTTAGTATTAATATTCATATATTTTATCATTTTTATTTTACAATACAGTGTTATTTTACTAAAGTTATAAATATTTATTATTTCGTTTCTTTGTAAAAAAAATAATGTTTTACAATAGATTAACAATTACGTATTCAATACATCCATTTTTTTCTTCAAATTCTGAATTACCTTAATTCAATATTTACCGAGGAAATGATAATTGCACTCACAGTAATAGTAAATTTTGAATGAGTCTATATAACGCAAAGTAGCTAACATATCAACAAGCTTTCTGTTCGTGTCTTTTCAAGCATTCACATGCATGTACGTATAAATAAAAATAAAGTTTACTTTGGACTATTTCAAAAAAAAAAATTATTTTACCATTTTGGGTTTTTTTAATTAAGCTTTTTTTTTTTCCAACTATTATAATAACGTGGCCTATTAGACCATTACAATATGTTAACATGAAAATCGAATCTGGTACCTCAACGATGATGAACCGAACTAAATATCATTAGTTTATAAGATCATTGATGTTATAAGTTGAAGCTTTAAGATAAATTTATTTACACATTTTTTTTGTCACATTGATTATGTCATACCTTGTTTTTAAATAACTTAATCAATTATTTTTTTCTTAAAAAAGCTTTCATATTTTAGTGTATCTTTAAAGATTTTATGATTTGATAATGAAAATATAAAACTCTCCCAGGTTCGTTCATCAGAATTAGGCTAAAGTTATTATTGATTTTTCAATATTTTGTTATCAATTACTTCAGATCTTTTATTTCCATATAGAGATTATTTGCTTCACAAGCATGTCAACCCATTTGTCCAAATACAAATACTTCTGTTGATCAATTTAATAATAAGTGCTGTTTTATTTATTTCAGGCTTCTCAACCCCTTGAATAGTCCTATTTTTTCATTGGGGCAATAAGTGGTTAAAAGATTTACTACTTGAATTTCAATTTAAAAAATTGATAATTTTATATCAAACTCTATAAAGGTGGCTGCAGATTTATGAACAGGAAATGTTGAACAAGTATTTACAAGTCCTAAAGCATTATGAACTAAATGCAATATTAGAAAGTTTAAACGTCAAATGGACAAAGCTAAAAGGTAAATTGTATCAGAAGATAACATTTAGGGTAAATTCAAATGAGAAACAATGTTGAAATAAGTGATTAAAAAAAATTTATCAGTATTATATAAAATGATACAAATAAGAGATTAAATTTTAAGTGGCTAAACAAAATGATCAAAATTATATAAAATAGAAAAAATAAGAGATCTTTTTTTTCTATTTGTCACTTCCTTATAACGTTGATTTTTTTTAGCCATATAAAACATTAGTCTATTAGTCATATTACTTTACATAATGATCATCCATTTTCAAGCACTCAAACATTACTCCTGTAGATGTACAAGTTACTCCTTATTTGAACTTCCCTCAAACATAAACTAAATGATATAGAGCTTTTAGTGGTTTTTTTTTTCTTAAAAAAAAAAAACGAAAGTACTTTCATGATACTATAATGTTGGAATTTTCTCTCCCACACATTAGGAAAAAAAAAAAAAAACCAACAATTAGTCTAATATTGAATCCATTGAGTAAAAACTAAAGAGCCGTATGGCTTCAGTTAAAACTTTTAATTCGTTGGTATTAAAAGTACAAAAAACTGATAGATATAATATATAATTAATTTAAAATATAATCACGATTATCTATATTATAATTATATTTTTCATAAGATATATGTTTATTAATTTTATATAATTATATTTTTACAAAACTACATCATGCGAATTATATACATGTGTAATGTTGTCTCATGGGAGGTTAAAAAAAGAAAAGAGAAAAAAAAAAAAAAAACAGGGAGTAAGATTTATTAAAAATAAATAAATAAAGAATTTGATAACTTGTCATAAGTGAATTTAGTAAAATGGTATCATATCTAGTATAACATTGATGAGTAATAAAAAATAATGATAATAAGTCTATATAACCCTGACATCCTATTTAGAGGGAATATTATCTATTCTCTTCTCATTCAATTAAACTTTTATTATGACATTCAATTCAAGAGAAAATGAAAATTTATAATAAATTGCTAATAAAAGCATGATTTAATGGTTTATTTTTAATTTTTATCATAAATATCCCTATCTTGAAAATATCTTCTATATAACTAATAATTCTGTTAGAGCACTTTTGCAAATTCTATAATTAAATGTGAGGGCTTGATAATTGGTAAAAGTGCCTTAGGTTATGGATAATAGACATTTGCACAAGAGATAAATGAGAAACAGTTATGGTTTGTAGTGTTTATTTAATAGCTAATGTATGTATAAAATAGTTATTGGGAATAACATTGTAACTTGTGGCATCATTTATAATTTATCACATGTTTCCCATCCTAAAATATGGAGTCAGTTATAGGAAATATAGGTAATCTTTAAAAGTTGCGACTCCTGTAGGAGTTTTATTTCATTTGCATTAAGTTGTGTCTTTGAAAATGCATATGTTATGCGATGAAAATACTAAATAGATAATCCAAGGGCTTGAAATTAAGTTTTAAGACATTTTAAGACCTGGCTTTTGATTGTACTTTTAATAAACGTAATGAATACTTGGTTTGACTAGTTTTTAGAAGTTAGGTCCTACAGTAAAAAAAAAATGAAAATACAAGTTCTAAAATGAAAAGATAAAAAAAAAAAACCATGTATCTTTCTCTTTCCTATTTTGGTATGTATTTAGCTTAATTTTATATTAATTCTTAAAATATACGTATAGCTTTGACTTGGTTCCTTTTCTTGTTACAATTTTATTTATTTATTTTTTGGGGCCAACTATATAATCAATCAGAAGTGAATAATACCATAAAATGTTATGTTCTTTGTCCAATAATTGAAGGTCAAAAGATAAAGCAACAACCCAAGTACCAAAACCCCAAAGAAAAAGATAAGGCAAGTTGGCAGAAGTACAACGTCAACCAATAAGCTGCTGCCACATGGGCCATCGTAGCATCAACCTAAGACATGTGACCACAAAATTAGTTCCCCTTCCCACTTGAAAAAAATGCTGCGACGGAATCGGGACGGCTCTTCAACGTGCAAAACGCACATCTTAGCTCAAAAGCCTCAAGCCAAGCCTCGCTTTCCGTGACCCTTCCGCCTTCCTAAACTCATTATTTTCCTTGTCATTATTTTACTCTTTTATTATTCTTTTTTTTTTAATTTATCAGGCCAATAATTTTATAATCTAATAACATCATAAATCTTGATTTTTCAAATAAAATATACCAGTTTCAAATTTCTCCTCTATGCTATAATGACAATATATATATGTATATTGGAATGAGTTAGCAAATAACAAATCCATTCATATATTTATATACATTCACCAAGGAGAATGATATTTATAAAAATACCTTTAGTAATAAATATGTATGGAATAAATGATAATAATATAAATATCATTAATATTAAATGGAAAGGAATATTTAATTCTCCCTTGAAGCAATTGTGAAAAGGAAAAAAATGGTGAAAAAGAATAATAGAAGAATTTGAATCCTCTCTGTTTGGATAATGAAGTGAGGAGAAATGGATGAAATCTTTAATTATTATAAAAGATAAAATAAGATATAACTAAAATTATTTCTATACCCTAAAATAATAAATAATTTAAAAAAAATTATATAAAAGTAATTTAAAAAAATGTCCTTGTTCGCCTCCTTATTCTCTTCATCTTTTGAGAGAAAAAATGGTGGGATCTAAGAAAAAACTTACATTTATTTTTCTTTCTCTTGTTTTCCCCTTTCAATATAAATAAGGGGATGAAATTTAATTATTTCCATTTCCTCCATCTTCTAATCATGCTTCCTAGTTCTGTTATACTAAACACATTGTTAATAACACATCCAAGGAAAATGGAACGGAACCTATAGTAATTGTATTATGATTTATTCTTACATATCAAATGTGTCATCAAACTTTTAATATATAATATCATAACTTTATTTGAATCTCATCAGATTCGCAGGACCGTATAAGGGTTATTAATTATATTTTTAAATGTTATATAGAGGTGAAATCACATTTTTAATGTTAAGGAGGTTATTTACATTGAAGTAATTTAATAACATCTTTGAACATCAGTTAAAATAATATAATAGAATATCATACATTAAGCACCTGTTCGTGATATTTGTGTGTCTATCACGAAAAGAGGATATGGGCATAAACTATGAAATAATCACATAAATTACAGTGACACTCATTAAAACCACGGGAAACGCATGTCTCTAGTTATTTAAAACAAATTATTAAAATATAGATTATATAAAAATTTATTAAAATATTATTATAGTATCACATTCATTATAGGCGATATAGCAATTTTTAATGTATATTGCATGTAATAAATGCGATATTTTTAAAAAAGTAAGTAGAGTTTAATAGATATAATACAATAATAGTGTATTTATGTTTTTTTTCCCTCTTATATTTGTGTAAATTTTTTTAACACATTGGTAAACAGAAATTAGTTCTAAAATGTCGCATTTATTCCTATTGTAAATGTTAGCTAAAACATTTTTCCTTCGATATATTAAGAAGTTAATTTCTTGTATTAGTTCGCAATTGTAATAATTTTTCATTTTCTGAGAAGTTGTTCTATCATCCGATTTGATCTATATTGATGGTGAAGTGCCAACAAAGTTAAGAATACCTAAAATTAGATGATGAATCTGCCGTAAAAAGTTACTAAAGTATATATTTATACATATACATATTCGTTATAACATTGGAGATGAAATATTCCTCGATGTCAATGTTTATGGTATATTAAAATTTCTGGGAAAGATTTCATTAAACCATCAAAGATCCAGAATGGTAAACAACCCAATCAGCAGCCATGTTTGCTTCTCCTCAAATCAGTAAGGGATGTATATATTTGACAACCCTATAGGTATACAAGTAATATAATATTTAATTCGATTGGGAAAGACATGTCGAGGGAGGACAACAATGTCCGTTCTAAAATGCCCTTGTTTTAATCGTATATATTTAGTTAGTTTATGGGTAAAATTATAACTTTTTATGATGATCAGTTTCTTAACAAATAATAAAAATATAATAACAAAATGATTAAAATATTATTAAAAAACAAATCTATTATCTAATTATTTATTTGTGTTTATGTCCTAATCTTTACACGAGAATGAATCTTTAAAATAGTTTATTATATAACATGTGTCTAATTAGAGAGGTTTGACAACGTCATATGTGGAATAATAGAAATAGACAAAACACCGTACTCGACATACCCATGTGATGATATGGAATGGGAGTCTCCATGATAATAATTTATAGTTTTGGTTGAACAGGTCGTCGCTTTGATAAAGTTGCCACAGTTTCTCCCACCACTGCCTTATTACATTATTTCGTTTCTTCTACATTGCCCGGGCAGAGATAAGGATGGATAATTGCTCAACAGTGTATTAAAGACATAAAGATGGAATGGCATTATTGACTAGTGGTAGACATTATTTGTTTCATTTTATTTTTATTATTTTAGTTTTTTATTTTTTCATTTTTAAATTATATATTTATTAAAAATAGATACATATAAAAAATAGATTTTTTATTAATAAACAAATTACATACAAATAAGATGAAGATGAAAATTAGACAATCTAAGCAGGTGACACACAGATGTTTTCAAACAAACTATTTATCAAGAAAAAAATATAGATAAAAAAATAGATATTTTTACTCATAAATAAATTAAACAGATTAAATATATATTAGATATAGATAAGATACAAATACATATCAGATACGGTATAGATACAGATGAAAAACAGATCATTCAAATAATTTTATTTATATCTTATCTTTTTTTATCTATGTATGAGTAAAAATGTCTGTTTTCTATCTATATCTATTTCTTAATAAAAATATATTTGAAAACAATAAAATAAGATACCCAAACCACTAGAATCAGATGAAAAAGATAAAAACATACATACATACCCATTGATAAGTGTTTAAGACCCTTAATGATTGTGCTATATTGACTATGTTTTATATGATATTTATCTAGGTTTTTGAAGAAAAAAGGAAACTTATTGGATTAATTGCTTATTTTAGGGATAATAGAGGTTGATTGAGTTCTTTTTAAAGAATTTATAATGGAACAGACAAAGATTTGATGGAATTTTGAAGCTATCATGAAGATATCAAGATTACACAACTGATGGATAAATTTTGGATCAAACAATGAAGAAAACATTTGGAATAAAATACACTACCCACATTCATGAGTCGTGTACATCGAGGTTGTGTATATTTTATTGTGGAGATTTTTCACGGAGTTCCAGTATACACTACCCACATTCACGGGGTCATGTATGTGGGTCGTGTATGTCGAAAAGGCTAATAATATGTTATTTTTTGTTATCAAAGGCAGACTAATAAGTTCCATTGTCATTCTAACGCTAAAATACACAAGGAGAGCTTTTCAAAGGAAGAACAACGACACAACCATCGGAGATTCACAACAATTAATTCAAGACTTTCAATTAATCATGAGATCTTTAAACTCTTCTATTTGCTGTTTTATTTGTTTATCTTATGGAAGAATAGATTTGTATGCCCTAGATTTTGCAAAACCCTAACCCATGTTCTGAATATCTTTGTTAATTGATGAAAAAGTTTGTCTTGAATTTGTTCATGTTATTTTAGTTGTCTTGTGATAATTTTTGGCCAAAATTATTACTTGTTTGATTTTTTTATTAGAAGGAAATTTCAATCGATAGGATAGATCACTCATGGATGATGAATTTGCATGTTTCACCTAGACATAGGGAGACTTCAATTTTTATTATAAAGATCAATCTTTATTTAGGGTTTATGAGTTTCACGCAATTCTATATTGAAGTTAGTGAAGGAAGAGATTCTCATTATCTCATATAGGATTAGTAATCAATTAACTTCAATAGAGTAACTGATTTAATAAAAAAACCCTATAGTTTAAGATTTAACAATTCATCAGTTAAACCTATTATAAGAGATAAGGGTTAGGGTGGATCAAAATTAGGGGCATTGTTGTGAATTGATTTTATAACTAAGAAAAGCTCTTGTACACTCTTTTAATTAGGGTTTATTAGTTATAGTTTAATTAACCATTAAAATTAACATGATTACCTTGATAATTTAGGCTAGATAATAGTGAAAGGGAAATACTAATACCTGCCTATAGATCCTTAGGATGACATCCAAGCTAATTTCCATACTACAAGATAGGTGCGCTGTCTTGTGTGGATCCAGAATTAACAAGATTATAAATTTTAACTTGTGATCATAAACACACATCACACACACACACGCACGCACGCACAAAAGATTGAATTCGTTATTGTTTAGTAGGTTTAGAAGAAAGTAATCTCTTCTTAATTTTGTTTTTCTATGAAACCTAAGTTTGAATATTCTACAGTTTCGGATGAATTTTAAATATTTAAAGAAAATTATATATCATTGACATAATTTTATTTTATATGTTTATCAACCTTATTTGATTATTGAAGATTACTTTATAAGTTATACCAAAATGTCAAAATAATAGTACAACACAAGGATTGAGATATTTGGAAAACAAAAATATCAAACATTATGAATATGCTTTTCAAATGTCAAATATTTGTGGGACAATTTTTTTTTTTGAAGAATTTCAAACATAAAGAAAAGATTCAAAAGGATTAAAAAAAAAAAAAGGCAAGCTAGAAGTTATCAATTATTTGCTTTTTTCTTTTTTCATTTCCTTTCTTTTCCCTTTCATTCACTTATTTAATTATTTTACAAAAAAAAACTTTAATCAAGCTATAATTGTCTGGAGGTTATGAAACCCAATCAACAAACAACAAATTAAAAAATTGCGGTGGGGTCTAAAGACCTTAAAGAACTCGTCCAAACTTGTCTTGATAATTACTCAATTCGCAAGTAGATTAGTTTTCGAAGTGGATTTTGTACAATACAAATATATATCTTGCACAACAACTCAACTAGTCCAAGCTTGGGCATGTTTTATGAAGAAATTATTTCAAAATTGAAAACCCTCTTGTAGTCTATTTTAATAACCACTTTCCCTCATCTTCTAACTCCAACCTAAATTTCTTCCCTGTCGAAATGGCCTCCACTAGGGGTGGAAAAAAAAAAAAAAACCAAACCGAACGAACCGTAACTAAACCAAACCAAACCGAAAATATGTTTTATTTTAATGGTTTGGTTTAAAAATATTCAATCCAAACCAATCCGTAAATTTATGGTTTAGTTTGGAAGGTAAACCGAATCAATCCGTAAAACCGAACCAAACCGTTTTAGAAAAATATAATAATATTTTATTATATATTCATATGATTTCAATTGATATTTATTATTTGGTGAATATTGATTAAAATAAAATTATTCATTTTTAAGTTTTTTTTAGGCTCATAATATGTATTTTTTTTGTTGATGAACTATTTTTTTTAATTTTTTTAATAGCTTTTAACTTTTTAAAGTATGAAATTTATTTATTTAGTTATAAACTCTTATTATGTATTAATTGTTTAATACATTTTGTCAGCAGACCATTTTATTCATTGATGAATTTTTTTGATAGATGATTTTTTATTTTAGCTAAATTTATTGGTAGAGAATTGATTTGATGGTTCTATTAAAAATTATAAATTATGATTTATTATGTATTAGTTGGTGAATGTATTTTATTGGTGGATAACTGATTTTCTAGAGAATTACAAATTAAAAGTATGATGAATTCATAAAGTATTTTGTTGTGGTTTATAATATAAGCTTTGTAAAATGATATAAATATTTAAGTATCTACATAGATGTAAAAAACCTAGAACAAAGAAAATTTTTTGTTAGAATTTTGATTTTATTCGTAATCCAAACCAAAAAAACCGTTATTTAATGGTTTACAAAATTTCTAATCCGAACCAAACCATTACTTAATGGTTTGGTTTGGGATGGAAAAAAAAAAAACAAACCATAAATTATGGTTTGGTTTGATTATAGAAAAACCGAACCAAACCGATCCATGCTTACCCCTAGCCTCCACTAGCTCTCTATTAGTACTATCAATGATCATCATTGCTGCTTTGTGAATTCTTCAATATTTCTATATTTGATTCCAATGCCTATTCTGCATATCACTACATCAAAATTGCCATTGTTGTTTATCTCAATAAAACCCATAGTCAGTAGCATCCATTTGCTATCGTGGATCAGATTGTATTGGCTAGATGATGTTGAATTTTATCAAATAGCCTACAAACATTGATTTATTCTCGAATTTCTCTTATGATAGTTGCTACATTACTTGTTCTTGTCCCAACGAGTCTGTATTGAAATTGCACTCTCTTCTTTGTTTCCATATATATCACAAGGTGATACTAATTTTTGTAAAGAACTAGAAAATTGAACATTTTACCCTTGGCTTCCTATTCTTTAATCTCTTGAACCATTTACCTAATAAAGCAAAGGAAAATGAGAAGACTTATAGGTAATAATTGATTGTACACTCAAGAATTGATCCATTTTCCTTGGATTGGCTTTCCACCTGGTAAGTTTTCTTTTAACTTTGCGAAAAAATGAAGGAACTATCTCTAGTCAACTAGTTTCTTTTGACTCTTTGACCAAGGCACTTAAAAAATTATTCATGTCATCATTTAAGTTAGTACCATTGGCTTGCCAACATCTTGGATCCATTGAAGGACTATATTACCTAAGAATCTAACATAAGAATTAGCACAATCCATTTCTCTAACTGGATATTTCACCGAAAACATTCAACACATTCATTATTTTATTTGCATTTCCTTTGCTGGCTTCCTAAAACACAAATATCGTCTATGAAGAAAAGATTAAAAAGCCTTAAGTTCAACCTCTACTTTATTAATTAACTTTCATAATCTTAATATTGTATTATATAGTATATAACCATACTTAGCATCTACATTAGAAGGATAAAAATGTATAAAGAGAATTGGATTACCTTGTATAATACCTCATCTAATAGAATTGTGTGGGGAGAAGACCCTTTTAAAAGAACTTCAAAGTTGACTCATGAAAGGAAACATCTAATCAAGATCAATTCATAATTGGGGAAGTTTAACAAATGGAGTGTGTTTGTAAGAAAATCATAGTTAGTGCCATCATAATCCTTCTCAAGTTCCAATTTGACAATCATCCAACCATTCTTTACCCAACACCTCCTCTACCAAAGAAAAAGACAAAGAAAAGGAGTAGAGGATTTCTAAAAGCACAACATGTTATTTGTTGCAGCCTTTCAAAGAAAAAAGTTAGATTTTATTTATTTAATAATACCACTTGAAAGGGGCCTCAATTGGTTGACTCAAACCTGCATTACCACCTTATGCATTGTTACACAAAGACTAGTTGGTCTAAAATCTTTAAGCTAGCCACCCACACTAACTTTGAAACAATAAGCATAAAAGTGTCTATAAGCTCCAATGGAATGAAAGGAGGATGGTTGGAGAAGATCACCTTAACTATTTTCCAAATTGAGTTTCCAACTATGTCTTAGCAATTATTTAAAGAACAAATATGAAACCCATCCACTTTTTGGGTCTTAATTGTTGTGACTCATATCACTTTCAAAAACCAATTATACTACTAGGCTTAAACTCTAGCAATTGGGAGGTGGGGCAAATGAATAGAGTTTTCCATGTATTTTATGTCCTTTTTCATTTTTGATGCTTACATGATGCAATTTAACAAACTGAACAATGATAGAACATGGGATTGTAAATTGCAATAAAAAAAAAAGGGTAGGGATAGAGAATTTATGATGTGGACTTCAGACGGCCCCTCATTCTCCATCGACATCAATTACCTTTAATGGAGGATTTCATAAACCACTTTATTAATCACCAAAGATTTTGCTTCTAAGGAGCTACACCACAACAACAACTCAAATTTCCATACAAAATATCTTTCAAGTTGTGCTTATCTCACAAAATACCAAACAAACCTAAAACACAACTTTCATTATCATAAAATCACACAACAAACACCTAAGAATGCCTTGTAAGAAAATTGTAAGAGAATACTCAATGGCACTACTCAACTTCTATCACAAGTAAAGAGTAAATTTAAGTATAAGAACAAATTTAACAAGAAGATTGATATAAGAGTTTTATTTTCACTTAATGAGCCTAACTAATTACTTAAATTCTCCCCTCCAACCTTTATTTATAGGCCTTCAATAAATTTGTTCATTGCCCATTTTCCCTAAAATTTGCACTTGTGTTAAATATTATAATGGTTAGTTTTTGGATGCCTAGCATTTGGACACCATCCATTACCGTTTGAACATTATTTGGAAGTCTTTAGTTTCCTTCTCCTATTTTCCTTGTCATTTGTACCTTATCTATAGAAAACACACCTTTTGTTTGGACATCATGCCCTAACATTCGGACCTTAAACACTTTGTAATGGCCAGAAGCATTATCGCAATATTAAACATAGTTACCATCCAGATGCTATCCTCTTAGCATCCAGATGCTATCCTCTTAGCGTCTAGACGCTAGTTATAGTTATATTACTAATCCTTCTGATCATCCTAATGTATGGTCATCATTCCTTAATGTTTGAGCGCTAATTGTTATGCAACAAAGGTTTGTAACTTTGCAGACATACATAAGCATAAACATAAATTCATATATTTTGCAGCACACCACAAACTTATTATAGCAATTAAGTGTAACTCTTTTATAACTCTTGTATAATTATGAAATCCTCATTAAAATCCAATTTGAACCTTCTAATTCAATGATCTCCCCTTTTTAATGAGGACAACTAATAAGTCTTTTATACTCTATTCAGTTTATAGAAATTCATGTTTTATCTAATTTATTGTTGGATAAACCCCTATAAATTTATGATGTTATTGTGAAAATGTTGTTTTTCAGCTCTTAAGATCAAGAAAAGAGGAACAGAATGATTCAAATTAGATTTGGAGCAAATCAACTGAAAGACTGGATTCAATGTACCTTTAGAAAGTGAACCAATGGCTAGAAACAAGGAAAAAGTGCAAATCACACCTAGAGTCGCCACCACAGTTTTGATCGCAGTATAAATTGAGCACAAACTGCTATTTTGATGAAAAGACACAGCTTATACCGTGGCCAATCTTTGCACCTATGATCTAAAACAAAAAACATGATAGTTAGAAAAGAAAAGGAAGATCAAGATGGAGGATCATCGGATGGAGGCAGGGAATGATGAATGCTATAGAAGTAATCCATGAATCCTTGAATGTCAAAGTTGAAGGAATGAAAATTAGAGTGGAGGTCATTGATCTAGTTTTGCATGGTAGCAAATTGGGAGTCCATGTGATCTTGAAGCTCTTGGAACAGGAGGCTCATCTTCATTAGAATTTTTGTCCAACTTGAACTAGGAAGAAGAGCACCACTACCAACTAATGGTTCTAAAGGTTTCTTATGCACCCATCTACCATCTTACCTTTTCTAGGTCCTTGAATTGATAATGTGGAAGGAGAAGGTAGGAACTTGAATAAGGCAAGTCTCTGAATGGAATTCTACACCTTTGCTTCTTAATAGATGTGTGATCAACTGATTCCCTTAAAGAATAGCTCGAGCGGGCTTATTAGTTACATTCTTAAAAGTTATTTACATAAAAATAAATGAATCTTATCTTCTCTTAAGATATGTACCATAAGCTATAAGTCTTGTTAGATCACAATAGTCAGTTGTCCCTTTCATGGACATAATTATTAGTTAAGAATTAGTAGAGAACCCAATGCCTAAGAGACAGATAGGAAGAACATAGATTGCACTATTTGCGCCAGTTTGGACCCATATCTGATACAGTAAATAGTTCTCCATAGTATTGATCTCCATCAAAAGTACTAGGCAGTCTAACCCTTAAAGCATCAACATCCATCAAACTGTAGATATCATGATGTGAAAGGTTAAGTTTTCTTCCATAGAGATATGAATGCAGTTGAGGTCTTACAAAACTTCGACTATTAAAACCAGTTTCCATTCCAATACCTAAACAATCATCATCCTCCAGATAATTAGTCAGATTATAATAAAACATCCTAACTACCTCCTCATTGACCTTAGCTGAAAATAACATTGTAGTCATGATATTACTTAAAATTACACCAAACATTTAAGGTATGCACAAGTACTCTAAGAAATCCCTATCATAATTCATGCCTACATCTATAAGAAGATAAGGGAACAAGGTATATCTAGCTAAATGCTTCTTAGAAGGAAAGAAGAACCTATCATAGGCATGTGGTCGAGGCGGAGCATGGCTTCGAGCAGTCCTTAGCGGCATGGTAGAAGAAAAAAACCAACAAGAGAGAAAGAGAAGCTTCATAAAGAGAGAAAGAGAGAGAAATAGAGAAAAGAGGTAGTAGAGATGGCAAGGAGGTGGGGGGAAAGAGGTGGTGTATGTGTGTAAGAAATGGGAAGAAGATTGAGAGGTAGAGGGTGTCACGCCCTAATGGGTACCGTAAACATGACAACCCACCGTACATAATATTAAAACTTGAGAATGGCTACCTTAGTTACTCGAAAGCTTTCATATTGGTACAAGGCGTACATTCACAATAAAGTGAGACCAGTGGAGTTATGCATTTTAAGATAATGGTAGCAGAACAATGAAAGCAATACTATTATAATTCATCAAAATTTAAGGTCTTACAACTTCTACAGGGCATTCCCCTGATAAATCTTCATAATAATATAGTATTCATAAATCAAATAACTAAAACCAAAAGATTTCTTAAGGAAATCAAATCTAAAGTCTTCAAAATGAATTCTCCAAAAGATCTCCAAAAATGTAGGTTCTACCTGGACGGTCATGGTGGTCTTAGGCACAAAACAATAATCCTGCAACATCATAAATCTATTGGGGAATAAACATAGCTAGCTTAGTAAGATATTCCTTACGCAAAATGTACTCATCACAAATCAATCAAACAAGTCCATTAAGCAAGCATATGAAATGCAATAACTATATGATCAAACAATATATACGACCATCCAGTTTTGGTATGTAGGATGGATTTACCTCTCCATCGGTGGTTAGGGAATGATTTGAACTGGGCCCCAATCGACCTCCTTGAAATCTTGCGAGCATCTTGGGGTTCTAATGAACCGTACTACTAGTCGTCGGGCTTTCCTTACCCAAAGCGATCAATCCGGCTTGGCTACACCTTGAGGTCGTATTCCCTGAGTGTCCTAATTCCTCAAGATGTAGCTAGGCAGCTTACCTTTCTGGTCCCACGCTGAGGAGTAGTAGCGAAATGCAAAATGATATTCTAAGTGATATGCATGGCCAATTTAGTTTAAGGGATATCCAATCCTTCATTAATTTGTTTAAGGCGATCAATCAATATTTATACACACAACAATATACATATAGACAATTTATATCAATCAACCAATTGAGCTCCGATATTCTTATCGTTTATTCATCACACATAAGAAATCACACACATAGCTCTCATGATAACCCGCATGCATATCAGTTTTTATCTTTTCCTAACATCTAGTGCTCTATTCTATAAGCACATGTGTGAATACATAAAACGTAAAGGAAACTCACTCGTCCATTTCGCAATCTTCTTAGTCGTAGAAATCATCTGGAAGGGAAATCCTGTATTCTTCATCACCTAAACAAAAGAAATATCTGGGATGAGATTTCACGAAAGTTCTACTCAAACTTTCTAATTCTATTTTTCTATATTCGTAAAAAATCGTATAGAAGGAAATTTCAACTTAAAATGGTCATAGCTTGCTCATTTTAACTCAGAATTTTGTATATTATATACAGTTTTCTAGCTACTTAAAAAGATCTATCTATTTCTAAGGTTTTTTTTCTTTTTTGTCATAAAAAGTCTTCTGGGTCATGAAAAAGGTCAGTACAGAATCTTTACGAAAATCCCAACCCTTGAATTACAATTTTCAAACTTTTCTTTGTCCCAAAAATCTATTAGCAAAAATATATATATTTATATGTTTGAAAAATCCTTTGAATTTTGAATACATATATATAGACTCATATTATATGCATGATTCAATGGTGTTGTCTCAACTATTAATTTTTGTGAAATAATTTGTCTTATGGTATTGAAAACTTGAATCTTTACAATTTCTTTTCTAAGGGTTTTGAAAGAACTTTATAAATTCTCGGGTTATTATAAATATGTATATTCTAATTTTTTTTCCAATTTCTTTTCTAAAATAGATAATTTTTTCTTAACTTTGGTCTTTTACAAATTTTACTTCTAGTGATAAAAACGAAGTTTCCAAAAGTTGTTGATAACCATAATAGTTTGGGCTGTATATATATATATATATATATATTTTTTTTCCCTTTAAAATGGGTTTAATAAACAAGTTTTCTTCCTCTCATATTTCACTTCCTAACTTCTTTAAATAAATAAATAAATAAATTTTATTTCTAGAACTTGGACTTTTAACTTCTTTATCTATTTTACTTGGAAAGAAATTATTTTTAACATGTTCTTAAGTTGTTGATAATATCTATTGTTTTTTAAATTTTCTATGTTTACATTTGCTTTATTTCTTTGAAAATGGGTTTATCATTTACATTCTTAGCAACCTTTATTTTTCTAAGTGGGTTTATAATTTAGTGAGTTGGTTTTATCTTAACTTTAAAAAATAATATAGTTTTTGATTTTATTATGGAGTAAGAAAAGAAATCATATAATTAAGTTTTTATGAAAAGTTTGAATATCAAAGAGTTATTAACACTAAGTTTTAATAAACTTTATGTTACTAATTATAAAAAGATAGTGTTTATTTCCTTAGTTAATTTCTTTGGTAAAAATCATCACGTATTGTTATTGAACGAAATTTATGATCGGTTTGTGTAAATTTTTTAAGAGAATTTATAAAAATACCTTTTCTGTGTTGTTTATGATAAAATATTTGTTTAAGTTCAAAGTTAGATAAAAAAAAAGAGTTTGTTTCCATTTTCCTTTATTAAAGAGAATTTCATTTTAAATTTGTTGAGATAATATCGTTATAATGGTGCATGCACATGATTTTGTAGTATAGAAATGATGATAATATCACATAATAATATAAGAAAGATTTTAAGAAGCAAAAATAAGCAAAATAATAAGATCAAGGCAACCCGGGACTAAGAATAGATTAGTCTCAAAAAAAAAAAGAAAAAAGAAAGAAAAGAAAAGCAATAATAATAATAAAAGCAAGTTAGTGAAAGTTAGTGAGCATTTATGCTCTAAGAAATATGTATATATATATATATATAGGTAATAATTTATATATATATAATATATATAACTTTAAGTTAGAAGCATAATAACATAATAACAACATAATATCATCATACTAACAAGTTAATAAAATCGGAATCCTTGGCATGTGCAAGAACAAAATATAAATATAAACATGTTGTTACTTCTACAACTCATATAAGTTTTTAAGAAACAACACCATAATCATACTAAGTTGCATGACATGAGAAAATAAATGGTTGGAAATCTTTACCTAAAGGTGTGTTTATGTTGAAGGAAGCAGATGATATATTTAGGATTATGTGGGTAGTGGTATGTGGTAAATGGTTTATGTGTAGAGAAGGATTTTCGAAGAATTTGGTTGGAGAGAGTTTTGGTAGAGAGGAACTGTGGAGAGAGAATTTGAGGAGTGATTTTGAGAGAGTTTTGTTATGGTAAATGACTGTGTGAAAGAAGTGGAGAGAAAGGGAGGTATTTATAGATGAATGTGGAGGGAAATTACATGTAATAAAATAAATTGAAAAAGAAATAAAATTGAGAGGGAGAGAGAGTGTGCAGCCGGCGGTACAAGAGGGGGGAGAGAGAGTGTAATTTGTTTTGTTGTTTTGTAATGAAAAGGAGTAATTTGTAAGGTGTGAAGTGATTAAAGTTGTATGAAGAAGGTAAATTGTAAGAGATAGGTATGCTAGTGTGTAAGAAAAAGTAGGGATAGTGCAATAGTAATGAATAGTAGAAATGATACTATGAATAGTAGACTAGACAAATAAAATAATGGTAGTAATAAAAATACGTGTAAATGAGCTATATTAGGTATTTTTAGATTATAAAAAAATTCTAAAGCTAATTTTTTTTTGGAATCTTTATATTATTACGAGTCTAACGGTGTTATTGGAATATTTTTATCATCTGGTGTACCAGGGCATAGTTTTCAAAAACTGATCCCATTTGGATCCAAAATACGCTAAAAATTAGCGAATATGATATTTTTAAGCTTCCATATATTATTATGAACTATTATCCATGATTATCTCGATTCCATTGTTTAGGGTTTAAGAGCATGGGTTTATTGGATCTAAACACTAGGATTTGTTATAGACTTTGTTGACTTTTAAGGATTCTGGATTAACTTCTAGCCTTTTTTATTTGTTTGTAAGATCATAAAATTTTAGGCTTTTTGGCCATGTTATATTTTTCTTTCAAAATTTATGTTTTACTTTATCTTTATGATTTATTTAATATTTTTCATTTACCGAGATTGTTCAATCAATTCTAACGTTGTGTGATTGACTCGATTTGACTTCCGGTATAAATTTAAATTTTTTTATTTCAAAATCAACTGAAAGGCTTAAGGTTCTATAATTTTGTGTTGAATATTATTTGGATATTCCATCTCGATTTATGTGTTAAGGATCGAATAAATGAATTGTCTCATGCTCGAGTTTTGAGTCGAACGATTATTGAATTTCTATTTTTGTCTTTTTTTAAGGTTTTTTTTTTTTAGGCCATGAAATTTCGTATTTGATATTGTTTAGGGTTTGGTTTTAACTTGGGTAGGCTTTTAGGGTTTCGATTTGGCATTTTAATTCCAGGATTATTTTCTAAGAGTTACAAAAATTAATGGTTTTTATAGAGGGAATGATTTTAGAGTTTTAGAGAGACTAAGTGCAAGAGAGAGCACGAAAGAGAGAGAAGAAAAAGGATGAAATGAGTGGAGAGAGAGAAGAAAATGTATTTATATGTGTTTGCAACATGCGTACGGTGAGTCAATATTAAAAAAAAAAAAAAGCTTTTACTTAAAAGAAGAGAGGTAATCGAGCCTCTGATCATGCCTGCAAAAGATGGATCAGCGAGCTAATGAAAACTATGAAGAGAGTAGAGGCTATTAAGCCTCTAATCGAGCCTTCGATAGTTATATCGGCGAGTTAATTGTCTCAGTAGATTTTTAGCAGATAAAAACATATCATCTTAAAAACAGATCATGTTTATGCATGTTTTGATATTTAATAGCTTGCTTAACCCAAAAGCAAGTTCTACTTGAGATGTTTTGAAGGAAAAGCTCATCAACTTGGCTCCATGATATTTAGCACTCTTCTTACTTGATCGTGCCTAATTCCCTATGCAAAATGTAAAAACGATCTTCACTTAAGGGATCTATAAAAATATCAATAATTTGATTATTTATGTCAACAAATTCCCAGCTAATATTGTTATTTAGAACATGATATCTAATGAAATGATGTCTAATTTCAATATGCTTGGCCTTGAGTGTTTGATCAGATTTTTAGTTAAATTGATAGCACTAGTGTTATCACATCGAATTGGGACATTATCATATTGTAGTCATAATCCTATATAGTTTGTTTCATCCATAAAACTTGTGCACGACAGCTATCGATAGCCATATACTTAGCTTCAGCTATTGAAAGTGTAACTAAATTTTGCTTCTTTGAATACCAAGATATTAGGAAGTTTCCAAGAAAATGGCATATGCCGCTTGTGTTTTTCCAATCAACTTTATACTTAACAAAGTCAGTATCAAAGTATCTAACTAGATTGAAAGAAGTAAACTTTGGATACCATAATCCAATATCAATACTGCTTGCAAGATATTTGAAAATGTGTTTTTCTGCACTTAAGTGTGATTCCTTTGGGTAAGACTGAAATTGTACACATACACACATCGAGAACATGATATCAGGTCTTGAAGCTGTTAAATATAATAAACTACCTATCATGCCTCTATACAAATTTTCACAAACATTTTTGCCATTTTCATCTTTTTCAAGTTTTACACTTGTGTTCATAGGTTTAGGTCTTGTTTTTCATTTATCCATTTTAAATCTTTTGGAAGAGTTGTTTGGTATATTTAGATTAACTGATGAAAGTTCCGTTTTCAGTTTGTTTTACTTGAAGACCTAGACAATAGTTGAGTTCTCCCATCATGCTTATTTCAAATTCATTCTTCGTGGACTCTACAAATTCATTCATAAGATTCATGTTAGTAGCTCTAAATATAATGTCATCTACATTGATTCATACAATCAATGCATCCGACTTGTGATTTTTGATAAATAGTATTGTATGAATTTTTCTTCTGGAAAATTTTTTGTTTAATAAAAAGCTGCTAAGAATAGCTTTGTTTAGTTGAAGACATGACTGGGGAATTCATTATTTTCAAAACCTGGTGATTGTTCTACATAAATTTCTTCTTTGAGAAAACCATTTTAAAAAGCAATTTTGACATCCATTTGAAAAGTTTAAAATTTTTAAGGTGGAAAATGCCAATAGCATTCTAATGGCTTCTAGTCTAGTAACCAGGGTAAAGGTCTTATTAAACTCTATGTCTTCTTCTTGATTATATCCTTTAGCTACTAACCGAGCTTTATTCATAGTTACTATTCCATCTTTATGTAGTTAGTTTCTGTAAACCCACTTGGTTCCAATGATTGCTCTACTACTAGGTTTACAAACCAAGTTCTAAACTTCATTTCTTGTGAATTGATCTAATCATTCTTTCATAGCTTGTACCTAAAACTCATCATTTAAAGCTCCTTTTATATTTTTTTGGCTCAGTTTGGTATAGGAAGATGAGACTACTTGTATCTCTTAGAAAGGATCTTGTTTGTACCTTATTTGAAGGTTCACTTATTATTAGATTTTTTAGGTGTAATCTAACATATTTCCATTCTTTAGAAAGATCATAGTTAATAGGTTCATCCACAACATCCTTTTTATATTCATTTCCTCCATTCATTTCATTATTATTATTTTCAAGAGAAAACTTATTTACATCATCACAAACATTATCCATATCATTACTTGAACATATATGAGGTAATGAATCATAAAAAAATGACATGGATAAATTCTTCCATAACCAAGACTTTTTTTTTATTAAAAACTTTGTAAGCTTTACTAGTTAGAGAATAACCTAGAAAAATACTTTCATCAATTTTAGCTAGTTGATCTTTTCCATTGTTCAATATATATCATTTAGTGTCAAAAGGATGAAAATAAGAAATGCTAGGTCTTCTTTTTTTCCAAAGCTCATAGGGGTTTTCTTAAGAATTGGTCTAATGAAGACTCTATCTCATATGTAGCATAACAACTTCAGTGCAAAAATATTTTGGTAGGTTTTTTTCACATAACATTGTTCTAACCATCACAATCAAGGTTCTATTTTTCCTTTCACGTACACCGTTTTGTTGTGGTGTTCTGGGTACTAAAAAAGTATGTTCAATTCCAGATTTGCTACAAAAATAATTCATTTCATAATTTTCAAATTCTCCCCCATGACCACTTCAAATAGTCACAACATTAAGACCTTTTTCATTTTAGACTTGTAATATCTTAAAAAAACATTTTTCGTTTTGTCTTTAGATGCTAAAATGAAGGTCCATGTATTTCTAGTGAAGTCGTCGATAATAACTAAGGTATATTTTTTGCCTCCCAAACTTAAGGTTTGAGTAGAACCAAATAAATATATAAGCAATTTTTAATGGCTTTGAAGTGGAAACTATATCTTTAGACTTAAGAGAAGTCTTAGTTTACTTTTCTTGTTGACATGCTTGACAAATCATCCTTTTGAAAATTTATTTTTGGTAATCCTTTAAAAAGATTCTTTTTAATAAGTTTTAAAATTATATTTATACTAGCATGTCCCAATTTTGTGTGCCATAGCCAACTATTATCATTTTGAGAGTAAAGATAAGTTTCATTTGAAGATTTGAAATGATCTAGATTTATTTTGTAAATATTTTTGTCCATACCCTTTGAAATAGGCTTCATTATTGTCAGCCTTTTAAATAGAATATTTATTAGCAAGAAATGTTACTTTGAAGCCATTATCACACAATTGGCCAACACTAAGTAAATTTTGTTTTACACCATCAACTAAGAGTATATCCTTAATGATTAAATTTTTATTTACTAGAATATTACCTTCATCAAGAACAGTTGACTTGTGATAGTCTTTAGAGATGACACTCCCTTGATCTTTAAAGACCAAAGTTGTAAACTTGGGTGTAACTTCTGTCATGTATCTAGAGCAGCCACTATCCAAGTACCATTTGTTGTTTCCATTTAAAGATTCCTACAAAATATGGGTTATTTCTTTGGTACCCATTTGAGTTTGGATCCTTTTGGTTAAATGTAACAAAAGTTTCTCTCTTAAGAACCCAAACTAGCTTACTTTTATGATTCAAATGCATGGTTCTCCCTATTGCACAATTGTGTACAATATGATAATTTTGCCACAATAGTTGCAAGTTCTATAAGTGGCTCTCACAAATCAAGTTTTATGGGGCTTGCGACTACTTTCTTTATCATAGCCAATTCCATATTTGTTCGAATCACACCTTTGACTTCCAAGAAGTTTTTTCAAGTTCTTTTTCCCTTTGGTGAACTTGGCTACGATTGTCTTTGAATCATCTAAGCTAGCTTTTAATATATTTTCATTTCTTAGTGCATCTAGTTCTTTTAAACATGTATTATCACAGTTATTGATATCATCACCTTTTAAAGTCTTATTTTCTATTTCTGATAAATCTACTTCAATTTTCAGCATTTTTCCTCTTTTAACTTGTTATTTTCAAGTTTCAAGTAATTATTTTCCTCATTTGAGTTTTCATTTTCATCCTTCAACTTGTTATATTCCCTTTTAAACACATCTATCTTATTTCTTACATTTGACATCATTTATATGGACACTTGATTTTTCTTTTTTAATTTCACTACTTCTTTACATAGGTCATTACACATGGTCGCTAATTCATCATAAGAAGGAGAGGATGGAGAACTTACCTCATCATCCAATGCCATAACGCACACATTTTCATCCGAATCACTTGAGTTTTCATCACTCTAAGTGGCAATGAAGGCTTCGTCCCTAGATTCCTTAGATGCTTTCTTAAGCATTGGATAGTATTATTGGATATGTCCCAGCTTGTGACATTTGAAGTAAGTTAGTACATCCTTCTTTTCCTTTTTGTATCTTGAGGAGCTACTATCATCATCTTTTCTTTTAATCTTGTTGTTGAATTTCATTAGCTTCTTAAACTTTTTGGCCATTAAAACAAGCTCACCATCATCATCACCATCTTCATCACTAGAGTCATGATTTGTGGTTTTAATACGGTGGCCTTCTTGCTTGATTCCTCTTCTTGCTTCTTAATTTGCTCATGTGTCTTGAGTGCTCCAAGAAGTTCCTCTTTGCTTCTAGCACTTAAGTTTTCACGCCCCAAAGGTGCCCTAAACGCGACAATCCGCCATACTCCATGAGTTTAAACATCGGGTGCAAGGCTTACGTTCAACATATAGGGAACCATACTTTGAATCGGAATAGCATAAGGAGGCATACATAGCAATAAGAAGGTAAATCATAACAGTTATAGCTAGATTAGTCTATTACATGAGCTAAGGGGCATACCGCCATCAAAATATTATGAGTTCTTAAGTCCTCATAAATCTCTTACAACAACAATTATATATATCAATTGAGGAGATTCAACTAGAAGTCTATGCCTACATCTAGGTCCCGACTTCTTCAAAAAGCTCCTTAAGTTCCAAAAGTTGTACTTGAGGAAAGTGGCTTCTCAAAGATAGCCATAAATATTCATACTGCAATAGGAAACTATAGGGGTATAAGCTTTCGAGCTTAGTGAGTTCCACTTCCAAAATTAAATGCTCAACAGCAATATATAACAAACAAGTTATTAACAACCATATGAATGCATAAACACATGAGCATATAATACATAAGACCAATCGGAAGTCTTATGTTGAATGGATTTATGCCCTCCATTCGGGGCTAGGTGTTTCAGGCCCATACAGCCAACATTTAAAATTCTCACTTTTTATTGTGGTTGATACAAGTGCCCACCCACACACATTTTTAATTTATTGTGGTTGATACAAGTGCCCACCCATATACATTTTCAATTTCGGCCCATACGCCAACATTCGAGTTTACAGGCCCCTCGTTGCCCAGTTATTATGCCTTCTTCCCACAACGGTATAATAACCTATGCAATGTGACTCCACATATGACATGCATGTCAATTTGATTATAAGATCATGGCATAATAAATTAACAGTTTATGGGTGATTATAGATATTGCAGACAAATCAGTTCTATACTAAATCATTCAAATATTTACATCAAGCTCATTTCGATATTCTTAGCATTTATTCACCCAAGAAGAACTCATATACACACAGTCGATTTATTATCTTTCCCTAATTCTAGTGCCACTAACATTACAAGCACATTCACAAGCATATAATATTGAGATAGTAGACTTATTTTGCCATGGCATGAAAATCCACTTAATCGTAATGGTCCTCGGGAAGGTCAAGTCCTTCTCTCAAGTCTCCTAATCAAAAGAAGTAACTCTAATGAGTATTTCTATAAAGTTTGAATGAACTTATAATTTCTATTCTAACAAGTTCGTCAAAGTTCGTCAAAATTCGTCTAAGAGGAAATTCCAACTTAAAATGGTCATAACTTGGTCATTTTAACTCGGAATTTCACATATTATACCGATTTCTACCTATTCGATGAGAGCTATCTATTTCTAGAATTATTTCCAACAAACAAGGTCGTTTGTTTCATGAAAATTAGGATACAGAATACTACACGAATTTCTCATTGCACAATTCAACTTCTAATTTCAAACCAAACATCATACTAAAGCTTTGATAGATACTTAGCTATCATTATATCTTATAAGACTCTATTATATACATATATAACTCAATATCATGCATGATTTATGGGTGTTGGTAAATTCTAATTTTCATGTACTTAAATAATGTCAAATAAGAAGTATGACTTCACTTTCCTAACTTTGTTTCTACAAGTGCATCATGTATCTATGCAATACTTACAAGCTATTGTCATGAAGGTTATGAGATGAACTACGTATATGTGTATATAGTACCAAGGATTCTTTTTGAAAACTTTTACTTTGCAAAACTTTTGAAATTTACTAGACTTAAGAAAAGTGATTTTCTTCTTCTAAAATCACACTTGCTTTTATCAAAACTTAATCTTGATAACCTATATAGCCATCACCTTCATTATTTTAATAAAAACCTTCATTTTAGGGTTAGAAAATAGATGCTTAAATAGGTGGTCTGCTTAATTACAAATTTTACAAAATTCTAAAGAAAGATCTTTTCTTAGAAACCATTTTTGAATCTTTTCTTAGAAACCATTCATTGTTCTAGGATTATACTTTGAAAAACCTCTCTTATCCTTGCCACAATTAGGTCTTTATTATATGTATCTCCTAAGACTCCCATTTTTCCATAAAAATCATAATTTTGACATTTGGAAATTGGTGTTTAAATAGTGGCCATTTTAAAATTTGAATTTTAAAATTTTCATTTAAGATTATTTTCTTTGTAAAACTCATTTAGTCTTTCAAAAACCATTTCCAAATCAAACCTACTCTTTAAGGCTTTTATTTCTTTAATAAAAATCTTGTTTTGGAGTTGAAAAATAGGTATTTACATTTCAAGCTTCCTTTATTACGAATTTAAAACTTGTTTTTGAGATTGAAACATAACTTTTGTAAATTTTTCCTTGTTTTGAAAATATTCTTTAGTAGATCTAAGCTTTACTCATCAAGATCACTCATTTATGATATCTATTCCCTAAGTCCTTCATTTTTAATGTAAAATACACATTTTGAAGTTGAAAAATAGGTTTTCTAAATATGGTTCATTTTTTATCCGAATTTTCAAAAATCATATTTGTTGAAACTAAAATAGTTCTTGAGCTTTCTAATATTTTCCTACTATCATCAAGCTATTACAAGTCATTTATATGCATAAAACAAAAGTCTAAGGCATTTATGAACTCAAAACAACTAGATCTAGTTTACTATACTAGTCATAAATGCATGAACACTATGATGGTTATGTGAATATGAATAGATGATGAATATATGCACAAATCATTAATAATAATAACATAACTTGATAATAAAACAAGATAATGGCAAAATAACTCAAATAACAAGTTCTATAACATTGTGATGGCAAGGATCTCATGTTCAAGTGTTTTCACATCCCTAGCTTGAAGCTCATGAGGATTTTGTGTGGAATCACGCATGAATAAACTTGTCATTACATGTTTTAAGGTAATAAAGTATAGATCTATTACCTATTGGATGATTGGAACAAGAAAGCTGAAGAAAAAAATATGTAAGTGTGTGTGTGTATGTGTGTTCGGTTTTGGCAAGGGAGAGGAAGTGAGAAAGAAAATTTTTTGCAAGAGTTTAGTTTAGTAAAAAGTGAAAAAGTGAAGTGAAGTTGGTATAAAGGGATATGTATAGACTTGTGGATTAGGGTTTGTTGAAATAAAAGAAATTAAATAAAATAAATTATGAGAGGAAAAGGGAGGGAGTTTTGCCGGTTCTATAGGAGAGAGAGGAGTTGTGTTGTGTAAGTTTCAACATTAATTAAGTAATTTAAGTAGTAAAAGTTATATTGGAAAAGTAAATTGTAAGAAAAATGATGAAATTGTAATAGTAGGATGTAAGGATGTAAAAAATAGGTTATAGGTAGTTGTACTTATGAATAGTGTAGAAGAATTTAAAAAGTAGATTAGATATTTAAAGTATCGGTAATAATAAAAATACGATAAAAAGATTATAACTGTAATTTTTATAACCCGAAAAATTATATAACTGATATATTTGAAAATTTTATGAAATTATGAGTCTAACGGTACTAACATCATATATTTAATATCTCGAGTCCCGAAACACGCTTTTCAAAGTCTGTATCCGATCGAGTTCAAAATAGACCAAAAATTTCCTAATCTGATCTTTTTATGCATCATAGTATTATTACGAACCAAACTACACCCTTCACTCATATTTCGACTCCTTGGTTCAAGAATACGGGATTACCGGATCTAAACTACTAGAGTTTCTCAGGAATTTGTTGACTTAGGTTTTCTGGTTGACTTTTCGATTTAGGGTTTGAACTTGATATTACCCTAAAAATTAGGGGCATACATAAGTCTCATGCTTCTTCAATAGCAATTCTCTAAGCCTCCCAATCCGTAGGTAGGGATTTGAGCAATTTAGAGTTGATTTTCACATTAGTATACTTAAAGGATTTATGATGTTGATGAATCTATCATGCATTTCATCTATTGATTCATTTGGAAGCATTTTGAAAATTTCAAATTGTCTACATAGAGGACTTATTTTTATGTCTCTTACTCTTGAAGTTCCTTCATAAATCTTTTCTAATTCATCGCATATATTCTTAGCAGATTTACACATACAAATTCTATTGAAATCACTTTCATTTAACCCACAATGCAATATGTTTATAGTTATTTCATTTAGATCTTATCTTTTCCAATCTTCTTCATTGTAATCTCTTTCTTCTTTTCCTTCAATGGTTAAAGGTCCATTTTCTATTGCATTATCTATTAATTATTTTGTGCTTTTAAGAAGATTTGCATTCTACACTTCCAATAGGGATAGTTTCCCCCACTTAGAAATGGTGGCCTATTAATAGCTTGTCCTTCTAGAAACTCTAGTACATCTAATGTCATGGTCTTTACTCTATATATGATTAAGAACAAGAAAATAGAGATAGAGCTCTGATACCAAATGAAAATGCACTAGAAAATACTCGGAGGGGGGGAGGGGCGTTAATTGAGTATTTGACCTAAAATGGTCATTGAATGATTTTCGATGCAATTGATCAGATTAAATTTTGATGACAGTGAGTATAGCAATAATGAAGTATAAGAAGGAAAATAAAAGAGATAGAGAAAGAGAAATCAAGCTCGGATATAACTAGGAGTTTGAACTGCTTTCTAATCTCTACGATCATATAGATTGCCTCTAGCTGAGGACTTCACACACTTTATTGATTTCAAACATAAAAGCTTAAAAAGAATCGTACATGAATTACAATACTCAAGAAATAAATAGTTTCCTCTCTTTTATAGTGCTCTCTTATAAATCATAAATATAAGAGTAGAGCACTAATTTGATTTTCTCTCTCTTCACAAAAGTTTACAAAATAATGAACAAGAGTACCAGAATTATGAGAGGATTTTTGGTTTGTTTATTTGCAAATGAAGGCTCTTGAAAACTTCTTTGAATTTATCAAGGAATGAGTATTTATAGTCTTCAAAAGTTCAAAAGTCCATTAGAGTTAACGACTAACAAGCATCAAACATTAAATACCTGCAACGGTCACTTTTGCCCCATCAGCTCGCCAGTATAATATTTTATCGACTTGTCGATCTAATATAAGCATTTTGTTTGAACTTGTCACACCCTTAGAATTGAAGAAGCACACCTTAGATTGCCTCCTCGATCAAGGCTGTGGCTTTGTCACTTTGTACCGACTCGCCAATCCTTATCCTTTAAGAACATACACTAATACATGTTGTCACGCCTCGGAGGGTACCCTAAACGTGGCAGGCCGCTACACATAATATTAAAGCTAATGAATGACAACCTTAGTCATGCAGGAGCTTCGATATCACATGCAAGGCATGCTTCCAAGATAGTAGGAGACTCATAGGGGTATTATGTTTAAGCAGATAATAAAAGCATGGAAGAACTTATATAGCTAAACATGTAATATTCATTTGAATAAAAGTCTCTTACAACTTCTTAGGGGCATTTCTCTCTATTATCTTCAAATAAATATACATCTTAGAATCAACATAACACTAATCATATAAGTCATTACATATAAAGAACCTTACAAAATTATTTCGTCTTATGTTTTTATTTCCTTCATAGAAGTTTAACATCCTTCCATGACTTCTTTAATGTCATGATCCTTAATTTAAGCCACGGTTATACCTGTTTCAGCAAAATCTATAGGAGTACAAGCTACAACTAGCTTAGTGAGATATTCCTTTTCAATCGCACCATGTTTTCAAACAAGTTCATTTAAATTTTCACACATATGCTATGTGTACAATGCAACAATCACGTGATTACGCAAATATATATATATATATAGTTATCCGGAAATCATATATAGAACGGATTTACCCCTCCGTATCGAAGGTTAGGGAATCGGTGTTGAAGATCCTCGATCTCCTACTGCTAGTCCCCAAGTCCCTACCCAAAGCATTTGGTTGGCTCAGGTTCGAACCTAGAGTTGCATTCCCTAGGCGATTGGGATTCTTTAGGAAGGAACATGGCCCGTGTCACAGCATGATAACAGTCAATCCAACTCTACGCGTAGGAGTAGTAACCTTTCGAAAGTGATGTGACTCGATGGATGCTATGCGTGAGCATTTTATTTTTCTTATGCCAAACCTTATTAAGGTTTATTAGGGGCGATCATCAATTTAGCAAATAATGAGCAGTCATACAAGTAAGTAAATTTAAACAAGCAGTTTGAAGTTGCGATATTCTTAATTCTCATTTCACACATAAACACAGAATCACATATATATATATATATATATATAAACATATCCCAAATTCCCTGTATAAATCCATTTTTATCTTTTCTTCGTATGCTCATGCCACTATTTTACAAGCACAAGCAAGGTAACAAAATTAGGAGGAATAACTCACTCATCCATTTCGCGATCTTCTTAGTCGTAGTAATCCTCGGGTAGGGTATTCTCGTATCCTTCGTCACCTAGATAAAAGAAATACCTGGATGAGTATTTCATAGAAATTCTACTTAAACTTTCTAATTCTATTTCACTATATTCGCCAAATTCGTATAGAATGAAATTCCAATTTAAATGGCCATAACTTGCACATTTTAACTCGGAATTTCACATATAATATATCGTTTTCTACCTATTCGAAAAGATCTATCCATTTCTAAGGTTATCTTTGTCATAAAAGGTTATTTGGGTTCTGAAAACATTGGGTACAGATTTAAAACGAATATTTCTAGATTTTTGCAAAAACCATTTTCTAACTCAACTTCATTCAAAAATCCTTTAGTAAATATATATTTATATATATAATTGATAATTCCTTTGAGTATAAGCTCACTTTATATGCAAAATTCCTAATGGTGGTGCCTCAACAATTTATTTCGTACAACAATTCATTTTGAGTTGTTAAAACTTTAACTTTGACAAATTCTTTTCAAGTCTTTTAAAGAAACTTTATATTTTCATACGTTATTATAAATGAGTATATTCTTATTTTATTTTCTTCATTCTTTTTCCAAAAACAAGTAAATTTTACTTTAACCTTAGTCTTGCATAAATTTTACTTCTAATGATAAAAGATCAAATTAATCAAAAGTGTATTAAGTTGCTGAAAACCATTTTATGAATTTGTATTTAGAATGGTTTTAGAAATTGAGTCTTGTCTTCTTATATTTATTATTTAGAATATAAGTTTTTGTTTTCTAAAACTTGTTCTTTTATTTCTTTTGAAAAGATTCTTCTCTTTTGATAAAATCCTTTGTTTTTAATCTTATCCTATTCATATTCTTTGAAAATAAGTTTTCTTCTTTAGAAACTTGAAAATCATTACTTTCCTAAGTGGGTTTATAATTTTATGGGTTGAATTCATCTTTGAAAACTAGTTTGTTTCTTAGTTTTGTTATGGAGTTAAAAAGAGTTTATTCTTAAGCTTTTTATGAAAAACTTTGAATATTAACAAATTATTTGACTAAAACTTAGGTTGCCATAATGTACCAAGAAAGTATTCCTTTCTTATGTTTTTTTGGTAAAGTTATCTTTTTTATTTGAGAAAAACTTGAGAAAACTTATATTACTTTATTTTTATGTTGTTGATAATAACTTTATTATTTTGTGACAAATCACATAATAGAAAATTTGGTTTTTAAGTTCCTTTAATAAAGTAAAATTCTACTTTTTAAATTAGTTGAGACAATATCATTATATAGATGCAAGTATTATGAGCATGTAATATAATAAGAACATAAGAAAATACTAGAAACAAATAATAATAAGCAAAATAATAAAAATATCAAGTATTGGGAACCTTAGCTTCATCAAGGTATCCCGGTTAAGTATTGGGAGCCTTAGCTTCATCAAGGCATCCCGGGACTAAGAAATGGACTAGTCCCAAAAGATTAAAGAAAATAAATAAAAGGTTGTTTTGACTTGATATGGACAAGTCTAAGACTAGAAAGACTAGTCTTAAGGAAATAGCATGAAATAAATAAATTGCAAAGTATGAAATTAAATAAATAACAAGTGAGCTTATATGCTCTAAAGATTATATATAATTACATAAATATATTTAGTTATATATGAATAATAAAATCAACATAAAAACATAATAAAATAGGAAGTTCATGTGCCAGAACAAAACATGAATATGTTATTGTTTTTACTACTCATATGAGTTTCAAAACAACACCATAGTCATGTTAAGTTATATGACATGGGTAAATAAATAGTTGGAAGAAGTTTACCTAAAGTGTTTATGTGGTATGAAGATGGTAGATAAAAGGGATATTATGTGAGTAGTGATATGTGGTAGAAAGTTTGTGTATAAGGAATGAGTTATGTGAAGAATTGGTTTAAGAGAGTTTTGGTAGAGAGAACTCTTGAAGAGAGGATTTGTGGAGAGATTTTGAGAGAGTTTTGGTAGTGAAATGAATTGTGTGAAAGAATGAAGAATGAAGGGGTATTTATAGAATTTTGGAGTGAAAATTAGATGTAATTAAATTAATTAAAAAGAAAATAAATGGGAAGGGAGGAGAGAGAGTAGTGGATGGCAGTGGGAGAAGGAGAGAGAAAATTTGATTAAAAATTAATTTTAGAAGAAAAGTGTAAGAGAAGTTTGATAATATGTGGTGTATAATTTTTATGGGAAAAGAACATTGTAAGAAATAGGTATGTAGGTGTAAGAATAGGTAGTAAGAAAAAGTAGAGATAGAGAAATAGTACTGAATAGTAGAAAAATACTATGAATAGTAAACTAGACAATTAAAGTACCGGGAGAGATAAAAATACGCGTAATAATGCGATATCTGTAATTTTTAGCTACCGAAAAATTCTAAAACTGATATTTTTGAAATCCTTGTATTTTTACGAGTCTATTGGTATTAACGGAATATTTTTTCCATCGGTGTATGAGGCACATATTTGAAAACTGATCCCGTTGTGTGTTTAGGAACCGGATAGGTAATTTGATTGATATACGTATGTTGATTCAACCGATAGTTGGATTTTCTATTTTATTTTTTAGGTTCTCTTTTTTTCAGATTAAGAAATCGTGTTTTTTTATTTTATTTAGAATTAAGTTTTAACTTGGTTTGATATTTCAGGTTTTGATTCCGATTTTGACTCTTAGGATTATTTTTTAAGAATTATAAAATTTTCAGGGGTTTACATAAACCCCATATACATAGGACCCTAAAGTCTTGGAGCGAATAGATGATGTGGCTTATAGATTAGTGTTACGGCCTAGTTTAAACAGAAGGTAGCCTTGGAACCATTGGAAATACAGTCGAATCTCACTACAATTGAATATCTAATCAAGATTGTTGATACAAAAGAATAGATTTTGAGAAGATGTGTGATCAGGTATGTGAAGGTGCTATAGATGAATCAAACAGAGCAGGAAGCTACTTAGGAACTAGAGGAGGAGATAAAGACAAAGTATCCCGAGTTTTTCGATGATTGAGTTAATTTTTTAGGATGAAAAATTCTTCTAGGAGGGAACATATGTAATATAAAATAAAATAAATCATAATGAAGGGAAATGATGTCATATGTTGTTAAATACGAGGGAAAATTAGTCCACCTAAATATAATGAAATACGTCTTTTTCTTCCTTACCTAAAACATACATTTCCTCTTTGAACAATTTCATAAAAAGACAAACCCTAAAACCTCACGCAAGCTTGTATCTTACTCTAAAGAACCCCACAGGCCAATACCAAGTAAGTTTTCGTCTTTTTTTATCCTTTTCTGATTTGAAGAAGTTGTCTTTTATGAATTTGTGTCATTGTATTTAAGATTTTTGTGATTTTTGGTGAGAGATTTGAAAAACCCTAAGTCAATTTATTGGTGGTTGTGGTTGTTGATTGCAAAAGAAAAAGGAAAATTCAGTATCACGCTTATACAACACTTTTATATGTGAAAAGATGTTTTCTTTTATGAGTTTGCATAGTTTAAGATTAAGAAAAAGCTTTTCTCTTGGAGTTTCACGTTTTGGATCGAACAAAAGGTCGTACAGGATTCATGGGCCTAGGTATGATGAATCCAAGCCAATAACAACCATGATGAAGGCCACCACCCCATCATGATGATGGCGTCACCACCCCATCATGATCATGATGGATGCCGCAAAGGAGGTCATGCCCCTTATAGTGGGCATGACAAAAGTGTATCATGTTTTCTTTCCTTCTCGAAGCTATCATGTCTTCTACCATGGGCATGACCAACAGAGGGATTGTGTAACCTTCTTTTAAAGTTTGTTTTGATCTTTCTAAACACCTTAATCCTTAATTTAATATATGTACTCCTAAATCTAAGTAGTAAGACCTATCTATACCTATAGTAGTTGTTGCTCCTAATAGTTTAAGAGACTAAATGACCTTAGAAGTATGTTTTCTTGTTTAAATAAAGTTTTGTGTTAGTGTTTGGTTGTGATTAGGTGTTTCTGGTGACGTTAAGTTATCTATTCCAAATGTTGTTTCAGTATGTCCTTATCTTGGTTGTTGTATGTGATGTAGGCTTAGAAATCATAAATGAAATTAATGCTATTTGGATTTGAGTAGGTTATTGCTTATGTTTGGCTAGATTTAGTGGATCGAGAATACCGATGTTACTAGGATGCATCCTGATGATTTGTATGTAGCATTGTCCTAAGTGGAGTTGTATACAAAGATGATTCCATTAGTTTAGGAGTGGTATAAGTATGGTACTCAGGATATGTGGGGAATACCTAACACCACTATATATATAAGTATCTATGTATATATATATATTTTTTCATGGAGTCATGAGTTATTCCGAGTTTAGAACTACTTGTAAATGGTTCAAAATAGTGTTGGTGGTTTGGCTAATTAAAAGATAATAAATTATGATAGTTGTATATGTTACATATTGTGTGTGGATTTGCATGATGATTGCTCATGCACATGTGGTTGTGGTTCAGTGTACTGAGCTCTCACTCACTCTTTTTTTTTTTTTTTTTTCAGAGTTAGATGAAGAACTATAGTGTTCAATCTATCAGGTTATGATGTGTAAGTAGATTATGGGGGCGACAATAGTGGAGCCGATTTTCATCTGATTTTTAGAATAAAAGAAGTTTGAAATAGTTAAAGTCAAAACCTAATGAAGTTTTAATTAGTTTTATGATTCTTGAAGTTATAAGACATTTCATTTGATGTTTTAAGTTGGATTGTAAGTTGGCGCTTGATTTAAGCCAACTAATTTGTCTAGAAGTTTTCATTAATGACTTTAATGTTTTAGAAGTTGTTCCATTAAATGTGAAACTTCGAACTTATTTTGTTTTAAATGTGGTTTAGTGGAATCCGAGCCTTAGCATGTCCATCTCTAGTGAAACACTTGGCGGTTGATAGCGCACCCAAAATTTAGGCATTACACAACCAATAAAGGTAGCTCTTTTATAATACTTATGTAATTGTGCTATGCATTTTCTCATCAAGATTTGATTTGATTCTTCCAGTTCAAAAAACTTTACATACTTCCTCATTTGTATAGATAATTCCTAGAACTCTTAAATTTTCTTTAAATATTACTGTTCATCATATTATAGAATAGTAATTCCTCAAATTGTTTAATCTTTTTATGGTATATTGGATAGGGCGCAAAAAAAAAAAAAAAAAACCATGATTAAATTCTTTAACTACTCAAAATCCAAACACCCTTTCCATCGTTTTTCAAAGAGCTAAACAACATAAAGCTTATAGCTATGGTGCTTACATGAAAATCTTTGCATCTCTCTTCCCTCTAAAATCATTTTGACCATGACCAAATCTTTTCTTCATGGTCAAGACTTTGTTGCTCCATTTTTTGAAGAAAGCTTCATGGTTTAAAAGCTCTTGAGATGGCTTAAAATAAACCCTTCTTCTAATGTCTTTATTTAGGGAAGTGATGGCCCATTTGCTCTTATGGATTAGCCCAAATGCCTCCTAAATCTATTCTCTAAGGTTTCTAGCTAGCAATGCTCAAATCCTCTTAAATGTAGATTGTCATGAAGTCTTAGCTTTGATTAGGATGGGTAGTAGTAAAATTAGGTAATGGTCTCATTGATGACTAGTTAGGTATAAACTTTGATTTATGACTAAATATTTATCTATTCCCGCTTAGCTCATGCCTTGCCAATATGTTTTGGTAAAATCCAACAATTTTTCAATTTTATTTGCCCAAGTGTATAAAGACTTAATGAGGCATAAATTTGACATACCATATATATCAATGAACTCTTGGTATGCTTAGGCACAAGTTTGTATAACATCCCTACCTTTACTTTATTAGCAAAACTTAACTGAAGTCTTCAATAATAATCTAGAGACCGCAAATAATTTATACAAAATATACCATATAAATTGATCATTACATATAAAGATAAAATATTAGCAAAATTTTAATATATGATTAATTATTTAAAAAATTATTTATTATAACTACTATTGATATAGTTAATAATAGTATTAATTACCACTTTTCCAAATATATGATATGTTAGTATGAATAAATTTTTTTCTCATTCTCATATATAATCCATTTATTTTCATTTCTAGAGGATCTGTTTGGATTGTTTAAATCTGTATCTGTAAAGTTATGAAATCACTTATTTTATTTTATAGATGACACTTGGAAAATATGTAGCTCTTATCTAGTTAGTTAGTTATTTCTAGTTTATATAAATAGTAGTAGCTAATTCTTTTTTTTTTTTTAACAAACTTTTCTTCCTTATGAACACAAAGCTCTCTTTTATGGAAATCGGTTTATTCCTATTCATCCTTCATCTTTGTTGATTTTATGGAGATTATTAAAGAAGATTAGTTGTAAGTTTTCTATCATGGTATCAAAGCTTCTAGTAACATTCCTACCTAATATATTTGTTTGTCAATTTTTATTTTTGTACGTAAGTGGCACAAGTTATGAACAAAGATCCATTATTTATCTCTAGATAGATAATCCAGGATGATAATTGGCAATATAATATTTAATGGGTCAAATTTATGGCATGAAATAGATGTACTTGAATGGAATTTAGAGCTAAGATGAAATTAAGGTTTATTGACAGCACAATTGCGAAACTTGGAGAAAATACAAATGATTTTGTTAAATGGACTACACGTGATTACATGGTAAGATGTTGGTTGCTAAATTCTTGGCTAGTGAGATTTCTCAAATTTCTTGTATGCCTAATATGCCTTTGAGTTATGGAAAGAGATTTGTGATCAATATGATCAAACAAATGGACCTTTGATTTTTCAATTGCAACATGAATTACTTAATATCAAATGAGGAAATCAAAGTGTTATAGCATATTATAATAGACTTGAAAGGTGTTAGGAGTAATTGCAATCTTTAAATCCATATCATACTTGTAGTTGTGGAAGATTGAATTATTGCACTTGTGATTTGAAGAATACATTGCTTGATTTTGAGGCTCAAGGCAAGCTTATGCAATTTCTCATAGGTTAATCTAATGTGTATGAGTCATTTCAATGACATACTTTGTCTTTTGATCGTTTGCCACCCATTAGCCTTACTTTTTACTTGGTAGCATAAGTCGAAAAATAAAAGGAAGTCTCACATTTACTTACTACTAATAGTAATGCCTTTGTTTTTGCTACAAGTCATGATGTTCAACTTTACAACAAGTGAATAGAAAGGATATGAAGAAAGGGAGACAATTTTGCAAACATTGCAAATTAAATGGTCACAAGATTGACAATTGTTTTGAATTAATCGGCTATTCGGATTAGTACAAAGAAAAAAGGAACACAAGAAGATTTTCTTAATCATGCTACTAGTAATTATGCTTTTGGGTAAGATGTTCGTGTGATAGATAGTACTCCACTTGATCAGTTTGATGATAATAAGAATCTTAGTCCATAGCTGGTGCAATTAGTTTGTAAGGAGTTGATGAAGATGATGGATCATAACCAACCAATAAACAACAGAGGTTATGAACTAGAAATTAATGTTCCATGTGCAGGTACTTCTTTCACTCACTTATCTATTTCAAATATGCATGATAATTCTTAGATTATAGATATAGGTGTTAGTGATCACATTACACCATATATACATCTTTTTAACACCAAAACTTACCTTAAAAATCCTGCCATTATTCATTTACTAGATGGATCATGCAAGACCGTACACATGATGGGTACTATCACATGTTCACCCAAAATATGCCTTCAACATGTCCTTTACATACCAAACTTGAAACATAACCTCCTATTTGCGGTCTTTAACAACCATTCTTGCTATTTTTAGGACCTGAGAAATCATGAAAAGGTTGCAATTGTTGAAGCATCTTGTGGTTTGTATATCTTAACTGAAGTCACTTAGGACGTTCGAATTTTCTTTGAATGAGTCTTAATATTTCTTTGAATAAGTCTCAATTATCTTAGACTATGTCAAATACAGTTTCGAATGCTTCTAGTATTGACCTTTAGTTGTTACACGCCATCTAAATTGAAACATCTGTCTTCTTGTACTCGGTTTGATAAGGGAATTCCTCTTCCTAAAAGTGAAAAAATGTCTAATGTTGCTTTCATTTAATCCATATGGATTTATGGGGGCCTTACCATATTGTTGTGGGAATAGGAGAACATTACTTTCTTACTTTGGTAGATGATTTTTCAAGAGGTACTTGGATATATTTGTTGAAGTTTAAGTCACAAGTGTATAGAGCCTTCGAAAATTTCATGGCATATGTCAAAAATCATTTTCATACATGTCTTAAGTGTATCCAACATAATAATGAGATAGAATCTTTGGCAAAGGAATGCCATGTCTTATTTTCAACATTAGTAATTGTTTATATGGACAACATCTTATACTCCTCAATAAAATGGTCTAGTTGAATGGAACCATCAACATTTAATTGAAACTTCAAGAGCCTTCATGTTGCATTTGGTTTACCTAAATGTTTTCAGGGAGATTATGTTTTGGTAGCTACTTATTTGATAAATCGTATGCCAATGTTGGTGCTAAAATGGAAGACACCTTATGAATTGTTGTTCGATAAAATTCCAGATTATGATCATTTGTGTGTGCTTGGATGCCCTTGTTTTGCTGAGGATGTGATTCCTCACAAAGATAAATTTGATCTAAAGGTTCCAAATGTGTTTTTTTAGGGTATTCAACAAGGCAAAAGGGCTATAATGTGTATGATTTGAGATTGAAGAAGTGCTTTGTTAGCAGGGATGTTAAATTCTTTGAACATATTTTTCCCTTCAAAGTTGCAAACATGTCTTTTCTTTCTTGTTATTTTGGTTGTCCTTCTACTCCTTTCTCTCCTTATGTTTCTTTTGATTCTTTATATTTGATGTCACAATATGATAATTCTTCTAGTTCTTATACACATGTTCCAGAGTCTATTACACACATCAATTCGGATAGTGTCCTTCCTCTAATTCTTTGGTTTCGTAACATGATAATTCTAGTCTTATTATTCCTCCTTCTATATCATTGAGACATTCTACTAGAATTACAAAGACTCCTCAATGGCTTCAAAACTATGTGCATACTATTCAATGCTTTTGCTTTTTCTCTTTCTGTTTGTGCAAATCCATCTAAACAACCGCTTATTAAATGCCCTTATTTTTCTTCTTGTTTAACCACTTATTTATCTGATTATGTAACATAACTAGCTAATTTTTCTTAACTAAAAAACCATCATCCTATATTCAAGCTTCAAAAGACGAATGTTGGATAGCTACTATGCAAACTGAACTTGATGCACTAAAACGTAATGATACTTGGGAATTAACTAGTTTACCTAAAGGTAATGTGCTATTGGTTATGAACGGGTGTATAAAGTCAAATATAAGGCTGATGGATGTGTGAGATTTATAAAGCTCATTTGGTAGCTAAAGGCTACCCTCAAGTTGAAGGGGAAGACTATCATAGCACCTTTTTACCTGTGGCACATGTGACTACTGAGGATATTATTAGCTATTGTTTTTGTTATGGGTTGGCCACTTTTTCAGGTGGACATTAATTGTGTGTTTTTGTATGGTTTTTTAGATGAGGAAATCTATGTGATTCCTCCTCAAGGCTGTCATAAATCGTAACCTGGTCAAGTGTGTTGTTTGTTGAAGTCTTTACATGGACTTAAACAAGCGTCTAGGCAATGAATTTAGAAAGCTCTAAGTTTTATCAACTCACGACTTTCTTCAATCTCTACATGATCCTTCTCTCTTTACTTATGCTGTTAATGATGATTTTCTTGTTATTTTTGTCATGACCCAAGGGGTATCCTAAGCATACAGTACGTCGTACACAATATTAAAGCCTAGGAATGACTTCCTTAGTCATGCAAAAGCTTTCACATCATGTACGAAGCGTACAACACATTAGAGGGAATGCATAGAAATAATGTAATTTACTTTGATAACAATTGAATAACAAGGCAAGAGGAATACTTAATATTAACATAAATAAGGTCAATTACAATTAGGGTATATCCCTTTAATGTCTTCAAGACTACAATTACATTTCCTATAAATCTCTAAAATATAAATATACGTATATAACTCATAAAGAAATTACATGAAAGTAAATCCATCCTATGTTTCCACTCCTTCCACATAAGCTCAAGGATTTGCCATCGATTTCCTTAATATTCTGATCCTCGAATGTAATCACAAACATACATGTTTCAACAAAGCCTGTGGGGATGTAAGCTCACAACAAGCTTAGTGAGATATTCTATTTTATTGCTCCGTGATTCAAACAAGTTTATTAATTTTCATGCATGTGCTATGCATGACATGCAACAATCACAAGATTACACAAATACATATAGTTATTGGAAACCATATATAGAATGGATTTACCCCTCCGTATCGAGGGTTAGAGAAGGTATTTGAAGGTCTTCGCGATCTTTTGTTGCTAGTCCCTCAGCGCACCCTACCCTCAGCGATCAATCGCCACAGCTCATCCTTGGACTGTATCCCCGATACACCTTAATTTCCTAAGAATGAGTATGGCTGTGGGCTATCTTGGCCTCAGACCTTCCAATTCTTCACATAGGCATAGCAGCTTTTGCTATGTGACTCGACAGATGCAATACATGTTCATTTAATTTATATCGAAGCCGAGCATGATTAAGGTATACTTTAAAGGCAATCAAACAAACATCATACACACATAAGCAACATGTAATATTAATGATATACTTAAACAATCATTTGTGGGTTCCGATATGCTTAGCATTCATTGTCATACATACATAAGAGTATATACACATAAACCCACGCTCCATACATGTTCATTTTTATGTTGTATCTATAGATCTAGTGCAACTATCCACAAGTACAAGTAAGGTAACGCAATTAAGAGGGAAAACTCACTCATCCATTTTGCAATCTTCTTAGTCATAGTAATCCTTAGGAAGGAAAATCTCGTATTCTTCGTCACCTAGACAAAAGAAATACTTAGGATGAGTATTTCATAGAAGTTCTACTTAAACTTTCTAATTCCATCTTGTTATTTTCGTCAAAATTTGGATTATGTGAAATCCCAACTTAAAATTGCTATAACTTGCTCATTTTAACTTGAATTTCACATATAAGATGTCATTTTCTACCTACTCGAAGAGATCTATATATTTTTGAGGTTATTTTTAATATTTGAGGTCACTTGGGTTTGAAAATAGGTCGGTCCAGCTCTAGCACAAAACTTTAGCCTCAATTTGCAATTTTTCTCAATTCTATTTCATCCAAAAATTCCATAGCAAACACATAAATATAGATATAGTTTGAAAATCCTTTTTAATATATAGATAGGCTCATATTATATGTATGATTTTAGTGATGTTGTCTTAAAAATTAAATTTATCAACAATCTTTGTAAAAGATAGAGTTTAGAGAAAAGTTACTCCTTGACTTGTGATTAAATTTGCTAGCTTGTAAATATGTGACTCAATCAATAAGGAAATCATGATTCACTATATTTTGAAGTCCAAAATGTCTCATATTTGAAAAGAATTCTATTTAATAATTTATTTTACAAGACACGATTTTACTTGTTGGTGGTACGAAACTCTAAATATATTTCCTTATAGAAATTTTCTAAGTTGATTCATAATTGAAACTCTAAATTCTTAGATTTTGTAAATATGAAACTCATTATAGAAAAATCATGGTTTTATTTTTATTTTGAGTTTTTGAATATTTCATCCTTATATTAAACTTCTTTTAGCTAATTATTTTCCAAAACATGAAACTTCGTATGGTTGTGAGGAAAATCATTCTAAGTTTTATATAAAAACGTTTTAAGTTTTAGCTTATGAGGAAAATTCAAGGAATAGTTTGTTTTGAATTTTTATTCTCATAATAACTCTTTTCTAAATCCATAATTTTTCAATACATGGACCTTTGTTGGAAAAATCCTTCGTTTATTACAAGTGAGTGTTTAATTATTATAACTATTATTTGTATTGCCTTAATTTCTTGAAAGAAATGATTTTACTTCTTAAAACTTTGTTCCTTATGTTGTATACCGATTTATTTCAAGTGGGTTTTCAACTAGTGAGTTGATTTTAAACTTAACTTAGAATAGGGATGCAACGGGCAGGTCATTATAGGCACTCGACACCCAACCCGCTAAAAACCCAATATGGTCTGAACCTATAGGGTTTCGGGTCAAGTATATAAACCCAATAAAGACCTAACCAGACTCGATAAAATAAAAAAATTTAAAAGGATCAACAGTAATACACATATACACACACGGTCCTTCCTCAACCCTAGCCCCATTTCATATATAAATTCATAGAACACATATAATACTCCATAAAATTTTAAAAAAGTTTACCTATGCTATCATGCTCATCCATTGATCGACTTTAATTATTTTTTAAATTGATGGGATAAAATTGTTGAGCATTTTAAATATTATATCTACCACTGAAACTTATCTTTAAAATCCACGCACTTAGTTTTTGTGTGCTTTAAAATTCGATGATTAAAAAGCTTTCATAATATTATATATATATATATACATATATTGAATTTTAATTATTTCATATCCTGGTACGGAAACCTGCAATTTGGATGAATTCTTATACCTTTATTGTTATAATTATTTTGAAAATGGTGGTAGCTAGGAAATGTAATCTATAAAATTAAAAATCATGCTATTATAAGAAAAATTATCTAAAGAAAAAAGTTGGTACATTTATTTTCAATGTAAATTTAAAAAAAAAAGCAACACTTATATTTCAGGTCGAGTCAAGTCGGAATTGGGTTCATCATTATCGGGTCGGGTCGGGTTTTGGGACACTTATACCTAATGGGTTGGGTTCAAGTTTTGCATAACCCATCCCAAACTCGCCTCGGTTGCATCTCTAACTTAGAAAAATTGTTTGACTCTTAGTGTTTGTTAAAGTATTGTTGATAAGTTATAAATAAGTTTTTAAGAAAATTTTACATAACAAAAAATTACCAACATTAAATTTTGAAACAATAATTTTATCTTATTGGTTTGACAAAAAAGTGTGTAATGGAGTTACTTAGTTAAATCTAGCATAATAATGTCACTAAAAATTTATGATGGACTTGTCTAACTTTTGAAAAAGGATTTGTTGAAACAAAACTCTAAGTCATTGACAAAAAATCTTTTCTAAGTGACAAAAATTTATTTTTAAAGAGAGTTTAGCCTTATTTTCTTTATTAAAGAAAGAACTCATCTTTATTTTTATTAAGACAACAACAATTTGACCATGCATGAATATGAACTTGTAGTTAACCACCATGAATAAAAATAATTCATATAAATGATAAAAACTTAGAAATTAAATAAGCACATAATAAAAGTCAAATATTGGAAAGTCTTAACTTGTATCAAGACTTCCCGGACTTAGACATGGGCAAGTCCTTTAAGAAAATAAGAAAACAAATAAGAAAATCATGGGAGTCTTAGATTTATTTCAAGGCTCCCCGACTTAGATTATAGACAAGTCCAAAAAGGAAGAAGAAAAATTTTTTGACTTGATGAGAACAAGTCTAAGACTAGAAAGACTTGTCTTAATAAAATTACATGAATAAATAAATAAATTGCAAGAAATATATAAGAGCATAATTAAATATAAGTTATGTTAGTGAGCCTATAGGCTCTAAGAATGTATATATATATATATATATACACATAACTATATTTAGTAATATACATAAGTTAGATTGGAAGCAATAAATAAAGCATAATATAATATCAACATAACAAAAAAAAATTTTGCATGAACATGAAAAGAACAAAACATGAACATATTGTTGCTTCCATAACACCCATGGATTTAGGAAGCATACACTATGGTTATGTTAAGTTGCATGACATGAAGATAAATGTAGGAATCTTTACCTAAAATTATTTATTGGTTAAAGAAGAAATGAAGTTTTGGTAGTAATATGTGATTTGTAGTTTTATGAAAGAAGAGAGAGAGAGAGAGCTGGGAAGAGAATTTTGGAGAGAAAAATTAAAAGAGAAGTTGGAAATGATTTTGGTAGAGTTTTGTTATCATAAAGAAAAGTATGTAAGAAGTGAAAAAGGGAATGGGTATTTATAGATAAATGTGGAGGGAATTATGAGTTAATTAAATAAATGAAAAGAAAAAAATTGAGGGAAGAGAGAGAGAATTTGAAGGCAACGGGAGGGGGGAGAGAGAAGATGGGATAAAAAATTAAATTTAGTAATATTGAAAAAGTAAATGTAAGAAATAGGTTTATAGGTTGTAAGAAGTAGGTAATAAGAAAAAGTATAGTTGAATAGTAATGAATAGTAAATAGTATAATGAATAGTAAACAAGATAAATAAATTATCGGAAGTAAGAAGAATGCGCGTAAGTATTCTATATTTGATATTTTTAGTCACCAAAAAATTTTAAAACTGGTATTTTTGAAACCCTTTATATTATTACAAGTTTAACTGTGTTATCAGAATATTTTTTTCATTCGGTGCACAGGGTACGGTTTTCTAAATCCGATCCCGTTTGAGTCCAAAATGAATAAATTTTGACGAATATGATATTTTAATCTTCACTATATTTTACGGACTATAATCTATGATTAATTCAATTTTATTGCTCTTGGGCTAAGAGCGTGGGATTGCGAAATCTAGTCTGACTAGGGCTTATTGTTGGCTAGTTGACTTTTAGGGATTCAGATTTAATTCTAGCCATAAAATTTACTCGCAAGATTATGAAATTTTAGGATTTATTACTGTTTTATATTTTTGGTTCAAAATTTAAGTCTTTACTTTATTTTTAGGATTTATTTAGTTTTTAACACTTCTCGGGATTGTTTTGTTGAGTTTAGGGTTATGGGTTGACTCTGATTGACTTTTGATAGTAGTTGAAATTTTTTATTCTAAAATTTACTAAAGGGTTTAAGGTTTTAGTGTTTGGTTGTTGAGTATTATTTGATATATCATCTCGATTTACGTGTTAGAGATCAAATAGAGGAATTGTTTCACTACGAATTTTGAATCAAATGATTATTGGATTTTCCATTTTGTTTTTTTTTTTTTTTGAAGGTCCTCTCTTTCTTAAGGTTAAGAAATTCCACATTTGATCTTGTTTAGAATTTGGTTTTAACTTTGTTATGTTTTTAGGGTTTTGTTTAGGTATTTAACTCTAAGATTATTTCATAAGAGTATAGAGAAATTCAGGGCTTTACAATCTTACTCTATGTTAATGACATACTCTTGACTGGAACTAACACTATTTTGTTTGAAGCATTGAAGTGTCAGTTGCACACTTGTTTCACTATTAAAGATCTCGTGAAGGACATTTTTTTCTAGGACTGGAAATTTGTCATACATCACAAGGAATTAACTTGAATCAATAGAAATTTATTTTGCACATGCTTATTTATTCTAGTCTTACTGGTGCCAAGCCTTGTCTTGTTCCTCTACCTTTTGGTTCTAAGCTTTTTACTGACATTAGTGATCCTCTATCTAATCTGACTAGTTATGGACATTTAGTTGGACGACTACTTTATCTTGCACTTACTCATCCCTATAGTTCATTTGTGGTTCATCATCTTATCAATTTTTTTCAAGCTCCTTGTGTTGAGTATCTTCGTGCAACTCATCATCTTTGGAAGTATCTTAAAGGGACTATTGACTTGGGGGTTTTTTATTTTGCTTCTAGTTCTTTTGATCTCTAAGGTTATTTGGATTCGGATTGGGGCGCATGTATTCTAGATAGAAAATCTATCTCTAGTTTTTGTGTTTTATTCGGTAACTGTCTTGTTTCTTGAAAAACCAAGAAGCAAAGAACTATTTCTACTAGTCAATAGAGCTGAATATCGTAGTATGGGATGTGCTACTAAAGAATTGATGTGGATTTCTCATCTTTTACAATATTTACGGGTTCCTTTTCATCTTTAGTAGTTTTGTATTGTGATAACTAGCTAGCTCAGTTGTTGGCGATCATCTGTGTCATCATGATCATATGAAACACATTTCTATTGATGCTTACTTTGTTCATGCTCAGGTTGCTTCTAGTTTCATCAAAATTGTTCATGTATCTTCTCAAAATTGGCTTGCTGATTTTTTACAAAATTGACTTGTGAGGTTCAATTGCATTTTTTTAAGTAAAGTTATGTAGTTACTTAATATATTTTATAGATGACACATGGCAAATATGTAGCTTTATCTAGTTAAGCGGTTATTTCTAATCTATATAAATAAAAGTAGCCAAGTTCTTTTTTGTTCTATTTTGTTTTAACAAACTTTTCTTCCTTACGAACACAAAGCTGTCTGTTATGGAGATGAGTTTAATCTTGTTCATTCTTCATCTTTGTTGATTCTATGAAGATTATTGGAGAAGCTTAGTTGTAGGTAGGGATGTGCGAAAATGCTGATGCAACCAAAAAACTAAATTGAAATCAGAAAACTAATTAAAAATATGGTTAATTGATCCATCGGTTTCGGTTTTGGATTATGGCTTTTTTTTCGGTTTTTATTTTAGTTTCAATTTGTAATCACTACAAACCGACGGTTAATGATTAACCAGTTTGATATTTATACGTATACTATTTATAAAATGTATACATATAATTAATTTTTCAATATATATGTATATATAGACAAAGATCATAACCCTAAAAACTATTGTAATTTGAGACATGTTATAATTAGAACTTTTATGTTTTAATTATTATGTTGTAATTTGGATTAAGAAAAAGATATTAACTTTTAATTTGTTTAATATTGTAGTAGACTTATATTCTTTATATGTTGGTTTTATAGTTACTTGATTTGTTTATTTGCAATTTTTGAATGTAATTATGAAGAAAAGGGGTTTTATTTTTTGTGGTTATTACTAGAAATATGATTAACAAATATCTTTTAGTTAATCAGTATATTGAATGATTAAAAACCGAAAATATTAGTCGAAAAAAAGGTTAATCATTAATGCTGTTAACCATTAATAATGTACTAGTTTAGATTACGATTTTAAAAAACCGATTATTTTGATTTGGTTCAAAAAATGAAGTCATTAATTGGTTAACTAAATTGTGCACACCCCAATTATGAGTTTTCTATGAATGTCTAATCTGCATTTGTATCCTATCTTTATCATATTTATTTGGTTTATTTAATATATTTATGAATAAATATATATATATATTATTTTTAACCAATCATTTAAAATGATAAAATAAAATATTATATCAACGTACAAAACCACCAATCAAACATACCAATAAACTGCTAATAGACACCGACGAAAAGAGCCATGGGATATTCGGATTTCCATATCTCGCGAAGTTGATTGATTGCTACATCATTAGCACTCCATAACTTTTTCAATAGGCATATGGACTTTTGATATTTTGTATTTAGTATTTGAGCGCTTTTATTTTTTTTTTTATTTTTTTATTTGGGGTATAGATTTTGGTTTCTTTATTATTTGATACGAAAAAGATGTTGTACCGAAGGCTGAAAGGTTGAAACTCAGGTGTTTGGATTTTCATGTTTTTATTTATATTGTATTTATATTTAATATGTATTTATAATATATTTATCATATCTATCGTATCAATTTAATTAATTTATAAGTAAAATTATCAATTTTTTTATTAGTATTTTTTACTTAATAAATATTTGTTTGAAAACGATAAAATATAATTTCAAAATATTAGAATATAATGTAACAAACAGACCCAAGTACACCAATTTGTAACAAAACCGGGGTTCGCGGTCCTCAAATTGCGTTGCTGATGAAAATCCAGACGCTTACATACTTTGAAAATTTTCACATCAACATTTTTAAAAAACTTAATACATAAGGTCGAAATTACACACACACACACACAGACACATACTCACGTTATGCATGAAAAAAAAAAATTATAATTAATACTATAAGATTTTGAATAAAATAGAATTTATAAAACCAACTGTACAAGAAACAAAAAAAAAAAAAAACTAATTCATAAATAGTACAACGAAGACTAAATATAAAGGCTTCCACTAAATCTATAAACTATGATCTCCAACTTGTTTAAATAGCTACCTCATAGGTTCAAACAATAATGTAATATTAAAATAATCTCAATGGTTCATTTAAAACTAATTTAATCAAAATGTTGATTTGAAGAAAATAACTTTTTATTATTATAAAAATTAAAAATTAATTATATAATACAGCGACTGAACCATAAAATTTGCCCAACTTTCTTTATTTAAGGGCACTCTGATAGAAGGGGTGGCGAACCGTGAAACGACAATCTAAAAGTAAAACAAGAATTGTATGAATAAGATGGTCACCCAGCAATCAATTCTGTCCACTTTCCGAAGTTAGGTCACATGTATCGTACTGTCGGGGAGATAGTGGATATCATGTGAGACGGTGCCCTTTTAACACTTTGAAGGGAGACTTCGTCTTCAGTATGTCTTCATCAGTTATTAATGCTACAGTCGCGGTAAAAGAAAATTCTGGTAGTTGTTTGTTGCCAATTAAAAGATATACCGTGAAATCAACCTTCTTTATGTTAACGATTACTTGTTGTAGTAAACCGATTTAAATTATTTTTAAATCAAATTGATAATATATGATATCGATAAAAAACTGATAAGTTTACCCATAAACTAACTAGGAAGAACCGATATAAATATGATATTCATGAATTACATATGCTGATCCGATATTGACCCAATAACAATAAAAAATTGACAATTCAAACAGACATTTGAATTGTCATTTTGGCATCGTTTTAACATTATTTTTAAATCGAACCAATATTGAACTGACATAGATATGATACCAATAAAAAACTTATGGTTTTACTCATAAATTGACCAAACCTAACTGGTACTGATATCAAATTAATATTGATCCGATACAAATAAAAATTCTAGAGTCTTTGACCATATATGTTCATATATAAAAAATATACAAGCTAATGCTTATAATAATATTGATTCGGTATTTTACTTATGATATTGCCTATATTTTCTCATAATATTAAGTAAAAAGCCCCATTGTGGATTTAAACTTTGATGAAATATTATATCTAAGTAAATTTAAAAAATCTAATTTTATATCTAAGTAAATTTTTCGTGCCCTTTTTTACTACCCTTATTAACATTGTTAACAGCATTATCCTATGTGGACAAGTACACAAATTGCTATATGACATGTGTAAAATAATTAAAAAAAATTGTCCCTTTCTCTCTTTTGTTTTCCTTCTCTCTCTCTCTCTCTCTCTCTTCTCATTTTTCTTTTATCTCTCTATTCTCCCTCTCTCTCTCTCTCTCTCTCTCCTCTCTCTCTCTCTCTCTCTCTCTCTCTCTCATTTTTCTTTTATCTCTCTCTCTCTCTCTCTCTCTCTCTCATTTTTCTTTTATCTCTCTACCTCTCTCTCTTCCAAAGCCACCAAAAACAACCTCTAACTCCATCACCATCTCTACACCACCACTATTTAACAAAGACTTATCACGAAAGATCAAATTTTATATCTTCTAAACTTGAAACCTAAGATTTAACATATTCATGGAGAGAAAAAAAAAATGAAAATATTAAACCTCTTTTAGAAGGGAGAGAACAACATCATCTTCTTCACCGAAAGAACAGAATCCATCTTCATCCTCTTCTTCTCTACTACTTTCTCTCTCTAAGTCTCTCCCTCTCTCTATGTCCATTAAAGAGCTTCTACAAGCTTTTTCTATCTAAAAACATCACAACCAGAAACTAGTCAACATATTAAGCTTTCCCATCTCTGATGCAGTAGAGAAAACAACACATAAATATTTGGAGACCTGGCCTGAAATAAGAAGGAAAATGAGGAACAAGATGAGAAGGAAAAGGAGGAACAAGGATAATTAAACGCCGCCAGCTTTGGTGATTTACGCCGTAGGCATAAGAATAAAGGCCATTGGCCTTCAGGTAGCGCACAACTTTCATAGCTTTAAGAATTTTAAAGAAGTCGCCAAGGCCGCCAGCTTAGAGTTATAAGCTGCTAGCTTAGAGCCAACTTGTCTTTTTTTTTTTTTTTTTTTTTTACGAATTTTGTATTTTTATTTTAGTTTTGTTTGCACCTTTATAAGGTAAGCCCTAAGGCATATGAAAGGTGATTTATTTTTTTGAATGAAATTTTCTTGGAGCTTTCTTGCTCATTATCCCAAATTTTAGATCTCTTGTGTAGGATATTGATATTTGATGCCAATTGCTTATGTATTCTTTGAATTAATAGGATTTTGAAGATCTCAAATTCGTAATTGTGCGCAATTCAATGGTTTGCGATAATCCACTCACTTGTAAGCTGCGTTAGTTGGTATCAGAGTTGCATTTGCTCTGGGGAAGATGCCCCCTAAAGGACAAGGCAATCAACATCGCGTTGCAGTGGATGATGATCTCGATCAACGAATCAAACAGATTGTCGATGAACAGATAGGTGCAATGGAACATCTGTTTAGTAGGATGATGGATCAACTCACTGAAAGGATGGCTGTGATAATGGGAGATCAGCGTAATGCTAACCTAGACGTGAAAGACACCCTAATCCAATACTAGAGGTGGGTGAGGTAAAGGATGATTTGCCTTCAGTGGATGAAGGAGAGTTGTATGCAGAATTGCCACATGAGTGTGGTAGGGTTCATGTTATTAAAGAGGATTAGAGATGAGTATGAGAACCGAAATCCCTAAATTCCATGGAATTCTGCAATCGAAGGAATTTCTAGATTAGTTAGCCACTATGGAGGAGATTCTTGATTTTAAGAATGTCTCTGAGGATAAACAAGTGCCATTAATAGCAACCAGACTTCATGATAGAGCCACAGCATGGTGGCAATAGGCGAAATTAGTCCAACTCAAATTGGACAAATAAAAAATCGTTACATGAGAAAAGATGAAAAAGCATGTGGGATTAGATTTCCTGCCCTACAATTTTCAATGGATCATGTATCGGAGACTACAAAACTTAAAGCAAGGTAACAAGTTAGTGTTTGAATATACATCTAAATTTTATCAATTAGTTGCTAGGAATTAGATTCATGAGACTGAAGAACAATTAGTAGCTAAATATATTAGTGGTATGAGATTGCAAATTTAAGATATGTTAAATCTGTTTGATAGAGTTAGTGTCTCCACCGAGCGCCAATAGGCATTGATACTTAAAAAACAACAGAAGCTACCTAGTAATGGGTTTTCAGGTAGTGGTGTCATTGTAAGTGATGGTAGTGAGATTAATCATGTAGGTTTTGCAAATGCAAATAGTGGAATTGCTAGTAGTGGTAGTACTAGATGGTTCAATAGGTTGGTCACCGATAGTCAGATTGTAGGAACGATGGAAAGAAAACCCTTTTTATTGAAAATGAGGATGAGGGACATGATAAGAATGTCTTTGAAGCAGGGGGTAATGGTGATCCAATTCATGATGAGGAACATATTAAAGAAGAAATTGTGATTGGAGATGGTAATGTGAATTTGATGGTTAGGAGGTTGTGCATGACTCTTAAGATAGTCAGGGAGGAATATGATGTGTTTGAGGCTGAAGGTGATGGAGAACCTATTTTTGGTAAGGAGTATGAGGAGGAAGAGTTTTTGGAAAAGGATGTGAAAGAAACTTTGGTAGTAAGGAAGACATATATGACTCTTAGGGCTGCTGAAGAAGACTAGTTGAGAACAAATATTTTTCAGTCCACCTGTACCATTATGGGTAAAGTGTGCCACTTTATGATCAATTTAGGTAGCTGTGAGAATATTATCTCTACAGAGGCAGTGCAAAAATTAAGAGTTTAGATGGAATAGTATCCTAAGCCCTACAAATTGGCATGGTTAAAGAAAGGTGATGAGGTGAGTGTCTTCAAACAAGCTTTGATTACTTTCTCTACTGACTCTAAATACAAGGATGATGTATGGTGTGATGTGGTTGCAATGGATGCGTGTCACTTGTTATTGGGAAGACCATGGCAATTTGATAGAGAAGTGACCCATAACTTCACTTTTAAGGGTGTTGAAATTGTGCTTGTATTGAATAAAGCAATTGATGAACCCAAGCCTGTGAAGCAAAATACCAATGTTAGCATGTTAACTTTGACTAAGTTTGAGGAGGAACTATAGAATTTAGAAGTGGTGTTTGCTTCTATGAGTAAGGAGATTGAGGAATAATTAGAGTTACATTTACCAAACATGACTAAGATTCATGGGAAAGCCACAGACATGACTAGGATTCATGGGAAAGCCACAGACTTTGTGTATAGCTTGTAGGAGGCTCATGGAACAGTTCATGATAACTTAACAAAAGATGTGTTTAATGTGAAGTATCTCATCCTAGACATTGATAATAATTCTGATGAAGAAAATTCGAGGGTGAATTTTGCTTACCCTAGGGAGGATGATGCAGTAGAGAAATAGCACATAAATATTTGGAGACATGGCTTGAAATGAGAAGGAAAAGGAGGAACAAGGCCGCTAAAATGCCACCAGATATGGTGATTTATTCCGTCGGCGTAAGAATAAAGGTCGCCGGCCGTCGGCCTATAACTAGCGCACAAATTTCACAGCTTCAAGAATTTAAAGCCGTTGCCAAAACTGCCAGCTTATGTAATAAAAGTTGCCATCTTATAGTTATAAGATGCCAGCTTAGGGTTGGCGTATCTTGTTTATTTTTTTTCTTGTGAATTTTTTTTTTTTAGTTTTGTTTGCTCCTTTATAGTGTAAGCCCTATGACATATGAAAGGGTGATCTATTTTTTGAATGAAATTTTCTTAGAATTGTCTTGCTCATTATTCGAAATTTCAAATCTCTTGTGTAGGATCTTGATATTTGATACCAATTGCCTAAGTATTCTTTGAATCAATAGGCTTTTGAATGTCTCAAATCAGTAATTGTGCGCAATTCAACGGTTTGCGATAATCTACTCGCTTGTATGTTATGTCAATCTCCTTCATCTCGCGAATACCAAACCAGAAAACCAAGGTAGCTCAAACCCATGACTTAGGCACCAACACCAGACCCATTTGCTGGAACACCGATCGACTCGAACTTGTGCAATCAACATTCCTATCTTAAACCAAGCCTACCACTCGAGATGGAACCCATCCATAAACTGTTGCCCCTAGTCGAGATTTCCACACTATTGTTACTGCTTGGAGAGCATAGAGAAGAAGGCTTGATGGAGTTACTTAATCCGACACTGATTCAATCTATAACCTACTAATCCATGCCTACCCAGTGCCTACCTTGGTTCAATTTCGGACTCTGGTGATTCTTCGAAAGTTTCAAGCTCTCTAGTAATGTCATATTAAATTTCAAAATGAAAACAATTTGTTTATTACTAAGACAATTAATCAAAATCTCAACTTATATTTTTTTTCCTTTTTCCTATTTATTAATCCGGTCCTTTCCCCATCACAAGTTTTTAAAAATTTATGTAGTACTAGCTTTCAATTTGTTTCTTTAAAAGATGTTGCGAAAAATGAAGAGATTTTAGCCAAAAAAAAAAAAAAAGTCTTGTTCTAAGCGATGTTTGTGGTAGTGAGAAAAAGAGAGAGAGATAGATACAAAGATGAGGCTAAAGTTGTGGAAGGTTTATTCTTTTTCTAGTTCTGGGTCTTGCGCAAGCTTGGGATTTGAAGGTTGTTTTTGATGGCTTTGGAAGAGAGAGAGAGTAAAGAGAGAAAAGAGAAATGAGAGAGAGATAGAGAGAGAAGGCAAACAAAAGAGAGCAAGAGGGACTTGTTGACGTGGAATGATGTTAATAGGGGCACTAAAAGTTTCATAGATATGAAATTGAATATTTTAAAGTTTAGGTAGTTAATTATCTATTTCATCAAAGATAAGAATCAAAAAGTGTTTTTCCCTAATATTAATATATAAAAGTTGATTTTTTTTAAAATCAATTTTTACTATAAATTTGCTAAAGTTAAAAGTATGTCTTCAACTTACACATGTCCAAACATCGGGTTTAGTACACTAGTATTCTTTCTTTCTTTCTTTTTTTTTTTTTTTTTTTTTTTTCATTTCAACAGTTTTTACTTTTAAATACACAATGCTCTCCACTTTAACTAAATTCTAGCAAATCAATGAGTAAAAGTGGATAAGCATTCTTTCTTTCATAGTTGTTTTTACTTTTAACATGCATTATCTTTCATCTCTTTAATCTAATCACATGTATGTATAATACGTGTGTATCCATTTAGCAATATTAAATAGCAAGAAATTGATTTTATATCAGATCTCTCGAAAAAATAACTTTTTTTCCAATAGATATCTTCAACTCTCTCTAACAGACTATTGAAGTGTAACCAATAGATGTTGTAAGTACATCGTGTGTTCAAATTTAACAATATAAAAAATGCAAATAAATGAAAGAGGAGTATGTGTGAAAAAAATATAACATGGCAGTTGATGGAAAATAACAATTATGGCAAACAAATGTTTACCTTTCTGAAAATAACGTGGGACAGAAATTCTAATTATTATGAATCTGCTTCATCATTAAAGTTGCCTTACATTTGCAAAAGTAATTAAAAATATTATGATGAAGTATGATAGTATAGAATAGAACCACATATTCACATACTTAATTTGGTGACCAAATCACAAAGTTTATTTTAAATAAGAGTGCGTATTCTTTTCATTGTATTGAATAACCAAATAAGTGGAATAATTCATATGAGGTACTGTAAAGAGAAACAATTGCTTAAATATATTTTGTATGATCAAAATGAAATTTGATTAACCTTAATAAGGAGGTGGACGGATATGTAGGATTAAATGTACTTACTGTATTTCTAAGCACGTCTGGGGTATGATTCTTGAGCTTCCACTTGCCTAAGTGTAGTTGAGCAAATGTAAATGAAATAAAGCAAGCCTACCTAAAAAATCCATTAAGAACATAGTTATTATTAAATAAAGATTATGCATTGAGAAAAGGTAACTTTCATACTTCATTTTCTAATCTCATGTTTAATCATTTCAATTAAAAGACCATCTATGTATTTGAATAAAGCATCCCTAATCAAAGCCGTACACCATAAGATGGTAATTTTTCTTTTTTTTTTTTGGTGATAGAATGTAAACGGATAGCTCCAAATTATATAGTCAAGCATGTTCTAGTTTAATTGCACTTAACAAGGAATCCTAAATGAAAAATTTTAGATGTTGATTAGTACATCTGTAAGTTAAATAGAAAATGAAGGAAATTATTTGATTTCGTATGAGCGGAATATATATTAATAAAAACTTCGTAATGGATTCCAAGATACCTCATTTTAAGTTTATTTGCTAAGAAACAGAGACACTGATAATCTACAGATAATTAAGAAGAGAAGAGGGACTTAGAACTTTGGTATATAGCATATATCGTTGTGCCATTGGTATTAATAAATGAAAATACGACACATTGATTATAAGAGTATTATCAAGACAAGAGAACATATTTGTAACTAACGTTGTTTTGTGAACCATTCTTTGAACGTATTTTCCCTTTTCTCACAAAAATTTTCATTGATGCCACCAATAAGCCACATAGTGCGGCTACATAAAGTTTTCCAGGAGTAGACATATGTTCAAATAGGTAAATACCCATATTATATATTGTTTGACCTTGTGTCTCATTTACAAAAAATTTCTTTCTTGTCATTTCAAATGGAAGATTTAAACTCTCGAAAGTTTTTAAAGATCAATTAAAACTTTTAATCCTCTTACATGACCATATCAGACCTCTACATACATGCTTTTAACAAGAAATCAACACATATTAACCTTGTACCATTACATAAACTTGCCTATGGGATCTATGTTTTGTAAGAGCATAATAGTGCTCTAATCTTTAGTGTCAACATATGACAAGGCAATTCACCTAGGGATATAAAGATCGAGTATTTTTGTTGGTACATATGCCCATAATTATCTATAACATCATCAAGAAGAACAATATGTTTGCACTTTACATGCTAAGGATTGAATGATTTTATTATTTAACTACAAAAAAAAGACATCGGTTAACCTCGTTTCTTAAGGCTAAAAGGGAATGACTAATAAAATAAGAGGCATCATGTGTATGATCAAATATATTGAGAAAATTTTGTAATAATCAAACAATCAATTGACCTATTGTCATGCCAATGGTTGCTCATATATGGAGGTATTTTTATTAAGTCATCTTGTATGGTAGGCTCATTTCATCACCAACCCAAAACATAAATTTAGAAAAAGTTGTAGGATATAACATCATAGTTTCAGTTCATCAAAGGACTCAAATATTACTGTAAAAGGGTGATTTATTATAGAATGCATTGATCAACTGAGATTTTATACCCTTTGAGACTGCTGAAAGAATTTGTCTAAAATCTCCACTAAAAATCGATATCATGATTTTAGCCCCAACTAAAACATCAACTTTCATGATATCTCTATAAGTTCTATCTAATAATTCAAAGGCATAACTATTAGTGGGGCTACAAACAAGTCAAATCAAGATGATATAGTATTGAGCTTGAATTCAAATTCAACTCATAATTTCAAAGCTCAAGCTTAGTTCGAATTCGATTAAGCTTAAGATTTTAAACTCAAGTTCGACTCAAAGTAACACTATATAATCTCAAATTCAACTTGATTGAGATCGTTTAGTCTCAATTTATTAAAAATATTTTTAAAATTCTAATTAAAATAATATTAATACCTAAACTCAATTCAAATTCGATTAATATTATTCTTGACTCAACTCAATCTCAATAAAGCTTGCGAGCTAATCGAGTTAAATATATAAAGTTTAGGTTTGGCTCGTTAAAATATTTGAATAACTTGAGTTCGAGTTTGATTTAACAATTCTCGAATAAAACTCAAGTAAACACTGAGATGAACTTGAATAGTTTGTGAACTGACTTGGTTCATTTTTATCTCTACTCGTTAGCCATAAAAAATTCATCTTATAGAATTGCCTTACATATCTTCAAAAGTGCAATCAATTCATATTGCTTACTTGTTAAACAAATGGAAGTTGGATTTGGTGTTAAGGGGATCTTAAATCTTGAGTTTGCTGTTTTATCACTAGGCAATATCGTTGAAGTGCTCCTAAAGTTGTTGTCTCTAAAGTAAAGTGACCATTACTTTAAACGAATGCTAAAATAGCACGATACAAAAATTTTTATCAGTACCACTTGTGCCATTGGAAAAAAAATTGTTTTTTTTTTTTCCCTAAACTATAGTATTAACTAAATCAAGACAATTCTTTGATCCATGTTTGAGCTTATAATTGCATCTATATCTTCATCAAGCATAAGATTATACAACTCATCTCTAATAGCTCCAAGTATGTCATTAAAATCCCTTGAATCTAACTAAAAAAGTGATGTCATATAATAATTTATTGATCATGAAAGCATATGAAGTTGTTGATGAGGAATAGTAATCTTATAACAAACTTCGTCTGAATTCTAACCCATAATGACTCAATATTACTTGGTTAGTAATATACCATAATCATTGCAAATGACCTTCGAAGTGCATACAACATTCAGAGGTACACAACTTCAATTAAGTAGTGGTGAATGCTTTGATCATTCTTAATAAGCCGTCATTCTCAATAATCCCTCTACTCTCTATTCCCTTATGAAATGTGCTGTACCATATTCCATGGTGTGTCAATAGATCAGCCAAAGAAATAGAACCATGAACATGGTTAAACAATAACCAAAGATAAAACCTCTTTGAATTAGTTGGGGCTATAATATAATTCTTCTAATTACTTGGTTTACAACCTTGAGGGTGTTACGAATTTTAAAATTAATTTTTTACTATAAATTTCTCAAAATTAAAAGTATCGTCTTTACCTCACAAGCTTTCAAACATTAATTTTAGTACATTAGTATTTTTTTTTTCATTTTTAACTGTTTTTACTTTCAAACACATCACCTTCTCCAATTTAGACTGAATTTTAGCAAATCAAGTAGTAAACATCAGTAAGAAATTTTTTCTCTTATGATAGTTTTTATTTTAGCACATATACCTTTTTATCTCTTTTATTTTAATTACACGCATCTATTGCGGGTGTAGGTGTGTATCCATTTAGTGAAATTAAATTGCAAGAGATTGATTTTAGTGTCACACCTCTAAAAAATAACTATTTACAATAAATACCTTTAACTCTTTCTTTAATTGATTGTTGAAGAATAATATCAATAAACATATATATTATATATATATATATTCTAAAGTCCTTATCATGGTTGTCAAATTTCAGTTTCTATCTAGAATCACCAAGGGATCTATAGAAGTGGAAAGTGGAATCAAAATACAGAATCTTAAAATTCTACCACTAATGTAAATTTGCTTGCAAAAACCAAAGATTTACTCACTATACTAATAAAACTTTAAATAAATACTAAAATAAAGAATTTGGTATTACATTAGTTACATAGAACCAAAATTTAAGTTTTGCCAATCATAATTCACATACTCTCATTAATATATTTAGTGCAGTTTTGATAATTAAAATTATTATTTTTATTTAAGGATGATCCACAATCTGCAATTATTAAGATGTATTACAATCATTAAATTATTATGGTTTTGTGCAGTAATGAATAGTTTCATGTTCACTATATATTTACACAAAAAATCATAGCATTTATGACAAATAAATTACATATAGAAAATTATTAGAAAGGAAAAAAATAGCACTATATATATTTGTTTAATTTTCAATCAAATCATTCAAAATATATCAGAGTACATAATGTAAATGAAAATAACTCTCTGAACAATACAAAAAAAAAAAAAAAAACAAAGGAAATAAAAAAATAAAAAAAAACTAAAATCATTAGATTAAGATAAACATCAAGAACCAACCCCAAAAACCCTAAATTTAAATATATTAAGTTCATTACATTTTTAAAGTTCAAAAAGAAAAAAAAAATGTGCAAAATTACAATTTTATAATTCTACACCGATTCTACTTACGATTCTACTTCCGATTATATTATTGATTCTACGATGTAAAATCGTGATTCTACATGAGTTTACTCAAAAAATTATTTTGTATGTGAGTTGAATCGAAATTCCATCATCAACTTGTAAACTCATAAAAACATATAAGTTGATTCGCGAGTTTGACAACCATGATCATTATAACAATGTGGCATGAGGATGGGTTTTCTCAACATGATTTGCTAGGTTCGATTCCCCTTCTTCTTAAAGTTATAGTATGTTTGGCTAGCATTTTGGGCAAATACAAACACTTTTTCAAAACTTTTTTCTAACAAATTTTCTATCAAGCAATAGATACAGATAAAAAAAATTGGTAGTTATTATGAAAAGATCAAATATAGATAAAATATAAATACAAATAAGATATATTGATACATATCGTTTCGATACAGATACAGATACAGATGAAAAACATATCATCTATATAGACCCTAATTGGTCAAAAAGAAAAAGTACTAAGACACGATTCACTTATAAATATTATTAATAAAAAGTAAGTATTTGTTATATTTGTATACTTTTTTGCTCATTTTATTTTACAATAAAAGTTCACAAATAATTAAAGCATACTTGGAATAATGATAAAATATATTGGTGGAAACTCCCTAACATTTTATTACCTGAAAATTTGTCCTTGCATGGTTAAATATTTAGAGAAGACAAATATATGTAATAATATATTGTATAACTAAGGTAATTTCTACTAGAGGGACAGAAAGATATTCCAATTATACAAGTGAGTGCCCAAAATTTAAGTATATGCGTTAAAGACAACGTAGTAATAGAAGCTATTATAATTTTAATACCATTGACTTCTTCTCTAAAAAAGTTAAATGTTCATATATTTTATATATGAAATGCTGTGCTATGATGAAAAGAAATATTAATTAATATTGTATTAAAATAATTAGTTAGATCATAATAAAATTAATACAATATTGTACAAAGCATGATGATGGCCAAAATATTAGTAATAAAAATACAAGGAAATAAAGGTTTAAAAATTTCTATATAGAATTGTTAACAAGCTAAATTAGTTTCAACAAATAATGAAATCAGGGATTAGAGGACACTGTGGCTAATTGCACTTATTTAGAACAATTCTCGATTTATTTATTAAATTCCAATTTAGTTAGTACTCAATTTATGATAAAATTCTCTATCTTAATTTTCTTATAGGTTATATTCACTAATGTTACGTTTGGTTCATTAGAATAATAAAACTGAAAATGAATAATAATTTTTTTTATTTTATAATTAACAGTTTTTTTTGGATAAAATATACTTTTAAAAAGGATGCCGCATCTTTAATCTGTACCCATTCTAGTATTTAATTTGTACTATAAGCTACCTGGGATACTCATTCCAGTATATCTTTTATCTATCCTATAAAAATTACTAAATAATAATAATGAAAAAAAAAAAAAAGAAACTCCCAAAACGAAGTGAAAAGATATACCGACATCCCAAGACAAAGACAATTATGATGGAAAGTTGGACAATCACAATATGATTGTACCATCGAGTAACCTGCTCATGATAAAGACTAAATTTGCATTACAAACTCTTGCCGTGTATTGATTTGCAATCGTCGCTTTTGATGTCCTTGATTCTATCAACAAACCTTATGGTCCATTTACTTTATGAAACTTATGAAATGATGATAAAGTAGATTAAGAGCTCATTACCTTCTCAAAGAACTCTTGGGTGTTTTAGGTTTCAATGTTGACTCATCCTTTGAGACACCTACAAGAGAAATATAGGTTAGGAGAAGACATATACACAGTTAGAATGGATGGAAGCTAGGGTAAATTAATTACTTTATTGTCCTTTTTTTCTAATTTTTAAGGTTTACTTTAAATATATTGTTAATGAGGTAAATTACACCATAATGTTGCAACATTTAGGTGTAGATTTATTTGAGGTTACAACGTTTTGAATAAATACTCATTTGATCCACTTCTCTAAATGTTATGATCTTAAACAAATAATTTGAAACGTTGTTATCTTAAATGAATCAACCCGTTAATATTATGACCTTCTAATGCAATTTACCTATTATAATGTGATGGATATTATATGAATATCTCAACATATATTTATTATCACTAGAAACGGTCTCTATTATAAAAAAGAATGGTAGGATCATTAGCATTTGAAATCATAATCTAAAAAAAAATATATTAAAGTGAAAAACTCTATTTCTGATGTTGAAACAACCTCCATTATTGGGAAAAAAAAAAGAGGCTGAATCATTGTTAAGTAAGATCATATTGTTATTTAAAATAATAAGGTGAAAACTGTATTTATTTTTAATACTCATACAATTTTTATTTTAATAAATTAATTATTCTGGATCAATGTGAAATTGATACGTAAACTTTCATTAATAGAAAACAAAGAAAATTGTATGATTCATATTTTTATATGGTTACTATTGTAACTGTAAAGGATGGAAAATCAAATTTTGAATTTTAAGATGTGATAAATATTAGTATTTTACTAAATTAAATATTTTTTTAATGTAAAATTTGTAGATATATGTTTAGGTAGATATATGAAACTCGGACTCACTATTAGTATTAGTAACTAGAAGCAGAGTAACTCTGTCATGGGTGACGACATGGAAAAAGAAAAGAAGGAAAAGGATAAAAGAGAGGGCAGGGGACAAGGGGCATGGGCATAGAGCCGCCACAATGTGTTGAAGGGCATGGGCATGTGCATGTGCAGCTAATGAAAAGTGGGACGCGTGTATGGATTTTTGGCCTTTTCGTCTGTCGGAGTAGTGAAAGTACGCGTTATCTTGAAAATCTAGGAGACAGATGGCAACCTTTCAACTACTCTCTCTCACTTAGTTCTTATCCTTTCTGATGAAAAGGACAGTCTACTCTGGCTGAAAAAGAAAGAAAAAAATTTTAATCACAATAAAAAAAAGAAAAAATCCCTCACGTTGGTTTTCTTTTCTAATTCAATAGGAATACACGAGAATTAAAAATCTAAGAGTGTTGAATGATCAAAAGAAGCCTACACGCGCTAGCCGAAACGTAAGGGCGCTTTAGCCTTCCTTTTAAAAAGAATAATTAAGTAGTTGAAATTTAGTTTTGAATAATTTATTATATTAATAAAATTTTGTTGATTTTTTTTTATATTTAAAGTTTTTTAATAATTTTGGTATATAAATAATTTTTTTTATAGATTTCTTACATATCTCATTTTACTTATTTATATATAAAAAAAAATCAATAAAAATTTTATTTAGGTATTAAAATTATTAAAATCAAATTTAAAGTATGAAAAATGTTAATAAAAACTTTTTTCATATACTAAATTATTCAAAACCAAACTTTAAACACGTAATTTCTTTTTTTATGAACGTTCAAGTATTATTTTCGTCATTAACTCTAAATAATCTAATTATAAGCTTAAGAGGTTTTTCATGTTAAGATCAAAGTTTAAAAATATTATTTTTAAATCTTAGAGTTATCTATAATTTATTCAAATTGAGCAATAATCCATAATATTTAAAATTATATCAACGTACGGGAAATGATATACATTGTATCTTTACACGAGAAAATTTTAGGATCTTACAACATGGCCGATCCTATTATATTAATAAACTATTAATCTTTTTTAATCGTGGTAGAATTCCTTTACCTACCTTACTTATATTTCTTAAATATGAAACCTATCTTAAGAAAGTATTTTTTTTATTCTATATAAAAATTTTTCGTCTAAAAATCATAAAAAGTATTTTGAAATGATTTTTAATTACTTTCCGAAATAGTTTGTAAGATAGTGATGCAAAAACATATTTTCTTAAATAGAGATTTCTAACCTTCCACAGTACTTTTAAGACCCAATGAGCACTATGGATTGGATTGAAATGTAATTTGTTGCCATGGGCAGTTGTTTTTCAATCTCAGCATGGGCCTCTCAGCTGGTCACTTGCCCTTCTCCATTGTAATATATGATTTTAAGGAAAAATGTCTTCCATTTTTTTTTATTTTTATTTTTTAGTATTTTGGTTACTCTATATGCTTCTGCAAATATTTGTAGGAGAGTAAAAAGTGGGTATAAGATTCGCCTACTTATTTTTAGCACTGCCCTCTCATTAGTGTGATATGTCTCAGTCACTCCTCGTTATAAAATTTAGCAACAATTGTAAGATTATTTATATGTTTTTTTAAAGTTATAGAAATGTAATTCACCAAAAAAAAAAAAAAAACGATATCTTAAAAATTTAGGATTTTATAAGCACCTAATCAATAGTTAAGGAGGTGTATTTTCTATTTGTTCTAGTTAATAATGATGAAGATTGGATCATAGAAGCAACTTTTGCATTATATATCTATATGCCTTTAGTAAATTTAGAAACTTTGGAAAGTTAGAATACTCTTTCAAAGTGAATTACAAAATTACATTATACGTTGATCCATATTTTTTTAATCCATAGTTTTTAAATATATATACATGCTAACAACTATAATAGAAATAGAATTGGGTTGATGTTCCCATAATAAAGCAATTAAGTACTAAACTAACATGAATTCTCTTATTATTCAACCCCTAAAAATTTTAATAAAATAAATTATACTAATTCTAACGAAATAAGCCAAGATAGTTACCAAGAACCACTTCATTGATTCAATTAATACCTAATATGGGATAATTGAATTCGCCACAATGTATGAAGTGTATTGTAACTAAATTATAAATATATTTAGTCAAATAATTATTGTTATGAATTTGCTAAATTCTTTAATTTTCCTTTTGGTACTAAAATCTTTTTTTTAATGGTATAAAATTTAATTTATATCCCGAACATTAAAATTATTTACCTTTTAAACAAATTATCCTAAATTGATCATGTCAAATTATTATTGTTATTTTTTTTTTGCCAATGATCTTATCAAATTAATGTGGATTTAAATTTACAATTACTATTTGGATACAATTGTAATGTTGGAGAAGTCTCACATGAAAAAAATGTTAACTGTGTGAAGGATTTGTAAGAAAAAATATTTATTAACCTAGACACTTGCTGGGGTTCGAACCCAACTTATTAGGTTGGATTCTGACTTTTTGGATCTGTAATTGCCCCATGTAGGGGGCGGAGCTGGTCCAACCGTGTACTCACTAAGTCTCAAGGTTAGATGGGATCGTTTCAACTCGTCCCCTCTTTAAAAAAAAAATTGAATTAAAATAATAAAGTTTTAAATTTAAATATATAAAATGAGCCTATGAATATATAACTCTTTAGCTCATATTCAATTAGTACTATCAAAGATGTACAGTTATTTATGCATAAGGACATCCTTAAAGAATTGAAATATTAGTAATGCAGGACTAGAGTAATATTTTTTAAAAAGTAGAGTATATAAAATTAAGAAAAAAAAACCCATAGTGTTCAAATGTGTGAACCTTCTGTTGGTGGTACTCTATATAGAGCATTAGACATGGTGGTATAGGATTGTTTTTATCACATCTATTGTTGCCAACAACCCATTATATATTGTAAATAGATAATTAACAATTTCTACTCACATGAAAATTAGTTTATATATTAAATATTATTTACTTTATTTAATTATTTTAACTTTTATATTATTTTTTATTCTATACATTACTTTATTCTTAAATATAATATTAAAGTAAATGGGTCTGATATAGCAAAGCATATAATAATGAATTGGCAAATAAAAAAATAAATGAAATGTATAAATTATAGAACTTCATCACTAAAATACCCCTCGTGATGCCCGTTTATGGACATAATATTTATATTGCTTTAATTTTGTCGTCTTAGAAAAGTTCACGTTAAATTGTATGATTATGACAAAAAGAAAATTCTTATATCATTAAAATTAAATTTCAAAATTTAAATATTAAATGGCTAAGACTATATTATTGTTTAACCTATAATCATTGTGCAATTATTTATAAAGAATCACATCTCTATTGTGTTGAAATATTAGCAATGTGGGATTAGAGTAGCATTCTAAGAAAGGAGAGTGTTTTTTTTTTTTAATCTTTTTGCCATTAAAAAATGAGAGCCTACAAAAGAAAAAAGTTGTTTACATGATTATTTTTCTCTTAGTAGAATTATATATAAAGCATGTGATGATTTGAATTGAATTTATGATCATGTTTGTTATCTACAATACATTAAATATCGTGGATGGGTAATTAATAATTTTTATTCACATCATTAATTCTTATTTACTATTTTTTTTTTAAATTTCCTAGCATTTTGAAATTTACACTTATCACTATATATTATATATATATATTTTATTATTTTTGGACCTTTTAGAATCAGTATGTCTTATGGATCCTCATGAAGGACCCAATTTGGACCTACCTACCTGACAGTCCCTTTAGTGGGTATGAACAACTTCGGTAGGGCAGGTCTAAAGTAGGACTTGCCATGGTCGCTTCGGGTAGAGGCTCAATTTACATATGACCTAAAGAGGTGTCTATATTAATCTAATATCTTAAGATTTTAGGTTATATATAATATATTAAATTCATTTGTGCATTCTTTCATAAGGCCTCTTTTACAATTTTCACTATTGAAGTTCCTTCTTCCTTAACGGATGTAATTAGAGTTGTGTGATGGTGCTCATCGTGTTGGGTAAGCAATTACGTGGTACATCGTTTACAAAACAGGTTTGGTTGGATCAATTTGATATCTTTGTGAGGTTGCAAATTTCCATTCAAGAGGGAGCTTATTGGGATACAATACAAATGTGAGATTCGAAAATTCTCATGAGAAAAATATAAATTGTGTAAAATATTTATAAAAAAAAAAACACCTTAAGATTTATATATGGCCTCAAGCCCACTAATTTTTTACAAAGCCTATTTGCACGCTTTCTCTCCATTGAAGACTCCTTTGCTTCTTAACAAGTTACTGACTTCTAATTTATAAATGGCTAGTGCCTTTAAATTGATTCTTCCATATCCTCTAGTTTGAAATTAATTGAATCAGTGCACTTAGCTCTATGAAAATTCAATTAATTATTAAATTAGCTATAACTCGTAGACTACACTAGATTTTAATTAACTGTAAACTTAGATTGAGTTCTATAATTATATATTGGGCCTAAGACAAAATTATAACGTCAACATTGTAGGAGAAAAATCTCAATATTTAAACATGTTATAATTAGAATTACAATCACAACTAGAAATTAGGCTGCATCACTTTTCTATACAAAGGTTTTTAGCTCATAATTAAATGAAAAGAAAACACAATTAGAAATATATCATAGAATAATTCATTAACAGACTAAAAAATAAAACTATTAAGCTGTAACAAAATATTGATGTATTTTGTTTTTTTTAATTATATAGAAGATTTGAACCTGATTGATCTTACGTGAAAAATCTATACTAATGTTATAAGTTATCGGCGATGTGCGATCATAATAGAAGAATCAAATATTGAATGGGCTAAATTCCACCGAAAATAAATATTGAAAGGAATAAAGAAGCAAAATGTGGACTGAACACTTGGACTTTATTTTGTTGCAGGTGTTGGTGTAATTTGGGGGAGTTGACCGTTGAAAAATAGCCCTGGCTTCTACTTGCACGATGGGCTTCATCGTTAACTTGCAGTTTCTTTTTGGACATCACACTTGAACCAAGGTAGATTACATGGGCTTATTTTTATCATTTAATCGTCTTTTTCATGTTATTTTTGCACTTGAATGAATTGGGATAAGGAAAAAAAAATTCCACAAATTCATACTTTATAAAATAAAACTGAATTAAAATCATGTATTAGAAACATGATTTCAATTTACTAAAATTATCGTACCAAGACATAGTCTTAATACTACATACTAGTTTGGAAATCATATTACACTCAAACACGATGCATATTTTCAATAGACAATTTTTAAACAGAATTAAAATTGAAAATCATGTCCTCAAAACACGATTTCTCTGAAATTAAAATCGTATTTCACAACATGAATTTAATTGCCATATTTATTACATTATTTTTAAAAGGTTTGAATTTCCAGATTTTTATTTTAAATTTATATATATATATAATATATATATTCCTTTTCCTGGATTAATCTTTACATATTTTTCGAATCTAAGTCTATAGAAAATATAAATACACGTTTAAGTCACTAAAGAATTGGGTGAAAATAATAAAATTATACCTTATCATATATGTTTTTACTTGAAATGACCATTTTATAAATATATACTATTAGTGAAATTCATTATTATTTTTTTTGGATCGATAAATTCATCACAATTGATTCGACATATTTTGTGATATACTATTTCTACCACGACATCACCACCTGCACGACAAAATCCTCATCCAAATTCCACCTCAAGTTGAAGGGAGGATTCCTATCTATCATCATCAATGAAGTGAAATTCCGTTAAATACATGCATCATAAAGTCCACACACGAAATCAGTGTCATATAATAAGTAGATGAATTTAGGGCCTAATATATAGATTAGGTAGAGGCATACCGCTCTATTTCCGTACGGACAAGTATAATTTTGTCTGCATTGACATAGAGGCACTAATTTTGGCCTTGAGAGACCACTGCATGTATGGAAGTGAGGCAAGCTACTACTGATCCAATGATGATCATCAACAGTCTTATTCCGTTTCGTTGTCCACCTCCACAGCCCATCGGATGGGCGGGACTGGACTAGATTGGACAAATGCTCTAGTTTTTTGTTTGATTTTTTTAATTAACAATGAAATTGGATAAAAAGGATGTTAAAGGATAGGACAAATTCTAGAAATATTGTCCTGTATATTTCATGGAATAAAAATCACATTCACAGAATAAGTAATTCTTAATTTATAAAATTACAAAAATACCCCTACTTTTCCTTTTGCTATTGTTTGTTTTCTCCTTCCTTTGTTTCACCAAAAACTAACCCTAGCAGAGCAAATTCCATCGAAACCTAATCCTAGTAGGTCTCTCTCTCTCTCATGGTAATCTCTTCACTTTGTTCTTTGGGTAGGTCTTCTTATATCATGTTCCACTACATCCATCATACTTGAAACCTTAGCTCAAGTGAGTCACTCCTACCGCTTATTATTTATGAATGATGCATTTGTGTTTATACATATCTTGCTCTGGTTTTCTCTAAATGATATTTTTAATCTCATTTTTGTTGGTTCATGTAGTTTATATATAAATTTATATTTGGGTTTTTAGTGAATTTCAGCTTGATATTAGTCAATATGATGGTGCATTTAGATTTGACTTGGTTTTAATACCTAATATGGTGTTTTTTTTTTTTTTTTAATTTTGTATCCAGTTCAGTGAGTTATGAATCAATGATGATTTGAGTTTGAGCCTTCTTCTATGGACTTGCTAACAAGTCGAGTGATGTCTATTGGTGGCTTATGTTGTGAACTACAGGAGTAGTATTCCTAGGGAATACACATTTGATTTCACCCAAAGCAACATTGTTTGTTGATATTCTATGCTCCAAGACCTTGTAGTTAATAATTAAAGGAGAGATTGTGAGTTTAACTCCATAATACATCTTCATAAATATTTAATTACTTTTAGTTATTTTGCACCAAAACATTCTCTTCTTAAAAGCTATAAAAGAGTTGACTTGTTGGCACTGAATATTAAAGCTCAAAATTGGATTATAAATTACAGCAGCTAGTAATAACGGTTGTACAAGTTTGAGTTTCTTAGCTCTCTTGTTCTAAAAGATGACAAAGTAACAATAACTATACATAAGTAAGAGATATCTTTTCTCTAATTATTGATAGGAAAATTACATCAAATGTAGTTGATATTGGACTTCCAATGCATATTCCCTTTGATAAAGGTAGAAGCTTACAGTTGCAACTCTTCACAATTTAGAAGGCTAATGAAATCCAAATAATAATGAACTAGAAAAATTTCAATAACAATTGGATATTAATTTCGGTATAATTAAAGTAAAGATATATTATTTTTGATGATTTACTATGAATTGAATAATTAGTTAATATTGTTCAATATTAATATTCACTACTAATGTAATAATTAATATTGATATAGATATAATTAAATTGTTATGCAATTAATAAGTTTAATATTGATCGTATTAATTTAATTAATTTAATATTCATTAAAAATTAAGATAATTAATTTGTCTTATGAATATTTAATATTTTAATTAGGTAATGAATTTTTGCAAAAAAAAAAAAAACATAGATTTATTATGCTTTTTATTTAATATTATATGTAATTCAATTAATTGTAGATATAAATTAATCTCTTTTAAATTTTATTTATTAAATAATATAATAAATAAATTAAATAAATATATTACAATACAAGGGTAAAATGGTTAAAATATACTGTTCTGTTTTGTACTTGTGTATACCAAACACTGGACAACACAAAAATACTTGACCAGTATGATATATACTAAACGTAATACAAGAGAATTGTTTTGTTTAGTCTTTTTTGTCCTTCTCTCTTGTCTTGTCCAGTTCTTACAACCAAACGCTATCTTGGAGTATAATAGTAAAGTAAAATTCTACGGTCTTTTCAACTAAACTTAGATGCACAAATATGGTAGCCCATATAATTATACTCTATATGGATTAAGGGAGAGACTCAAAATTAATACTAGTTAGAAACATTTAAGTCAAAGTGGTTAAGAAGAACTACTGCATTCACTTATTACTTAACTATTGGTATTTTTTTTACCGTAACAATCTATATCAGAGCTGATCCCGATTGGTAATTGTGCATCTTGAGGAGAAACTGAGATGGAAGCTAGGAGCTTGTTTTAACCCAATTTAAGAAGTGTTCCAATGAGGACAAGGAGTATTGTCTGGTTGTAACTCTTAACAGTTTTCTACTATGATCTATAGGTGGAGGGTAGCAGAATAAATTGAATCCTGCATTCCAAAATGGAGGGAAAGAACTAGACTCAATAGTAAAGTCTCGCGAAAAGGAATTCAATCGTAATCGATCTTGGTAGAACGTCTTCTCATATACCTTTGTGAACTTGGCAATAACACTTCCTTCAGAGGAAAACAATGATGATAGTGAAGAACTTGCAAAGAACCCTTATGATGATAGTGGAGACAAATGATGTGGATGTAATATTGTTAGTTTATTTAATTATATGCAACTATGGCTACATTGTATAACGTAATTGATTTATTTGACAAATTGTGCTTAATTTATGCATGATGGATCTTCTACGAGATCAGCAACTTTATGATGAGTAGTGCAAAGTTTATGTTGAAGCTATAACATCTTTTACTCCCCTTTTTGTATTGATCATCTCGTGTATTTTTTTTCTTCCGATAATCATTTCGCGTCTAATTGGTTTTCTTACGTTGAGTAAATGGTTTCCACACTTCTCTTGATGAGAATTTCCCTTAGTGCTCTGCCCATTGTCAAGACGATAATACTATCCAACTTAGCATGCCACTAGGGATGCTAAGCTCAATTGGCGAATTGGATGCTGACAGATTTGACACAAAAAGCATGAAGACCTTCAGCAAAAACTGAGTGCCCAAGCTAATAAGCCATGCTCCACTATCCGTGGTCCTTAGAGATGCAATCGGGTAGGTTATTGTAGGTTATCCGATCCGTCCGACCCATTAAAAATCCTTATAGGGTTTTGGGTCAAGTATATAAACCCAATCAAAACCCAACCCGACCCGATAAAATTAAAAAAAAAAAATTTAAAACATTAACAATAATACACATATACACACACGGTCCTTCCTCAACCCTAGCCGCATTTCATACACAAATTCATAGAACACACATATAATATTTCATAAAATTTTTTAAAAAGTTCACCTGTGCTATCGTGCTCATCCATGGATTGATTGTAATTATTTTTTAAATTGATGGGATAAAGTTGTTGAGCATTTTGAATACTATATCTACCACTAAAACTTATCTTTAAAATCCACGCACTTAATTTTTATCTGCTTTAAAGTTCGATGATTAAAAAGCTGTCATAATGTTATATATACATATATATATATATATTGAATTTCAATTATTTCATACCTTGGTATTAAAACCTATAATTTGGATGAATTCTTATATCTTTAGCTTGTTATAATTATTTTAAAAATGATGGTAGCTGGGAAATGTAATCTATAAAATTAAAAATATGCAATTATAAGGAAAATTATCTAAAGAAAAACGTTGGTCCATTTATTTTCAATGTAAACTTAAAAAAAAAAAAAAGCAACACTTGCATTTCGGGTCAGAATCCAGTTCGTCATTATCGGTCATGTTGGTTCTATGACACCTTATATCTAATTGTAGGGTTCGGGTTTTGCACAACCATCCCAAACCCGCCTTGGTTGCATATCCAGTGGCTTTTACCATTTGTTAGATGGTTAGTTTAATAAATCCCTCTCTTTGATCGTATCAGTGGCCTCCCCCATTTACCTTCTTTATGTGGGAAGTTGTTATAGTAGCCCTAACTACTAACCCCCTTTCAAGTTTGTATTTTTGTAAATCTCTTCATTTCTATATGTATGAAATAAACAGAGAAATGAATTTCAATTTAGGATGAATGTAATAAGATTATAATGACTATCATAATGTTCATTTGATATAAAATAAAACAAATAATTATTACATGAAAAGTAAAATATCTATAATGCCCATTATCTTTATTATATGAAGAGGATAATTGTATATGTGATATTTTCAAGACAAAAAATATTTGTAACAAAGTTAGTACATAAACCAATGAATTACATTCAAAGATGTGAAGACATGAATTATTATTCACTATTTTTTGTACTAGCAACTCATTATGAATTGCTATTGTAATACTCCTCAAATATAGGTAGTGGAACTCTAGTAATGGTTTGGAGTTTATCAAAACTCCAAAGTTAAGCGTGCTTTGGGTAGATCAATCGTAGGATAGGTGATCCCCTGGGAAGCGCTACCATAAAAAAGGACAAAACCGTGTGGCGTGTGGCCAAAGCGAATAATACCTGGGTGGGTAGAGTTTCGAGTCGTTACATAATGCCTCTGGTACCTTGGTTGTACCTGAGGGTAGGTTGGGAGGGCCACTGTACCTAGCATCACGATCCCTGCCTAGGGTACCCTGAGGACCTAAGAGTATCCACTCCACTGCGGTAGAGCCTGGAATGGCAAGTCGTGACAAATAGTATAAGAGCAATTGTTCTGGACCTGAGTAATGAAATTGACGGGGACGTAAGTTCTATAAGTGGAGGAGTATGTAATACCCTGGAAAGCACCAACATCAAAAAGGACAAAACCGTACGGCATGTGGCCAAAGAGGATAATACTTCGGTGGGTAGAGTTTCGAGTCGTTACACAATACATTTGGTATCCTTGTTATGCTTGAGGGTACGCTGGGAGGGCTAGTAATACCTGACATCACGGTCCCTAGGTGCTTGAAGGCCTAGAGGCGCCCCCTTCGCTGTGGTAGAGCCTAGGGTGGCAGGTTGTGACAGTTATTCTCCTCAAGTAAATACCGTAATAACAATTTTATGTAAAACGAGAAGGAAATGAATAGTTATTCATGTTAAGGAAATAGACTGTAAGCAATTTCATAAATCAAGGTAGAGATTAGGGAACATTTTTCAGCAATGTTGTCAGAAGCGGACCAGGGTTTGACCTAGACAGGCTAGGGGGTCAGAGGTCTAGGTTCCACTGGGGTTGAACCGAGGTCACAAAAAAGTAAAAATATAAGAAATAATTTAATTATAAAAGACCTATATGTGTGTAATAACTCAATTAAATCTATATTTGGATAAAATTCATCAATTAATTATTAAATAAATATGATTTAATGATTATATTTTACAAATTTATAATAAAATATGAATGAATATTTAAATTTCTAATTTCTAATTTTTTATTTTATTTTTATTTTTTATTTTTTTGGATCCGGATCAACTGGTTTGGATCGACCGGTTCAACCTTATTCGACCGTGCGGGTCGACTGGATCAATCCAGATCTTATCGGTTTGTTGCAAAAACGAGTTTTAGGCAAGACCTGGTCTGACATTAGTACCGGTTCCGATCGAACCAGGTTAAACCGGTCGGTTCGGATCGGTTTTGACAACCATGATTTTCAGACCACCACTGGTTCCTTGATCCGGATAGTCAGATTTTCCCTTTTATTTTTCCTCTTTAATAACAATCTTTAGTGATGGTCCTCTTTTAGGATGTTCTTGTCTTTGATGGGCTTGTCTTATGTACTTGTGATTATTATATTTTGTAATTACTTACTTATATATCTATTTTAATGACAATTAATTTGGGCGTGTAAATTGTTATTTTTATATTTATCAATGAAATAAATAATTTAATTGTATTTTTATTATTTATTTAAATTATATTATTTTCATTAGTAAGCTTTTAAAACATTTGAAATAATTTAAAAAAAAAAAAAGAAACTGAAGGCTAATTGTGGAGATTTCTAGTCGCTTAGGCCAAACTTTTCATTGCATGCCGCATGACTCGGGTTGAAAGAATTTTCGTTGCAATCTTTAAATGGCGGCCTTTGTGCGGTGAATTTTTCCGTTCGTCCTCAACATTTAAAGTTTAGAAGTGTTGATCCAATATCTAAATTTTGCTTGTGTTTACAATTAATTACCCAATTTTATCAAATTTTATAATTAGTTACCTAAACTTAACTTATATTACAATTAACCGTCTTATTTAGATACTACTACTAATGAACTTGAATAAATTCACAGATCAAAAATTGACATCTTTGAACTTCAAGTAGTTAATTACGCACTTCACAAAATTTAGATATTAAAAATGATATTTGTCTACGAAATAATTAACTTGCTTCAAGCATTTGTTGGACAAAATAACATCCCATGTAGTACCATTTACATAATTTTTCTACTAATGTTTTATGTATATAAATAAAGGTACAAAATCTTAAATTTTATGGTTTAGTTTAATTTTTCCTATTTGAACATTTTCTCATATGAATTAAACAATATTTGGATTTAAAAATAAAAAATAAAAAGTCAAACCTAAACCACATCCTGAAACAAACCTAAATGTATGTTCTCAATTTGTCCAATGAGAGGTTTATTATCAAGTGATGCATACCATCAAAACTAAAAAATAAGAAGGCCGGCAGATTTGACATCTCTGGCTGGAAATCCTGGGTACACTTCTTAATATATACAGATGGATGAACATATTTTAAGTTTGTTCCCTTGTTTGAATTATAACAGTAAAAATCAGGGTGTGAAGCAATTAATAATAATTAATTTTCATGATCAACTCTCACTAGGTCAAGAAGAATATGTAGCCAAGAATGTTCATATACTAAGCACATCTAATTTTAGCAAACTTATTCCGATCCCATTCCTTTCTGCTAAAAGTCATGACATGACAACCACTCCAATGTCCTAATGCAACCTACAAGTTCAAAGAACGAGTGTCTTATAATCACACACATTGAATAATTATTTGAATCTTAAGAATTTGTGCCTCGCACGTATTATAGTGCCGCGTATGCACGTCGTATATAAATATACTCTCTCTTCTACAAAATCTTGCACGCAACATCATAACTTTTCAAATATCCACAAGCCCATTTCATTGAAGTAATTAATCAGCATAATGTTAGCTACCCAGAAATCCTATGGAAAGATCAATGAAGCCGAGCAGATGAAACTCGATGCCCGCCGAAGATCGCGAAAAAGAATCGCAATCATAAGCTTCTCTTCAATCGTACTTGTTGGCATTGTTGTTGCTGCTGTTGTTGGCACGGCTGCTTCTCGTAAGGACTCCCAAAACGGCAAGGTGACCGCCCTCTGGCGACGTCTGTCAAGGCGGTTTGTGACGTTACATTGTACAAGGACTCATGTTACAGTAGTCTTGGCCCGAAAGCTGGGAACTCTTCGCAAATCAAGCCAGAAGACCTCTTCAAATTGTCCATTCAAGTGGCATTGGAGGAACTCACTAAAGCTAGCGAGTATTTCTCCAACAATAAAGAAGCAATTCTCAGTGGCACGACGGATAAAATGACTGTTGCGACGCTAGAAAGTTGTAACGAACTACTCGATCTTGCGCTCGACCACCTTAACGATTCCTTGTCATTGGGTGCGACTTCTGTGCTCGACGCAGCGGAAGATCTCCGGACATGGTTGAGCTCAGCATTGACTTATCACCAGACATGCATCGATGGATTCGAGGATAATAGCGCCATTAAGGAAAAGGTTCAAAACCATCTTCAAACTTCATCAGAACTAACAAGCAACAGTCTTGCTATTATTACATGGATATCGAATGTTGTCGGCTCGATGAAACTAAGAAGGTTGATGAGCTTCCCAGGGGATGGTGATCATCATCATCACGATAAGTTTCCGACATGGGTGCACTCGGCAGACCGCAAACTGCTCCAGAGTGCGGACTTTAGGAAGATGGCCAATGCTGTCGTCGCTAAAGATGGTTCTGGAAAATACAAGACCATTAAAGCTGCTCTTGCTGCTGTCCCGGAGAAAAGCAAGAAGAGATTCATTATTTATGTGAAAAAGGGTGTTTATAAGGAGAATGTTCGTGTTGAGAAGTCTATGTGGAATGTTATCATGGTTGGTGACGGTATGGATGCCACGCTCGTTTCGGCAGCCACAATGTCGTTGATGGAACCCCCACTTTCGAAAGCCACCTTCGGTATATATATCTTTTCAAACAATTTCTTTGTCAATATATTATAGATAAAAAATATTCAAAATGGGATTCTAGATATTTTTATATTAGGTTTGTTAAGAGCATTTACATCTGAAGTCCTCTTTTAAGTGTCTCTAAATCAAGGACCCTGTATTTTGAAATCCAGGTTTTTCAACTTTTTGGATCTCGTTTCATTCAGATAATAATTGATGATTGCATTTCTAGGATATAAGCCGTGGAAATATACTGATAAACTAAATATCCATGCAGCTGTTATGGGCAAAGGCTTCATTGCTAGAGACATGGGCTTTTTGAACACAGCTGGTCCGGCCAAGCACCAGGCGGTTGCCCTCATGTCGACCGCGGATCAATCCATCTTCTACCGATGCCGATTTGATGCCTTCCAGGACTCACTCTACGCCCACTCCAACCGCCAGTTCTACAGCGAATGCAACATCTATGGAACAGTCGATTTCATTTTCGGAAATTCAGCTGTTGTCATCCAAAACAGCAACATTCTCCCGAAGCAACCAATGGCTGGCCAACAAAACACGCTTACTGCCCAAGGAAGGACTGATCCTAACCAAAACACTGGTATTGCAATCCATAATTGCAGCATTACTCCAGCACAGAAACTAACCAATGTCAGAACATACCTAGGAAGGCCCTGGAAAAATTACTCCACCACCATTTTCATTAGATGCTACATGGGAAGCCTCATTGATCCGGCAGGGTGGTTACCGTGGACCGGAAACTCGGCTCCTGGCACCATTTACTATGCCGAGTTTATGAACTCTGGCCTCGGTTCTTCTACAAGAATAGAGTCAAGTGGAAGGGATGAGATTCCTAAACTGGAAGCAAGCAGTAAATTTACAGTTAATCATTCATTAGTGGGGACAAGTGGATCAATGGAGCAGATATTACTTACAACCCCAATTTGTAAGCGAATTACATACATGTATCTTGACGAGGATCTCATTATGGTGGTTTTACCACGGTTTTGTTGATTCTTTTCTTGTGTTTTTGACTAGTCATAATTGCTGATATTTTTCAAATGTAATGAATTGTTTTGTTTATGTAAAACTAAGAGCTAAATTTTAATATTTTATATTCGTTATTCTCTTAAAATCATTATTTCTATTTATTGGCAAATACCGTTGATGTTCTATATTATTTTCATGCAAAACGGCATTTAAGTCTTTATTTTAGGACTTGATAATGTCTTTCTTCCATGACCATGCCAAAAATCCATTATGTTTTACTCGAGTCATATTAATAATCATGTTTGTCATATTGCACCAAGTAAGCTTACAGTTTTTCATAATATACTTGGCGCACTTGAACGCTCTTGAGCAAAGAAACGGAGGTTTCAAGAGCAAAAATAAAGCAATGAAAATAGGGTTGCATGCCTTCAATTTTTCATTTGGCAACATAAATACAAAATATAGATATTTTCAATTACTTGTACTTTCTATTAACTAATAAAAACAGTTTTATTTATAATCTTTTACCCTATTTAAGCTTTAACAGCGGACTTCAAATCAATAAAAAAAGCTAGAAAAAAGACAACCACAAGATTTGCTGATATTAAGCTCAATTTACTTCCAAGTATATAATTGAAATAAAAGGACGCATCTAATCAGATGACCACACAAAAGTTCACAACTCCTTGACAATCCTCGTTGCCACTTTCTCTGCTGATCTCTAACTTCATATTTAATATGCATGAATTGTTTGGAATATAATAGATTAGAGTAAAATGAATTGATTTAATAAGAGAATGCTAAATCCATTCCTTTCTTTTATATGAACACAAAATTCTAGAATTGACCAAAAATACACTTTACAAAAAAAGATAATAAATTCAATTGGATAAAAAGGTAACTTAAGTGAAAATCTTTAACGGAGAGTTGAAAGGAATTGCTTAAAGGTAGAATTGAATTCCATCTTCTTAAAGGTAGAACCATATTCCACTTTAAAACCGAAATTGTTGATTTCAAAGAATTGTGTTTCAACTTCTCATAATGCTTTCAAACATAGAAAAATGAATGGAAGGTGGAATCGTGATTCCATTCTGGTACATTCCTCCATACTAAACAAGCCATAAGTATGTCACATTTTTGTGTTGGCAATGCTTTGATCGTCACATTTGTATGTTGTCCATCTAATTTACAATATCTTAGCCTCACAACCTCATTCCTCTTTACATCTCTTATAGCATGATATTTAACTAAAATGTGTTTAGTTCTCTCACGTTGAATAGGATTTTTGGCTATGGCATTGGGAGATTTACTATCACACCAAAGAAGTCTGGCCTTATGTTAAATTTTCTCTCAACATCAAGCAATTTTTCAACCATATTACTTGATTTGTAGTTGCATAGTAGCAAAAAAATATTTTAATACCTATTGATTAATTGAGATTTGTTTTAAAAAAATTTCCTCCTTACTAATATATAAAAAATAATGAAATAAGAATGCATATTACAATCTAGAAATGGAATATCTTTAGGACTCTCTGACTTTCTAGAAAGTCTTTCCCTCTTTTCCTTTCCTTCATGTATCTTTTTCTTCAAGAGAAAAACTTTCTTAAAACAAAGAATCAAGATCTTGAAGTTAAGATTGCCAATGCTGATATAGATGATTTAACCATTTTATGTGACCATTAGGTTCATAGGAAGATCATCAATGAAGAATGTCATAGTAGAAGGTATGGCAAATAGAGATGTGCAATACTATGGAATATCATAGCCATGGCATTAATGGCTTGTTATCATGATTTAAGATCATTGTTAATTCACTAGGTTACAATGACAATTTTGTATTCATTTGGGTATAATGGGATAAAGGTAGGTCAGGTGCCTGTACTTTTAATTTTTGACAATTTAATGTCTTATATTTAAACTTTGGCAAGTTATTATTTGTACTTTCAAACTATATGGGATTTAGTGTCTTTGTCAACTAATATTTGATGAATATTTATTTTAATGACAAGATAATGATAGATGCTTAGCAAAAAATCGCCAAAATTTGAAAAATACAATACTACCTTGCCAAGAAAATACCAAAGATTGAAAGTATAGACACTTCGCCTGCCATTATCCTTCCATCAAAATACACATCCGTTAAATATTATTTAACACGAACATTGAATTGTACATAATTTGAATGTATAAGAACTAATTTTTCAAAATTTAAAGATGAGATACTAAATTAACAAAAATTGAAAGTATAGGCACTTCATCTATCGTTATCTCCATACAACGAAAAAATAAGAACATAATTCCATTAGCAAGAAACATTTTTTTGTTAAAAAGTGCGAACAGGTATATTAATTACTTAAGTAATACCATTTGTTAAAACTAAGGAGTAGATTGTTGCTCATGAGGATCATAGGAGAGCAATGTCTTAAAGGTGTAAAAAGATCAAAATAAATGAATGAATTTCAACTTTTCATAAATCACATCAATTAATGCTATTGTTCTTTATTAGTCTCTCATTTAACCTTAAGTGTAAGGTAGTTTTGAGGATGGAGAGAATTGTTGATTGAAATAATAAGTTTGGTTGAACCCCACAAATGTGGATTTTAATTTTTTTTTTTTTTGTTAATTGAGCCAATTTTTAATTTTCTAGCCATTAGGTCATTAAAATTGTTTCTTTTACTATGTATCCAACATTTGTATACAAGGATGTACACAATAATGGAATGAGAATGCTCACTACAACCCTAAAATGGAGCATTTTTAGAATTTCTTATCATTCGAAGTATAAAAAGTTTTTTTCTGCTTCTTCCTTTTTACCTTTTATTTTTGGAGTAGGTCTCTTGAAACATTCTTAACAAAAATAAATATCTCATCATTGGTGGTAAATCATTCGGATTTAATATGAAGCTAAAATTAGTATACCCAATCACTAGCTCCTTTTCCCTTACTTTAGCATTGTCTTTAAACTAATTTAATGCATTTTGCCCAAATTTGGCTAATAACAATTTATGATGCTCAATGCATATGAATAATCAAATCACATAGATATCATGATGTATATGATTGATCCAATATGTGGTCACAACATACATACCTCAAATACATCTATGCTCTCTCCTTAGGTATATTAATAGACTTTGTCTTATATTGATGCATGACATATAATACCTAGACAAATCCCCTACATATGTCATTTGTTGGACCTTGCAGCAAATTGGCCATCATATTGAATGATACAAGAGATTGAAGGACATGATAAGCATTCCATGATATCCATTTGATTAATTTGATGATTGAAAAATGAGATGCAACTATCATTCATACATTTATGTAATTTCTCTTTATGAAGTTTTAACAAACCCTTTAAGTGCATATGCTAGTGAAGGACAAAGAGTGGCTGAATTGATGTAGAGATTCTTAGTTGAAGTTTAAGAAGTCGAATTGATGGGAATCAAAAACCCATAAGACATATAAACCAAAATAGAGCTAAAAGTTCTCAAATTTTATTCTAAACGAGCTAAATACACTAAAAAAATATGAAGAAAATTGTTTTGAAAATTGGATCAACAATGTTAATGCATTATCTTTGAGAGAAGACTTAGTAAATGATTTGTTTGAGTAGGATAATGCGTCAATGGCTAAGCTTATTGGTCATTGGTTAGCTTGGGGAACAAGGCTGGTCTGACATTGATCGATTGCATACTGTAGGATATGAAAAAGTGAATCATGGTCAGTTGGTTCTCTCATTTTGTTGGTTTATGTAATAACCAAAACAGTACAACTCAAATATAAAAATCATTAAGAATAATGTGAAGTTTTTGAAATATTTTAAGAGAAATCACAACAATCAATCCTAATTTTTCCGTGTTTAAGATATTAAAATACAGGCAATCTAATTGTTGATCAATAATTTAAATTAATATTAATAAAATTTTGAGATACAATCTTCCATAGTGTTCCACAGTCAATATTTGATAATAACTCAATAAAATTTTAAGATACAATCTTCCATAGTGTTCACAATCAATATTTGGTAATAACTTAAAAATAATGGAATAATTAATTTGAACTTTAATAAGATTATGGTAATTTGGACAAATATGTGAAAAGCAAAAATGAGACATCTTGATTTTAAAATTATCAAGATGATCGCGTTAATGAAAATTATAAAGCATAATATCCCTAATGAGTGAAAGAATATGAGCATTGTATATTTTATATGCACATTGTCATATATATTCAAATAAGAATGGAAAAGCGAGTGTATAACCTTCAATTGTTTGAGTTCGTCATGTTGTGTGAGTCTTTATTGTGCTGTTATGTGTTATCTTAGGTCTACAGTCGAGTCTAGTCTAGTTGTCAGTTGTTTATTGTTTTTACTAAGTTTGAGTCTTTTTCAAAAATTGAGTAAGTGAAGATCGAAACCGTTAGGCTAATTCTTATAACTTATATATGATCTATAATATTAGTTGTGTAAAGTTTAAGAAACATTTAAATCCCAAAAAATTTTATAAAAATGAAAATAGCAAGAAATATCAAATAAATGTGATAAAAGATCAAAACAATGCAATCATACTACTTGTAATATATAAACATAATAAATATGAATGTTTAGCAAAAAATCAGAATTTCCTTAAGAAATGAAAAGTAATAGGAAAACTTGAATTAGAATTTAAGTTTAAAAATTGAACTTAGATGATATAATTAAGCTAAATAAAAAGATTAATAAGATAAAATTAAATAGATTGATATAACCAAATTAATAAATAAATTAACTAAGATTTGAGATTTCAAATATTCCCTTCATATGGCCAATTTGCTTTAACAATCCTTTTTAACAAATAAAATCCTTATTTTCTTTTATAGATTTCAAACAAAACCTCATTTCTTTTAATTTTAAATTTCTAAATCCTTAGAAAAAATTTAATTTTAAATATTTAGTAAATTTGTAAACTCCAAATTTTAGTCTATTTCATAAATTGATTCATCAAATTCCTTACAATTATCAAATTCAACCCATTTTCTTTCAATTTACAAATGACCCAGATTTCCTAAGTTCATTTACCAAAATTTATAAAATGTCCTAAACTAGCTATTTCGACCTAAAGTCTATTTTCTTAATCCTCATTCATTTTGAGTTCAATTGCTTACTTAAAAATATTAGTGATTGAGTCAAAACTTAAACTAATATTAAGTTTTTACAAAATTATATTTCTAAATTAGATTTCCCATTCACGTTATTGATTTTACTTATATATATTTAAAATTTTTTCAAATATTTTTAATACTTAAGATAATGATTTGGAAAGTTTATATCAAAACCTTTAACCATAAATATCATTAACTATTGTATCTCTATCCTATTTATTACTTTTCCTCTTCCCTTTAGCTGCCTCGTTTTCTTTTCTTTTCTTCCTCTTCTTTCCTTCTTTACATTGATGCTTCTTCCTCTTTCTTCTTTTTCTCTTCATCTTCTTTTTTTTTTTCTCAAATCTAACCATATAAAATCTCAAACTTAAGAAGATTAAAAGAAAAATAGAGAATGAAAATCATGAAAGAAGATAGAGATCATGAACATAGAAGCTTCAAGATTTTGGGAGGAGTAGAGATAAAGAAAATTAAGAAGTTTGAGTTTCCTAAAAGAGATAAGTTGTTATTTCCTTTGTTTTAGTTGTTATTTACGTTTGTATGTGCTGATTTGATGCTTGATACAAGATGGTGATGAAGATGATGAATAGTAGATATAGGTTTGGTGAAATGAGTTTGATGAAGTGTTTTGGAGATGTTGATGGAGTAAAAGAGTATAGAAGTTGTGAATAGGAGTTGTATGTTGTTTTTATGACATTTTGTTTGATGTGTAAAAATTGATAAATTGATGTAAAGGAAGGGAGAGAATTTATTGATAAGGGAAACAGAGGCAACACGGGTCGTGTTTGTACCTGTGTAGATTCAAAGGGGCGTTTGAGAGGCTATATTAGCCTCTGATCAAAATTTTCCAATGTGCATGGGCATGCACATGTTCGTACAGGCCTACACATCCTTCAGCATGGTCATATACCCTCATTCCGCCCAATTTTATAAAAATAATAATAATAAATAAATAAATGAAATAAAGAAATAATGTATAATAGATGTGATATATTAGTATTCATAATTAGAGATTAATTGCAAGAATTAATGGATTTAAAATTGATTTGAGTTAACATGATTTTCAAGTACAAAATGAATTTATGTAAATAACTTAAGTTCAACTTGATTTAATGAACTTTAATAAGCTAAAATGAATTAAATTGATTAAGTATATTCAACTTGGCTAAGATTGAGTTTACATAGACTAAAAGTTTATGAAACGAACTTAGTTAATAAACCTAAGTTCAATATAGTTTAACAAATAAAGATAAGTAAAATGATTTAGCTTTAGTTAAAATCTTGTAGGATATATAATATTGTCTTAATGGGATGAATGATTACAACTTAGTAACTAAACTAGACTTAATGTGGAATTTGGATATAAAGTAAATTAGTTAATAGACCTAAGTTTTATTTAACTTGAAAGACTAGAAAAAGCTAAAATGAAATTGATTTAAAATAGAATATTTTAAATTATTTAAGGTGAGATTTAAATTAATTAAGGTCTTAACAGATATATGAGAATGAATTAGAGAGATTAATGAGTATAACTTAATAATTGAATTAAGTAATTAAGCTAAGTTAACCTAGATCTAATTAGTAGATGAGTAGATGTCATTGTAATGTAATAGACCTAAAATGATAAAGGGAGTATGTTGTTTCAAATGCATGATTGCTTATGAAATGAGTATATATTTTGATGATGTTTTCATAATAAATGATTATAAACAAAAAAGAAAGAAATACTTTAACAAACAGTGGAGACCTGGTCGTATCTTGGTGGGGCAATCTTTGCAGCCATGACGGGATTCCTACTTAGTGTTTGATCAAATAGGGCCTTAAAATGAGTTTAATTTCATAAATAGATGTTTGCTTTTGGTATATTCTTTGAAACAGCCCTAGCCAATCTTTTATTTCTATTTAGATTTCAATATGAAGGAAGATGATGATTTGATGTTGATGATGATGTTAATGATGATTGGATGTTGATGGTGGGATGATTTGGTTTTCCTTTGGGGTTGTTATGGCTAAGCTTGGAGGATAGATGGGTAACATTGACTTTATAACCTTGTTTGTGATTGTAACTTAGTTGCACCTATATTAAGATAAATATAACTAACTATGCATGGGGGGGTAATTGTGTGTTGTTTAATGATTATATTGTTTGATAAAACATTATAGTAAAAGTGATAATACATTGCTCGAAATGATTAAGTTGCTAACATGGATGAGTGTTTGCTAAATCAATTGGTCACCCTAATAAATGGACTTAATACTATTTGACCATTTGATTAAATGAACATGCATTGCATGACAACATACTTACATTAACATGGTATTCATGATACATTTTAACATGTCGATTCTATGATAGTTCTAATCTAAGTCAATGGATCTATTTCTCCAATTGGATGTCATAGGGTTGTTAATATCTTAGGAACTACTAGGCACTGAAGGATGTCACTTATGTGAGTATTGGCCATAGAATGTTAGTACTTAGGGAGTTTCTAAGGTTTTAAAGTGAGGTGAAGGTTATGTTGGCAATATATATATATATATATATATTCAAGAACAAAATGAGTTTCAAAGGAGATCCTCCCTCTTTAGTTCTTTTGAAGGAGAAGTTAGAGGTTATGTTTCAACAAAATGAGTTACATAGTAAATCTTCCCTCCTTAGTTATTTCTAAGGGGAAGTTTGAGGTTACATTAGTATTATATATATGAGAAAGCAACGAATTGAGAAAGCACCACCTTCCTTAGTTCTCAATTCTCTTGTGCATAAATGAATTGATCTAGTTCTTCAACCCCCTAGAGAGGATGTAAATCTCCATTAGTTAGGATTCTAGTCATCCAAATTGTGCATATCATATGGTTAAGTTTCGTATTGCATATGTCTAATAATAACAATTATTTGGCATTTGTTTGTATTGTGTGGTTTGGTCATTGTTATTCACTGAGTTATGATTTAGCTCATAACCCCATAGTTTCCATGCAGGAATATGTCAAGTCGGGAATAGGCTACGAAAGTGTGAAGTTCTTCAAGATATGAAGATTAGCATAGAATATAATCCATATGTTAGTATTTAAGTTTGAGATTATGTAATGTACGATATAAACTTAGAAGAAGAATTAGAGCTTTTGTGTAATAGTTTTGAGATTTTGAGAAATGTATATATTATTCTATTTTACTATTTGGTGGAGGATACCAACTCTTTGCGGTTCTAGAAGACTACAGAAACCTGTATTTCTTTAGCTATAAAAATATTTTTATGAAATTAAAACTTATGTAGTATATTTAAGTAGAGTTTTGCAAATCTCTGACTTGCAAATTGGTTCTCATATCTTGGATGCATACTTGATATGGTAACTTTAGGTTAATCCTCCTAGGCCCTCTTTAGTGTCGTGATGGTTTCTCCATGAAGTATTATGTTATGTAACTATTAGTTATTTTTTTTTTTGTAAATGGTGGTGATGGTTTAATTCATGAATATATGTGTCATGTCAAGTGTCATATTTTTCCTAACTTTTTGAAGCGCTATGAGTCTTAAACAAGTCACCATTGTTTAAGGAAAGTCTTTCTTTAATCGCTCATGAGTTTATATTGGTTCAACAAACAGTCATGACTTTTTAGTTAGAATGTGAACCTTTTTGGATTATGAAGTAATTTGAATCGAATTTTTTCATAGCAAACCACTTCAAATGATGAAATATTAGTAAAGACAAGGATAATTAAAGCCTTTTCAAGTCTTGGAGCATGACACAAATCAAGGAGACAAAAGGAGAATTCAAATCACGTCAATTTGGTTCAAATGTTGATTGTTCATGCAATGAGGAGTTGTTAAGTTCAATTTATTCTATTATACTATAATATTTCAGAAGCTTTTCTTTTTCCCATTCCTTTTCATGTTAATACCTTTTTTTTCTCAATCCGTATTCGTACCTTTATAATATTTTTGGCTTATTATATTTCACAAGATATTACAAATTTTCATTTTCATATTCATATCTTTTAGTATGATAACATTATAATTTCGGAATTTTTTTTTTAAATACCTTTTCATATTGATAGCTTTTTTATTATTTTTTTTTGTAAATTCATATTGATATATTTTAATATTATTATGATATTATATTTCATTAAATATTACATTTTTTTTTTATTTTTGTACCTTTTAATATTGTAACAATTCTTAAAAAAAAATCCTATAATGTTGAAACAAAAAAATTAAGTAAATAACCAATTGAAAGCATATCTTTATTTTTAAAATTATTATATAATATTATACTTAGTATGAATATAAAACAAATCTATTGTATTAGTTCATTTTAAGTAAATTTATTTTATAATTATAATTTTACTTATTAGCTGCACATTGTGAACGTTGTTAACTAGTTACAATATATAATTTCCAAAGCCTTGCTCAACATTATGTCTTTTTAGTATTTTCCAACAGATCTAACTATTTAAATTTACTATATATTTATTATCATTTTCTTCTATTTTTATTTATCTTTCTCCTCCCATTCACTTACTCTTTACCCAATTTCTTTCAATTTTTTTCTTCACTATTGTTTTTGCTCTTTCTCACATTTTTTTTCTTCTATCTCTCTCTCACCATATTAATCTTTGTTTTTCTTTACTATCAAATTGTAGTTCTCTATCTACTTTCACAATATGCTCTCTATTGTAACGGTTTGTTCATCAACAGTTTGTTCCTTTTCCATTTTCATATATGATATTTGAGTTTTTATTTTGTTTATATTCCATTTAAAGAGAGACTTTGCACAATAAAAATATCATCTTTATATTAATATAGGAAAATAAAACCAAGACATCGTTTCACATATTTGAAAGCATCATAATTGATTTTGTTTATTTCTTTCAACTCTTTTAAGAGACACAACATCATTTTGGTACACTATCAATCTATAACATTGGTCATTTTATTAAGTCAAACTTAATTTCAAATTTACCCTCATAAACATATAGTAAATTTTGAAAACTTAAATTGAAAACACACTTTATTATTTTCTTTCCACATATATATGTTGCTTGGAAAATCTTGATTGCGAGAATTTTTTACTTTATTACCCTAAGTCCTCATAATAATCACACAAGAAAAGTATTTAGTTATTAAATTCTCTCTTATTGTATGTGTTTGTAAGTGACATAATGTTATGAAATAACCCATTTTTATATCAAATTATCTATACACTTTTTAGTGTCTTTTTTTTATCATCATTTTAATACCATTTTGATATATAGGAATTTGTGAACAAAGCGCTAGTTTTGGAAGTAATCCATCATCATAGCAACTATCCTTAAGTATCAAACTAGGCAACAATTTATTTCTTATATTTTACCATAAGCTTAGCAATGATAATTTATTATTTTATTTTATCTTGATTTCCAAATACTAAATTAAATATATAAGGTAACAAGCTAAGAATTGTCATGTTTGATTTTCATACCAACCATGATGCTTCAAGTAAAGACCCCTTTAAGTTTATGCATATTTAATTACTTATGCATGCTAAGGATTGAATATGATCACGTCATTGCCTTAACACTTTAATCATGTGTCTAGCCCATGTCTTCATTTACTTAGAATCTGACATAATGTCATTATTATTTAGATAAAGGCTGGGTTCTTCTTCAAATTCTTATTTGGCCGATCAATTACAGTAACCACAATTTGTTCAGCACGATATCCATATTCTCCAAACATAGCCAAAACTGTATAGCACTAGCTACACCTTCCAATTCATTTATTTATTTTTAATTATTTATTAAATTTGATTTCCATAATACTATATTTAAATTTTAATATCACTGTTGGTACTATTTTGTATGAATTTAAGCATAATCCTCTTACTCCTCATATCATAGCCAAATCTAATTGTTGAAATTCTATTAAGATTCTTAGAGGAGCATTTGTAATTAGTTAAACTAATTGGATCCACCTTTTTAAGTAACAATTAGTCAAGACACATTATGTTGTAAAGACATTTTTTTTATCAATATATTTTTTGGAATAGTTATAACTTTTCAGTTAAATCCCCTGTTCTTTTTTTTTTTTCCCATCTCTTTTGAGATGTTTAAAATCTAAGAATTTTTGTTACTTTTTTGTTTTATACCTCTTTGTTATTATATTTCGTATAAAACCTTTTCAATATTATTATTTAATATTGTTACCACTACTCTTCCTTTTCTGTACATTTTTGTCGTTACCTCATTCTACCATTTTTACATTACCTTTTTGTGTTGGTACCAATAATTACTTTTAATCTGATACCTTTTTTATATTACCTTTCTGTGTTGTTATGTTTCATAAACAAATTCATCCTTGTAATTGTAACTTTTAATATTTACAACTTATCAATCAAAAAGAAAGAAAAATTGATGCATAACTATTCAGACCATATGTCACATAATTGCAAGGCCACATAATATGTGAGGTGAACTTTCAATTACATTTCAATTTATTTATGAAAAGTTAATGATATAAATATAACTAAAGAAAAGATAACATCCAAAAGTACTATAGAATAAAAGCAATATTGAAAAAGGCACTGTGATAACAATGGCAATTAAACCCCACATTATGTATAATTTTTTTTATGAATACAACATTAAAAATATATTAAATTTATTTAAAAGATTACGAAATTTAGCAAAGGAAATTGATAAATTAATTATAGTATTGTCTATATGTTACTATTTCATTACATATATACCATGTGTTGGTAATATATAATATTGATCATTATTTTTATTTTATATTTATATAACCTTAAGGTATGTCTCAAGAGTTTAAGTCATTTAATATTACATTATGTAAACATTGCAATTCTTTTTTGTAAAACTTAAAAGTCACAATCCTTTCTAACTAAAATGGAAAACATGGTCAAAAGTAATTAACTTTAATTAATAAAAAGGCAAAAGCCATGATTCAAGGTTGTGCCATTTTGCATCAATAATATAAAGTTATAACAATTCCAAAATTTACATTGACATTAAAATATGTCTTTTTAACATAATGTCTCTTCACTAATTATTGCTTTAAAAGGTGGATGGCAATTAGTTTAAGCAATTATAAATACTCCTCGAAGAATCTTAATAAAAGGTTAGTGATTTATATTAAACCAACGACAATTGCTATGATAATAAATTACTTTTGAAACTAGCATTTTGTGCACAAATTTCATTTATCATGTATACTGAAATGGTATTAAAATTAAAATAAACAAAAGACCCTAAATAGTGCATAGATAATTTGATGCAAAAGTTGGTTATTCCATGACATTATGTCACCTATAGAAACATGCAATAAGATATAATTTAAAAATAAATACTTTTCTTGTATGATTATTATGAGGATTTAGGGTAATAAAGTAAAAAAATTCTACAATCAAGATTTTACATGCAATATATATATATATATATATAAGTGGAAAAAAAAAAGTGCGATATCAAAATTAAGTTTTCAAAATTTATATGTGTGTGTATGAAGTTAAATTTGAAATCAAGATTACTTATTGAAATCTCCTATGTTATAGATTGATAAGGTATAAAAGTGATGTTGCATCTCTTGAAAATTAAATAGAGAAAGAGTTGAAAGAAATAAACAAAATGAATATTTATGCTTTTAAATATGTATTATATTGTTATTTCTTCATAAATAAATTGAATTATAATTGAAAGTTTATCTTGCATATTATGTGGTCTTGTAACTAGTAATGTTATATTTCTATAACTCAAAAGATAATAACTTTTTTTTTTAATATTACATTGTTTATATCACTAAAAAAAACCATATATGTTACAATATATATATATATATCATATATTTATAGAATTCCTTAAAAAACTGCACATTGTGCGGGGTTCTTACTAGTTTGTAATTTTTAAATTATTTTTTTTTATACTTTTTGTAATTTTTTTTAGTCTCTAAGAGTCATGTTACTTAGAAATGTCATGCTAGTTCAATTTTTTTGTAATCCTATAGAATACAAGAGATAATTATGATGAATGAACTTCTAGTAAATTTTTGTCTTATCAACTTTAATGAGTCATGACAGCTTCTTTCTGATTGTTGTGTGCATAATATCAATTAAACTAGAAATAGTTCAAAAGATTGAGGATGTTGTGGTGTTTTATGAAGAATAAATTATGGAGCAATAAATTGCAAATCTAAAGATGATGTGTAATGTGCAGTCATATTACAAAATAGTATGTTAGTGACGATCATATACCAAATGAGTATGGTGTAAAAAATAGTAAGAAAAGACAAGCCTATGATGGTGAGAAATAGAGTTTGCTATTATCATATGATATTCTACTCCAAAACTAATTAAAGCATCAATGTTTAGGACAAATTAAGTGAGAGTATGTGAGCATCGAGGGCAACTATGAGCAAAGTGCAAAATCATGAAATAGTAACCACATGCACTAAGGTTAATGAAAAGACCATGAGTGAAACTTTTAATGAAAAGTTAAATGGGGAGATTATAAATTTGGAAGATAATGAATATTGTTAAACCTTAATAAATGAATATTTGCAAAATTAATAATCCCAATTAGATAATAATTTTTTTAGTCCCTCTTTGGATCAATGTATAAAATTAATAATCTCACTAAATGTATAAGATAATAATTTGTAAAGAAATCCTTAGGGCCCAACGAAAATATAAATTAATAATTCAACAAATGCATAAAAAATTTAGGGATAATGTAAAAGATGGTACCTAAAATTTCACACAAAGTTCAATTACGTATTAAATTTTGATTTTTAATAATTTGATACATGAATGAAGTTTTTGTGTATATTTGGTTTTAAACAACTTGGTATCCAATGCAGGTTTTCACGTGTATTTTTTATACCTGATTAATTACATCAAAAAGTAGAAGTGATATAAGAAATTTTAAATAAAGATATAAAATATTCTAAAGAAATAGAAAATTTATCTAAAAATTTTGATAGTATTAAATTCAAAAGCCTAAAAGAAAAAGTCATGTAGGAAAAATATACATGAAAACTTGCATCTGATACCAAATTATTCAAAATCAAACTTTAAATACCTCATTGAACTTTTTACGAAAATTCAAGTACCAAACTATTCAAAACCAAACCTCAAGTATCTAATTGAACTTTTTGAGAAAATTCAGGTACCATTTTTTACATTAACCTAAAATTTTGTGTAATGTTCGTAACAAAGTTTTGCAAACTACATCTACTCTTTTAAAATTTTACTCTTTGCTAAAATATACATCTAGTTATTTGTTTCTTCTTTGTATGTAAACTAAATTCAATCTCATCCTTAATTTTTCAGAAAGCAAGCACCACATTCGGTATATTCTTCTCATATTGTAGCAAGTGGTTTTTTAGGTTTCTATTGTTAAAAAAAGCCTTTTTTGGAGAAACATTTGACACAACACAACTGTCATCTGGATCTTGATCATCATCAACTTATATATTCATTATTCCTTGAATAATCTCTTCAACTATAGGTAATTCCATCACAATGTTATTTTCACTAGGATAATGCAAACGCTGCTCAACATCCATTGCAGTTCTATAGTATAGGCTATAAATAACTTCTTCTTTAATCCATAGATGTCTTCATCTTCACCATCTTTTTCTTCAAAAGCCCTACCTTTTTTTTACTAGATTTTGCAATGTTGAAAACAATTTGCAATTGTTGTTGCCTTCACATCAATGTCCTAAGCTACATTGATGAAATTGATAGTGATAGGCTCTAGTTGAGTGACCGAGTTTTAAATTATAATCCTATAGTTCCTCTTTCTAAACACGGTAAAAGTCTTTAAGTATAGGGTCATTTCCTACAGGGAACAAATTAAGCACTAGTATTAACCTTCTTCTCATTATCTAACCTAACAAAAATAAGATTTTAATGATAGTAATGAATTACTAATTATACTATTATTTACCTAAGTATGCAAATGCACATATTAACGAATAACAAAGAGATGCAATGCAAACATAACACACATGCTTGTAAACCATGATTAACATATAATTTCACACTATCGATGTATTGTTATTAATCTTAACTACAGAATTCAACATGCTACTTTAAAATTTTTCTTAAGATCAATAAGACCTAATCTTGATTTTATCCACCGAAATCTCTTCCTAGGATAATAGCAAATTCAATGACCGCATTAAGTTCAAGAATTACATGGAAAATTGCAAAAGATTTTTTCCATCCTATCTCTAAAATTATGAGCAATCCTTTTCAACATTTTAGATCTATTCGCTTGGATGATTTCATAATCTATCCAAGTGAAAGTTGGAAAAGGTCCATAGCATGCACTACATAAACTAATGCTAAATATATGCTATTGCTAAAATTAGAAGTCTAATAGTAATAATGAATTTAACGCACTTGTGCATAGAAAATCATGAAATTTGCAAGATACACTATAATAAAAAACATTAGACAAAACATAATAACAGTGAGATGAGAGATAGAAAGACAACACTTATTTCTTCCATTGCTGAAACTGTCTAAGAATTATATACAACAACACATTAAAAATCCTCTTGGTCTCTCTTGAGTTTCATGGATGAATTATCACAAATACAACCTTACACATCACAATTCACTCACAAACACACTCATGCATACACTCACTCCCTTTGCAAGGAAGAGAAGATGTCTACATTTTTCTTATACTAATGATTAATGAATGAAAGAATTGATGGAAATCTAAAATGATCCCCCTTTTTCTTTTCTGAATGGGTACAAGGTATTTATGCCATAGACTTTGAGGAAATAATGTAACTCTTCACTAGGTTCGTATTTTGTCAGATCCTAGGCGATATATCTCTTGGTGCAAAAGGCGAGAAAAATTCATGAGCATCCTCTCCTTAATCTCATGGTGTTACTTTTTGTCTCAAGGAGGAAATTGTTTTTACATTGTCACAAGTCACCGCTATAAGATTCTCCTTGCTAGCTTCTTGTCTTCAACTTTCTTCACATCATCCCAAAGTCCTAGATCTGACTTATATCCCTGATGTGTAAGCCCTTGAATTTTTCGATACTCTTATAAATAATCATAAAGTTAAATGTCAAAAAACTAAAAACCTAAAAGCGACCTAAGTTAAAACCAAACTCTATAAATATCGTCCAACTTAAAATCTTTACGTTAAACAATTCATCTATTTGATCTCTAACACATAAATCAAGACAATATGTCTAAATAATATCTAATAACAAAATAACATGAATAATTTTTCCATAGTTTAGTAATAATTTATCAATTCAAAAACTCACCAGTTAAGCCAGAACCGTTTCTGTACCAGGTCATTAGCATGCAAATCACGATAATATCACCAGATAATGATTAATGATAAAAGCAAAAAGCCCTAGATCCTTCTATAGCTTTATAAATGAATCTTAAGATTCTAAATTAAAACCAATACTCAAAAGTCAAACCGAGTCAACTTTTAACTCTAAAAGTCCGCATAGGTAAATATTAAGTACTAGGAAATCTAGATCCAGTAAGACCCCCTAAGACAATAAAAATGAGTTAACCCTAAATTATAACTCAAAAAAATGTCATATAACTCAAAAAAATCAGATTTGTCGAAAATTCGCTTATTTTAGACCCGAACGGGATCAGTTTTCGAAATCAGGATTCCGACATGCAAAACAATAACAATATTCCAAAAATTAATCTAGACTTGTAATGTGGTAAGGAATCATAAAAATATCAAATACGATTTTTACGGCTCTTAAAAACGTCAAATATAGCTTATTTACACATATTTTCATCACTTCTGGTTGTTTATTTATCCTATCTACTATTTAATTACTATTTACTAAGTGTTCATGGTTCGATTCAGGAGTTGAATGGAACCACACTGAACTGTATTTAAAACTATTTGGTTCAAACCCTTAATGAGTTTAACTTCTTTTAATAATTCGAGGTTTTGAACCAAACTGCTTCACATGCGGTTCGGTTAGGTTCAGTTCTATTCAGTTCGAACAGCCTTTAAAAGATTTAGTTCTAACAAATAATATTAGTAGTTATTTGAGTTCGCAAGGGAAAAAGAAATATGTTTTTATTGAGAAACATTACATAAGAATTAAAGTCAATTATCATTATATTAGGTAATATATTAAAAATTTTCAAATAAATATATTATTTTGTTTTAAAAATATTTTTCAATGCGAATTTAAAATAACATATATTTTTAATAAATCTATAACACTAAATCAGAAAATTATTCTTTTACACTAATTCCACATTTACTTATAATATTCTTTCTTTATAACGTATTTAAATTTCTACTGTACTAATTACTTTAAAAAACTAACTTATTTCAGTGTTGTTGATTGTAAATAATGCAACCTAATATAAAACATGCTCCAATAAATGTATTCCATAATAAGAATTTGCATTTTATTAAATTAATCTTAGAGCAATAATACTTAAGAGTTATAAATAAATAAAATGGTTTTTATTTATCTTTTTTTTCTTTTAATATGAAGCAGTCCAGTTCAAGTTCAAATGGTTTGGTTCGGTTCGACCCTTGAATCAAACCGTAACCGTAACCATTTAGGTTCTTCCCAAACGATCCTCAAACCGAACTAAATATAAAAGAACTAATTTTGCGGTTCAGTTCAGTTTGGTTCAGTTTTTGGTTCGGTTTGATTCGGTTTAATGAACAACCCTACTATTTACTACTATTCATTACTATGCATTTATCTCTGCTTTTTTTTTACTACCTACTCCTTATAACCTATATACTTATTTCTTAAATTTACTTTTCCAGTACTACTTTTTACTAAAATTCTCTTACACATTACTTACTTTTCTTTATTAAAATTCCTTTTTAATCTCTCTCCTTCTCTCTCACACTTCATAGCCAGTCACTCTCTCACCTTTTACCCTCTATTTCTTATCTTTTTATTTATTTAAATCTCTCCAAAATTCCATCCCAAAACTTTATAAATACCCTCTCCCTCCTTCTCATTTTAAACAATTTTCCTTTTACATAACAAAACTTTGCAAAATTTCTCCACAATCCTCCTCTCCTCTTTCCCAAACCGTAACCTCTCACCCTCCCTTTCTTTATGATTTTCACAAATTTTCTCTTCATTTGTCTTCCATCCTTCATCATAGGTAAACACTTAAATCTCTCTTTAGTTTATGTTAAACATAATATGAACACTTTATATGTTATGATTTTAATAAAATCTCCATGAGCTTATGCTAGGGAATGAAATCATAGAAACAACATTTTGTTCATGTGTTTGTTAACACCATGTTGAAATTATGTTATGTTATGTTCTTGATTCTAACATAACTTTCTATATGTTATTATGATTATTATATATAATATATATATATATAGCCTAAAGCATACTAATTTAACATTTTATTTATGCTTTTAGTTCTTTGCTTATTTTATCTATTTCATGCAAATAATAAGACTAATCAAATTCTAGTCATAGACTAATCCTAAATCAAGTTGAAACAAAGGGACTTGTCCATAATCTAAGTATCAGGGAGCCTTGAAAATTAATCAAAGACTCTCATGATTTTCTTGTTTATTTGATTTGCTTTATTTATAAGACGGGCTATATTTAAGTATCGAAGAGCCTTGCTAAAGTCTAAGACTCCCATATTTATTTTCTTGCTTCTTTTATTTTATATATTAGATTGTCTATTTCTAAGTCCTGAGAAGTCTTGAAATAAATATAAGACTTCCATATTTTCGTCCTTTATGCTTTTCTTATTTTATTTATATGGTGATTTGAATTTATTTAGTCCTGGGAAGTCTTGATGATAAGCTAACACTTCCATACCTTTATTTATGATATTTCTTACTTTTGATTATTTATCTATAAATTTTATGCTTAGATAAGTCTATGCTCATAATTTTATCTTTAAGTATATTACTATATTTTACTCATGTACATACATGGCCATTAATGATGTTGTCATAATAAACCAACATGAGGAGTTTTATAAAATGAATTTCAAAGACCTTATTCCCAACACTTAGGAAATATTTTTAAAATGAGTTTTCTTTTCTAAAATACAAATGCCAAAATCTCTTTGTTATACAACATAAGTTACAAAAATCTTATCTCCAATACGTGGAAATCCTGTCATTTAAAAATAAATAATTTGAAAGAAAACACTCAAGTATAATTTTCAACATTGCCAAACGAACTTCTCAAATATAAATGTTGATAATTTTTTGTTATGCAAGATTTTCAAAAAATCTTATTTACAATGCTTTTTGTCAAAAATAAAAACTTCAGACAAGTCACTTGCCTAATTTTCCTCATATGCCAAAACTTACAACATTTTAAAAATAATACAACTTAAAATAATTTTCTTTACAAACACATGAAGATTTATGTTTTAGGAAATAGTTAGTTAAAAGAAGCTTAATATGAAAATGAAAAATTCATGAATTCAAAATAAATATAAAACCATGATTTCTTTAATTGAGTTTCACATTTATAAAATTCAAGAAATGAGATTTTATTGAAGAACCAAACTTAAGAAAAATTCACAGGAGATATACTTAGAGTATTATGCCACAAATGACTAAAATTCATGTCTTGTAAAATAAATTATTAAATAAAATTTTGAAATAAATATAAGACCTACAAGGCTTCAAAATATATATTAAATCATGATTTTTGTCTAGTCTCATATTCATGAATTTAAGGTAAAGAATTTTATTACAAATTCGAAAAGGTGATTTTTCATAAAACTCAATATTACTACTTTCTACAAAAGATTTTCCACAAAAATTTTATTTTGAACAACATCACTAGGATCATGCATATAATATGAGTTAAGGTTAATATTAAATTTTTTTTTCAAAGGTAGTAAGGTTATGCTTACTATAAAATGTTCAAGTGGAGTAAACTTTGAAAAATAAGAAAAACAAGGGTTGGGACATAAAAGATGCAATCTATAACGCTCTATTCCAAACCCTAAATGAACCCAAAAATTTAAAATAACCTTAGAAATAGATAGATCTTTTCAAATAAATAGAAAACAAACTACTTCCGAGTTAAAATAAGCAAGTTATGGCCATTTTAAGTTGGAATTTCCACAGCCAGGAAAAAATAATGCGAATAGAATAAATAGAGTTAGAAATTTAAGTGAAATCTCTATGAAATACTTATTCCAGTTATTTTTTTTGTTTAGGTGACGAAAGACTTGATAAATTGATTTTGGAAGATTGTTACAACTAGGAATTGCTCTCATGGAGGAGTGAGTTCTTCTCATAATTTCATTACCTTGTTTGTGTTTGTAGAAATAGTGGTACTAATATGCTAAGAAAAGATAAAAATGGATATGTATGGTGAAATTATGGGTTATGTATGAGATTGTATGTTTATATGATCAAGAGAATGTTAAGCATATCGAACTCTTAAATCATTTGTTTAAATTGCTTGATTACTTATATGTATGGTTGTTTGTGAGTGATAAATTTTTTGATCGTCCCCCTAAAGCACCTTAACAAGGTTGGCTTAAGAAAAATAAATAATCACATATTATATATCATTGAGTCACATTCAGAAGGTTGATACTCCTACACGTGAAGCCAGAGGACCTATGAGTCCTACCGTAAGCATAGATCTGTTCCTTCCTAAAAGAATTATAGATGCTCGAGGAATGTGTCCTTAGAAGGAGCCATGCTGATAGATCGCTTTGAGAAGGAGCTTAAGGATTAGCAGTAGAGGAAGCAAAGCCTCAATTTGAATTCCCTAATCCTTATCACAGAGGGGTAAATCTTTCTATGTACAGTTTCTAGATGAGCTTACATATTTATGTGTTTCATATGGTTGTTGCATAGCATATGCTTGGATAACAAACTTGTTTGTTTATAATTATGGGTGCGAATGATGGGAAGTATCTCACTAAGTATGTTATAGCTTATAGCCCTATAGATCTTCAATTGAAACAGGTATACTTAAGACTCCATGTAAGGAACAGGTTATTAAGGAAATCATCGGTAGGTTCTTGAGCCCTCATGGAAGAATTGGGAGCACAAAATAAAGTTTCATTTTGAATATTTTTTTATGAGCAATATATGATATGTTATTATTTTGGAGATTTATAGGAAATGTATATATATGCTTTTAATCCATTCGAGAACATTAGTGGGGTTATGCCACTAAGAATTGTAAGTGATCTTATTTATGTTTAATGTTAAGTATTCTATTGCCTTGCTACTTAATTGTTACTAAAATAAATTGTATTACCCCGATGCATTCTATTTGTTGTGTTGTACACCTTGTGCATAATATGAAAGCCTTTGCATGACTAAGGTAGTCATTCCTAGGCTTTAATATTATGTATGGTAGACTACTACGTTTAGGATATCCCTTGGGGTGTGATAAGATGACCTGGCTTCTTCCTTTAATCAATTATCATGCCCGTGACTATAATCCCCATGCTTGCCTTTGCTTTCTTGATCTCTTCTTGACAAAATTATGTTTCAATTCCTTCTAATATCTTCGATATGCTCCAATTTGACTTGAAATATATATCCCAACTAAGTATTGATTCTACTATAAATCATGTCAATAAACTACACATTGGACTTAATTAGCCACTAACAACAAGAATAAATTATGCCTATTAAATAGCATCTAATACATTAATTTTTTTTTCAGGATTTGTTGTTTCTATCTCATGGCCTTCCAAGATGCTAGAACAAAAACGATGCTAATAATAAGCTTTTAGTGCTCGAATAACTCCAGTGTCACATGGTTGAATAATTCCATTTTTATTTTTAGTTTTCATTGATAAGTTATTTATTAAATTTGGAAAAAAATGTGTAAAAAATATAAAAAATATATATTTGTAAATTAATAAATATCCATTTATCGATAAAATAAAGTTATTCATTTATCAATAAATAAATAATCTCTATAAAATAATTTTGTTTATTGGTCCTAACAGTATTATTTTATAGAGGTTTTGCTATATATGACTTCTAGAAAAGCTAAAAATTAGGAGGAGATAATCATTAGAACTGACTTTCAAAAGTTGGTTGTGCTAAAACAACCAGAAGTCCTTAAGTTTGTGAATGGTGCACAACCACTTGCTGTAATCTTCTATGAAGTTCATTTTCATAAGAAATTTTACTAATAGAATCCATGACGAATGGAAGCCAACATGGTTGAATGACTATGTCACATAGTAGTCACAGATATAGATAACATCGTAAACGAAAATAGTTACAATAGTTTACAAATTGTAACAAAAATAACTATTTATAGTTATAACTCTAACAAATATGTAACTAGTATAGCAGAACCAATGAACTCATGTAATCTGCCATAAATGTTGAAATGAAAGGTACAGGGGTATTTCCCCATTACCACAAAACTGAAGTCTCATTATGAGCAAAGGAGTTAAGCTACTTGAATTAGCTCAACATTACCTGCAAAATACAAATACATACATTAGTATAGCAAAACCTTAGTTTAGAGAGAGAATAACTTAGCTTGGGAAAGGAGGTAAGAAGTGAGGAAGATGCAGGGAGTGTTTTGATAAATCGAGTAGGGTTAAAGAGTAGGCTTAGGAATAATTAGTAGGCTTGATTCTAACAATTTGGTGCTCTTGTCTACATTGAATGGCACCATCAACAAGATCTTCTCAAGTAGATACAGAGTCTATCAAGAACATGTTCTTGACATTTTAACATGCTAGGCAAGTTTTTGAACAAGGCAAGTCATCATCACACTTGAAGAATGATTCATTAATGTGAAATATCATGTTAGAGTTACCAAAATTCTTAGGGGAACGAGCTAAGAAGTAGACTTTCACAGCTCAACAATTCTAATTTCTACAAGGTTAAAGAAGCAGATAGACTTACAATATCATTATTTGCAGTAGAGGGTGATGCATTGGAGTGGTTCCAATAGAGGCATGTTAGTAACCACTTATTCACATGAGATGCTTTCTTGAAATCTTTGGAGGAAAGATTTAGCTCTTTGAGTATGAGGATCCACAAGGCACTTATTTAAGTTGAAACAAAAGGGAATAGTCAATCAATACTAAGCTTCTTTTCAAGCTCTTTTGAGTTAAGTTCATGGACTTTCAGAATCTTTTTTCATCATCTGTTTCATTTCATGGGTAAAAATTGCATATTAGAAGTGAACTCCAAATAACTAGGCCAAATTCTTTAATTTAGGCTATTGCTTTAGCCAAGTTATATGAGTCTAAGTACATTGATCAAAATTCTTATACAAGTAAAATGGTCAGTAGGTCTAACAATAATGCAAAATCCTAGTCTTTCCTTAAAACTTCATTTTATACTCCTACTATTTGCATTGCAACAGTAAGCATGCAGTAGGATTACAAGAAGGATAGAAGAACAAAAGTATCAAACGACTGTCAACCAAGGAAATGCAGTAAAGGTGCGAGAAAGGCCTTTGTTTCAACTGTGATGAGAAGTTTAGTAAAAGCCATAAGTATAAGGAAAAACTCATGATTCTTTTGTCTGATGTTATTGATGATGAATGCGTAGTGGATGATGATGTAGTGATAGAATTACAAGAAGTGCAATAGTAGACAAAAAATTTCACTATTTGCTATCATGCACTTTTAGGTGATATGGTTCCTCAAACATTGAGATTTTCAGGTGAGGTTGCAAACATTACTTTATATGTGTTAGTGGATTTAGGTAGTATGCATAATTTCATATAAAGTAGAATTGCAACTTATTTGAATTTACCCATTACACAGACATTTGCATTTCATGATATGGTTGAGGATACTCAGAAATTAATATGTTAAGAATAATATAGTAATGTGGCTATTACTATATAAGATTGTACATTCAATGTTACATTTAATGTCCTATCAATACAAGGAACGGATGTGGTGCTTGGGTTACAATAGTTAAAAGAATTGTGGCCTATTACTATCGATTATAATAAGTTGTGCATCTCATTTTATTATCACAATAGTAAGCATACTTCAGTTGGAATCAGAATACAATGAAATACATTACTCACCATCAATTGAGGGAGACGATTAAAGTAGATGAAGTAGCTTCCATGTTTCATTTGGCTACTCAGGTGGATGTAAAGGAATCAATAGGTACCACTAGTGATAGTGAGATTGACTCGATATTAGGCAAATTCTCTGTTCTTTTTGAGACACCATCATCTAGAAAAAATTTATCCAACATAGTATTCATCTTAAGTCAGGTGTCTCCTAGTTAATGTTAAATTCTATAGGTACCTGCATTTTTAGAAGGGAGAGATTGAAAAGTAGGTTAGAAAGATGCTAGAACAAGGAACCATTCAAAATAGTTCAAGTCCATTCTCTTCACTGGCGTTCTTAGTGAAGAAAAAGGATGGAACTTGGTGTTTTTGTATTGATTATATGAATTTAAACCAAGCTACTATCAAAGATGAATTCTTAATTCCAATGATAGATGAACTACTTGATGAATTGAGACATGCTATAGTATTTTCTAAATTAGATCTTAGAGCGGGTTACCATTAAATTAGGATGGTAGATGAGGATATTCATAAGACTGCCTTTTGCACTCTTGAAGGCCACTATGAATTCTAAGTGATGCCTTTCGGACTTAGTAATGCCTTGGCAACTTTTTATTCTATACTAAATAACATTTTCAAGCCACATTTGAGAAAGTTTGTAATAGTATTTTTTTTTATGATATCTTAGTATACAATGAGTTGTTGGAAGCTCATGTTGCCATTTGTCTCAAGTATTCCAGATTCTTTTGGATAATACTTTTTATTTGAAGAAATCCAAATGTGCTTTTAGTGTAAAGTAAACACCATTGAGTATTCAGGTCATATTATTTCTAAGGGATTTGTGGGATCTGATCCTTCTAAGATAGAAGCTTTTAAGAATTGGCCTCTATTTGGTTCAGCGAAGTAGCTTAGAGCATTTTTGGGCTTGTCTAGTCATTATAGGAGATTCATTAAGGGATTTACTCAATCATTGACAATTTTACTCAAGAAACATACATATTAATGGTCAGATTTAGCATATCATGCATTTATTTCTTTGAAGCAGGCACTATGTTCGACTCCATTATTGTAATTACTGGACTCTAATAAATAATTCATGATAGAGATAGATGCTTCAGGGTAAAGCATGGGAATAATACTACTACAAGAAGAGAAGCCGATTAGTTTCTTTAGTAAAACGTTCCCTATACAATTGATGAAAGCTTTAGCATACATTCGATAACTTTATGCATTAATGGAGGCAATACTTATTAGGGACACATTTTATCATACACATTGACAACAAGCTTAAAGGAGCTTCATACTGAAGCGATTTAGATACCTAACTAACGAAAATATTTGGTGAAATTACTTAACTATTGATGAGGTAGAGGTAATGGCGAATAAGTGCTTAGAGAAGTAGGACAGAAATTGGTTTTTACTGTTGAGTGATCTGAAGACCCTATTTTGAAGGAAATGAGCTAACTCAAAGAAGTCACTGCCTTTATGGTGAGCTAAGCTAGTTTTTGGCCAAATTCCTTCCTTATGCCTCAAATGATTATTTTTAGTATTTTTTGCAGGTTTTAATTTCAATATAACTCTTCATAGGCACATATGTTTTTAATGTTGTTTATGGCTTTTTTTTTTCTTTTTATGTACATTTTGTCCTAAAATTTTAAGACTTTTCTATTTTTGGTATTTTTATAGGTTTATACTTTTGTCAACTTTAAGTCTACTTATATTGTATGCTTAAGGCAAACAGACAGTCACTTACCAATTTTTTAAAGTAAAATTTCAAAGCCTTCATTGCTCTTTCCCAAAATTTTGAATTCATCATAGAATTTCGATTTTTAATGCCATTAGCCTAGGTATTCCTATAATTAATAGGATTTTGTAGGTCACACTCTTACATTCTACGTGAATCAATAGTTTGTGATAAACTTTAAATTTACCCCGTTGCACTAGCTATAATTATAGCATTGTTTATAAAGCAGGGCAAGACAACAAAATGGTTGATGCCTTATCAAGGAAACATGAGGGACATATATTAGTTTTTACATCTTCACATTTGATATGGTTACAATACTGAAAGAAGAATATTCTACCTTATCATATTTCTGAACTATTATTCAATAGTTGGATTGTTATTCTCATTTAAAGTGGAAGCTTTGGTAGGTTAATGGGGTGCTATATAATGGTAATTAGATTTTTTGGTTCCAGCTTCTTAATTATACCTTTGCTACTATCTGGGTTTCATGATTCACCTATAGGTAGACATTTTGGGGTATCTAAAACATGTCGTATGATTGCTTCTCAATTCTTTTAGGAAAGAATGTTGAAGACTGTAGATGAGTATGTTGCAAGTTTTTTGATTTGTTACAGGTTAAATGCATTACCAAGGCACCTTTAGGATTATTAAAGCCTTTATCTATCTCATATCAGACTTAGGAGGATTTATCTAAGGACTTCATCATTTGTTTTGCTATTTCTCAAAGTAAAACAATGGTTCTTGTTGTGGTGGACAAGTTGACAAAGCATTGTCACATGGGGCCATTGGATTCTCATTATGGAGCAACTAAGGTTGTTAATTTGTTTGTTTAGATGGTGATTTGTTTACCTGAATTTCTTAAGTCCATTCTTTCATACCATGATCCAATCTTTTTGAGTAAATTTTGGAAGGAATTTTTCCAACTAAGTGGCACGATGCATATAATGGCAGGGAATAAAATGGTTCATCACCTAGTTGTTTTGTCACCACATGAATTATTCTTGTAGGTTAAATTTTAGAGTTGCCTAAGGAAGCTTTCAACAATCACCTAATGATCTAATCCTTAGCTATTTTAGATACATGATGCATATGATGACAGGTAGCATAAGTGTCTGAAAATTTAGTCCATGATAGGGTTTGCCTACAGAAGATACATCGTGGGAAATTTGCTAGGGTTTTGACAAAACAAACCAGATTTTCACCCTAAGGACAAGGTGTTGTTTCAAGAGAGGGAGTCAATTGTTATAAATAACCTAAGATATAGAAAGAAGCCAACATGGTTGAATGACTATGTCACATGGTAGTTACAGATTTAGATAAACATCTTTAATAGAAATTATTACAATAATTTACAAGTTGTAGCATAAATAACTAGTTAGAGTTATAACTCTAACAAATCTATAACTAGTATAACAAAACTAACAAACTCATTTAATTTGCGATGAATTTTGAAATGAAAGGAAGGGGGTGTTATCTCATTACCACAAAACTAAAGTCTCATTATGAGCAAAGGAGTTTGAGCAACTTGAATTAGCTTAATGTTACCTACAAAACATAAACACATACATCAGTATAGTGATACCTTAATTTAGAGAGAGTAACGAGAGAGAGAGGAAGTCAGTTTTACTTAGCTTGTGAAAGGAGGTGAGAAATGAAGAAAGATCTAAAGAGTACTTTGATAAATCAAGTAGGGTTAGATAGTGAGCTTGAAAATAATTAGTAGGCTTGATTCTAACAATTAGTCTAGTGTAAAGAATGATAAGTTAGTTGGGCAATCACAGAGTTTCTTTGTTTATATTTTGTAAAATTATTCTATTATTATGGAAGATTTGTGTATCAAGATTTAAGTCAATTTTTTCTATGAAGGAGAAAATGATGGGAATCAAATACCTATATGACCTGTAAAGTAAAATAGAGCTAGAAGTTCTCAAAGTTTATTTTGAATGAGCCAAATACACTTGAAAAACATATAAAAAAATTGTTTTGAAGACTTGATCAATAATGCCAATGCATAATCTTTGAGAGAAGACTTAGTCAATGGTTCATTTGAGTGGAAAAATGTGTCAATGGTCAAACTCATTAGTCAACGATTAGCATGGGGTCTAAGGCTGATCTAATATTGATTGGTTGCATGCCTTAGGACGTGAAAAAGTGAATAATGATCACCTAGTTTACTCATTGTGTTGGTTTACCCATGAAGTGTTGTGTTGCGTAAATGTTAGTTTTTTTTTTTTTTTTTTGTGAATGATGGTGATAATACGGTTCGTGAATAGATAAGTTATATGTGATTTTTTTTTTTAATTTTAAAGTATTGTGAGTCTTAAATAAGTCACCATTGTTCAAGGAAAGTCTTCCTTTAACCACCCGTGAATTTGTATAGGTTTAGCAATTGGTCATCACTCTTTAATTTGAATTTGCACCTTTTTGGTTTGTGAAGCAATTTTATTTGAATTTTTTTCATGACAAACCACTTCAAATGATGAAATATCAACAAAGAAAAGAAGAATTAAAGTCTTTTCAAGTCTTAAGCATGGCACGAATTGAGCTGACATAAGGAGAATTCAGGTTACATCGATTCAGTTCAGGTGATGACTATTCAAGCAATGGGGAGTTTTTAAGTTCAATTGTTTGTAAGTTTTAAATTATTTGTTGTACTTTTGTAATTTTTTTGATCTTGAAGAGTCATATAACTTTAAAAAGTCATGCTAGTGTAATTTTTTATTTTTTATCTAATCTTATATAGAAGTATCATGTACAAACACAAGAGGTAATTATGATGATTGAAATTCCAACAATTGTGTATTTACACAAAATTTTGTCTTATCAACTTTAATGAGATGTGACAACTTCTTTTAATATTTGTATGCATAATACACTTAGATTAGAAATAGTTTAACAGATTTTGGTGTGTGATACCTAAATATCTTGTGATATGAATTGGAGAATTCTTGTATTTTATGAACGTAGCGTTATATTGCTATTTAGGGATTTGTAATATAATTTTGTGTTTTTAGGTTATATAAAATTGAAACTAAAAGATATGAATGATCTATTATTGGATGTTACATGCCAAAGAAAGAATTAGACTATTTGTTCTAATTAACTGATATGATGCACGATTAAAGAAATAATAAAGAATAATCTTAAGAAACAAACTCAATATTATTCAAGAGAGTAATTTGATCATAAAGGATTTAAAGTGTTCAAAGTTGGCTAAAACTAAATTTAACATGACCTAAGATCCCTTATATACTATTATAAGTTAGGTAAGGGCAAATATGGAACATAAAAGTCAAAACTACCAAAATAAGAAACTAAAATAGACTTGGAAATAGGTTATGAAGGCATTCTGACCCCGACGGCCATGCATTGTGGCATTCCATCAAGAACCACACAAAAGTCTCACTTTCAGACCTTAAAACTACCCAAAATGCGACCGTGTAACACATGCACTACCAGAGGCACGAAAGGTTATGGCGGTTTTCTCCTCTATGCCTTCATTTACTTTTCCACCACCTGAGATGTGGGAGTAGTTATGGTGGTGTTCTCATACGTGACTTCATTTTCTTGCTTATCTTTAACCACTATTTTTACCACGGCCATGTTCATTAAATTAATGAGTTTTCCTTCAAGCTTAAACCACATAAGATCGTATCCATTAGCAAAGTGTGTCTCATAACCATGTAAATACTCGAATTCACCTTCTATGACCCATGATTCCTATCATCTTATCCATATCCTTACATCTAATTTCGAAATGTTACTTTACAAATTGATCTATATCATGATTTCCTAAGATATCACTAAACAAATGAGCTTGACTTCTTTAACTCAATGGCAAAACCCAAAGAGTTGATTTATTGTAAAGATAAGCAAGGAACCCCATCATACAAGTTACCTATACAGACCCTGCTCGACCATGTAGGTACCGGGTAGGGAATTAAGAATTAGTGAGTATGTTTCGAGTACAAAATTGTTGGAGCCTGCTCCCATAAGATAGAGTTTGAGTATGGGATTTCCATATCCTATACTCACCTTGGAACCTATATTCTACTAAATATAAGATACAATACAGGTTTCTAAGTATCTCGTACCAATCTTATAAAACAATATTAAGTTATTAACTATTTAGTTTTTAATGATGCTATATTACTTTAATTGCCTTAATGGATTAACCTAAAAAATATTTTATATATTATCTAAGGATAATTAAACTAAAAAACATATCTTTTTATGTATTTTTGGTAAATATATTCATTCATGTACTATTTTTGTTATTTTCTTTTTTTTCAATTAAAGAGAGTTACAAGTTTTAACTTTTATATGTAAATAAATTCCTCATATTATAGAATTTGTGATATTAATAATTACTTTTTTAAGTTAGTTTCCATCAGTTGTTTATTATAAATATATGAAAATAAGGTAATTTTATATACTACATGAAATTATATACAATACTATAAATTTGAAACTTAAGAAAGGAAAAAAAGAATCAAAGGTTTCACAAAAAAATTATAGATTCCATAGAGAACCTTACACTCCATAGATTTTACAAGTTATATGGTGGGTACGAGATGCCGCCGGCTAAGTTCCTAGTAGAAGAATTAATACCCTATACCTAATAGGATAGGATAGGGTACAAGTAAGGCTTTATATGGCTACACCTTACCTGCCATATACCCACTCATCCTTAATTTAAGGTATTAAATTTGACATATCCGTTACCAAATAAGCCTTTCTATACATAATTAGAAAAATATCATAAATATATTTAAAAAATGGACAAAACAATTTGATAATGAAAAAAAAGAAAAAGATTTATAAATGGGAATGGAAATTTATAATTTCTAAATATTTAAGAGTTTATTCTTCATCTAATTTCACTATTTCATTATTTTGTATATACACTTTTACAAATTCACTCCTAATTGAAAATACTTTGCTCAATGGTTATACGGTTGTTTCTTTGTTATTATTTAATTGTTTTTTAGCATTGATAATTAATTATAGATTTTCTTTTACAATATTAATAAACAATTTATGGAAAAATTCATATAATAGGGTATGTAATCACGTTGGTGTTGTTTTCTTAATTAATTAATTAATTTATTTATTTATTTTTATGATTTAGAGCCTAGAATCTTGTTTTAAAGATATGTAGATATATGCACATTTAGGGATGCAACTTTATGGTTCTTAAATGTGCTTTATTTACAAGACCTAATCCAACTAGGTACCCTATTATGCATATTTTTAAATTCATCTCAAACTTAATTGATTATTTCAAAATTACATGTTTACAACTTGAGTAGTGGACTTATAGAGTATTCCCAGTTAAGGATGTAATCAGATCGGGTTTCGGATGGATTATATGAACTCGAAACCCAACCCACTACTCTATAATCCTATAGGGTTTTAATGCTATATCCATACCCGTTCTACAGAGTTTAATCTAAAACTGAGAACCTGGCCTTATAACCTTATTTTTTCAACAAATTTTCAAATTTTAATAATGACTTTAAGAAAAACCGATGCTTCAAACACAAGTTTTCTGTACATTCAAAACTGAAAAAGTTGCATTTGAAATTGATAAAAAATATTGTAGACTACATTTGTTATACAATATTTAAACACATAATTAAATTACTTTTATGATCATATAATAATTTTAAAAATATGGTTAAACTAAATCTCTTAATAGGACTAAATATAGCAGACATCAAGTAATGTAATATCCATGGCAAATATAACTTGAAACAAATTTAATAAAAAGTTATGACATTTGTAATTAGTCTAGTAAATATAAAAAAGAAAAATCCTTGGGAGGTAGAAAAGATGGTAGCTCATTCATGTCTTCTTTCCTTTCCTTACCCATTTAATAATGTTTTTATTTATTTATTTATTTTTTTGAAATTACAATACTAGGTTGTCGAGTGTCTATCGGATTTATTATATGATCCAAACCCGACTCTATAATACTATAGGGGTTTTTACTATATATCCAAACCCGATCTTAAAACCTATAGGGTTCAACTTGACAAGTTTTTTAATGGATCGGGTGGCTAAGAAACCCTATAACAACCTACACGGTTACATTCCTATTCCAAGCAGCAATATAAATTTTGAAATAAATTTTAGGAGGTCTAAGTGGTAAATTTTTAAAAAGTAGGGATCCATACAATTTCAAACGCTTTTGGGGATATTCATGTTATTTATCCTATAATAAAAGGACCTTAAAATACATTTTTATAATGAAAACTAAATATCCTAAAGGTTTATTAGGTTAATTGAAAAAAAAAATTTCTAGGTAGTATAATACTATTGTGTTATATATATACACATAATATTTTATATCTTTTGATATACCGGATTCAACTACCTTACTTGATTTAAAAAAAAAAAAAAAACTGAAACCCACTTCAACTCTATGGGTTTCGTATAAATTGTCTAAATCTGTCATAGTATCTATCAGGAAGTATTTATGTCATCTTATTATTGGATTTGGTTGGTTTAGTCGAAATACAATGACACAACCTTCAATACCAATTGGTCAATGATGCTTGATCCAATGTCAATTTAACATAAACGTTCTGTTTTGTTTTGTTTTCCTTTTTGTTTTTGTTTTATTTACTATAAAACTCATGTTTTGTTGAGTATGGATAATTTTGTAATGACAAATCGCAATACCATTAAAACTATTTATTAAGTATGAATGGTGTCTTTAAACTCTCAAAACATGCTTACATTTCCCCATAAATTAAGAAAAAATGCATTTATCTGTGAGGGTGTTAAAAGCATAAAACCATCATTTTGTGTACTTTATTGAATGACATATTTAGGGCACAGAGTGATAATTTAGATTATATAAATAATATATGTATTTCCACAAAAATCGCCCCTGTATAGAAGCATGCTTTGATAGTCTAAGGATTTATTTGGAATTACCTACTCATATTCTTGCGCGGAAGATAAGTCAACCGTTTATTTGGTCAATTTTGAAAAAGGATTTATAAGCATAAACACTTTTTGCGTCAAGGCGAGTGATGAGTAGTTTTTAATGTTATTTTAATAAATAGCAATAATAATGGATAATTTTATAAAAAATAATTCATAAATTAAAATTTTATAAATACTTCTAAATCGCTAATTAATTTAGTAACCTATTGATATTATTGAAAAAAAAATGAGCTGTTCAATGATAGAGCATAGAGCTAGAATATATAACTTGTAATGAGTTATTTGCTAGTGGCCTTTGATCCGCAAGGAAACATTTTGGGTTGGCGTTACTGGCCCGTTCCTTTCTGCTGTAACATGAGAGCCACTCCTAGGAATCCAGGTAATTTGTGCCTCTCACGTAGTACCATCTCAATATTACCAAACTGGAATCTTCCACGTCCCATATAAATAATCATTGCTCTTTTCGATAAGCTTGCACACAACATCCCGACAACTTTCCAATCCTTAACCCAATATTGAAGTAAACAAAAACTACTATCAGCAAAATGCTGGCTTCCCTAAAATCCTATGGCAAGATCAATAAGCCGACCAAGCAAGGCTCAACGCTCAACGTAAATCGCGAAAAAGAATTGTAATCATAAGCTTCTCTTCAATTGTACTTCTTGGCATCGTTGTTGCTGCCGTTAGCTGGCACTGCTGTTTCTCGTAAGGACTCGAAAATTGGCAAAGATGGTCGCTCCCTAGCGACGTCTGTCAAGGCAGTTTGCGATGTTACCTTGTACTCGAACTCATGTTATGATAGCCTTGGCTCAAAAGCTGGTAACTCTACACAGATTAAACCAGAAGACATCTTCAAATTGTCCATTCAAGTGGCTTTGGGGGAACTCACTAAATTAAGTGGGTACTTCTCCAATAATAAAGAAGCAATTCTCAATGGCACGACCGAGAAAATGACTGTTGCGACGCTTGAAAGTTGCAGCGAATTACTGGCTCTCGCACTCGACCACCTTAACGATTGCTTGTCGCTGGGGACGGCCTCTTTGCTCGACGCTGCAGATGATCTCCGGACATGGTTGAGCTCAGCGTTGACTTGTCACCAAACATGCATAGATGGGTTTGAGGACAATAGTCCTATTAAGGAAAAGGTTCAAAACCATCTTAAAAATTCATCTGAGCTTACAAGCAACAGTCTTGCTATTATTACATGGATATCAAATGTCGTCGGCTCGATCAAACTAAGAAGGTTGATGAGCTTCCCTGGCGGCCATCATCATCGTCGTAATGGTGAGTTTCCAAAATGGGTGCACTCGAAAGACCGTAAGCTGCTCCAGAGTGCAGATTTGAGGAAGATGGCCAATGCTGTTGTCGCTAAAGACGGTTCTGGGAAGTACAAGACCATTAAAGCTGCTCTTGCTGCTATCCCGGAGAAAAGCAAGAACAGATTCATTATCTACGTGAAGAAGGGCGTTTATGTTGAGAATGTTCGCGTCGAGACGACGATGTGGAATGTTATCATGGTTGGTGATGGTATGGATGCCACGCTTGTGTCCGGCAATCTCAATGTCGTTGATGGAACTCCCACCTTTCAAAGCGCAACAGTTGGTATATATTTCTAACTAGAATAATAGCATGTTTCATCAAATGCAATAGTTTAAGAGGAAATTACAATCAAGGAGATTAATATTTAAAGCGAAGTTAAACAAGAGATTGAACTTCAAAGTACCTATTATGAAGATGACATTCAGTGATTCCAAGAAAGATCCTATCACCGTGCTGTTATAATGCCATGAAATTGATTTGGTGCACGTTTACAATATAGTATCTGGATGTTCTATTTGAATCACATAGCATAATATTTGATTCTTTATATTAATCGCTTAGAGCATCCACATCTTTAAGGACATTTATAAGGACTTAGAGTGCTACATCCACATCCACATCCACATTCCTAAAGTCTTTTATATGAGGTTCGTCATAATTTTTAAAGTTTTATGGGTTCTGAATTGTTTTACATAATATATTTAATAATGTAAAAAAAAAAAAAAAAACCTAAAAAGAGGTAAATATTATTACTTCCTAGGTCCTTCACAAGAATCCAAAAAATTAAAAAAACTCTCTTGATTTATAAGACCTCAAAAAAATAAGGTCATGATAAGAGATCAGTATCAAAGTCTCGAGATGGGATGCTCTTAGTAATAATGTTGATCATTTATTTTGAACATTTGAAAGCTTGATTTTTTTTCAAACTTGACCCAAATCTTGATTCTCTTGCTATTATAATTTTTCAAATAGCTTAATGATGTAGTGCTGGTATATCACAAATTTGTGCAGCCGTTTTTGGCAAAGGCTTCATTGCTAGGGACATGGGCTTTTTGAACACAGCTGGTCCCGCCAAGCGCCAGGCAGTTGCCCTCATATCGACTGCGGATCAATCCATCTTCTACCGTTGCCGAATTGATGCCTTCCAGGACACACTCTACACCCACTCCAACCGCCAGTTTTACCGTGAATGCAGCATCTATGGAACAGTCGACTTCATCTTCGGAAATTCCGCTGTTGTCATTCAGAACAGTAACATTCTCCCCAAACAACCAATGGCTGGCCAACAAAACACACTTACGGCCCAAGGAAAGGCTGATCCTAACCAAAATACTGGTATTTCCATCCATAATTGCACCATTTGGCCAGCAGAAACACTTACCAATGTTCAAACTTCCCTCGGAAGGCCCTGGAAAAATTACTCCACCACCGTTACATGAAATCCACCTTGGAAGACCTCATTGATCCAGCTGGGTGGTTACCATGGACCGGAAACTCGGCCCCTAGCACCATCTACTATGGTGAGTTCATGAACTTTGGTCCTGGTGCTTCTACGAAGAATAGGGTCAAGTGGAAGGGATGAGATTTATTAACTCAAAGGATGCTCGTAAATTTACAGTCAAGTCATTGATTAATGGGACAATGATCAAGGAGCAAAATTACCTATAACTCCAATTTGTAAGGATAATACATTATACTTACGTTTATTTCGATGGAATCTCATTGTGGTGATTTCGTTTATGATTTTGTGTTGATTCTTTCTCAATACTATTGACTTATAATTGTACTTGTGTCGATTTTTCAAATGTAACGAAATGAGTCATTTAAAAAATTAAGAGCTAAAATTTGAAAAACGATCCTATCACATGTGGGTAAATGGTTGAAATTATACGAAAAAGCAAAAAACAAAAAAAGTTGATCGTATTAATGTTATAAGATATTTAAGAAATTGATAATTTCAATCATTAACTTATTGAAAAGAATTTGAAGGACGTAAATATAGACTTTTCAAATCTTAATCTCCATGGGTAATATACTCTCAAGATAATTAATCATACGTAAAAGGGCAAAACGTAGAAATCCTCTATATATTTAGTGCTTGTTTGTATCGTTTGATTTTCGTTTGTGGCCGATCTATATACGAATTTTATATGTACGTGATTTGTATCTAGTCCATTTAATCTATATATGACTATACTATTTTTTATATATCCATTTTGTCACAAACAGTATGAATTAAAATGATAGCGTTTCATCAGAAAAAATATTGGGTGAGTCTTACACACCACGAGTATGTATACGTGGTGTTTAACTCCCAACTATATACTAACATATAGACAATGTAATGGGTGATTTTCAAAATAACTACCACCACATATCCATATATTAGAATACTATTAGAAGTTACACACCACGTGTATATTACACATGGCGTGTAATACTCATTGAATCTTTTCTTATTCCATCGGCACTCCAATGAACCAAACGGAGCCCATGTTGGTTAGCAACCAACGATTTGTGTTGTAATCTAGTCATTGAGCTCCTCTGCTAGTGTAAGTGACATTTTGCCAGCGTGTATTACATGTCTTATTTTAGTCCTAATGTAGAGTCCGCTACGATCGCTTGCTTCGTACACCTCCAACATATCACTCTGATATTGACGCCAAACACGTGAATAGATGTAAGAGGAATGTAGATTTGCCTCTTGGTCTGCTTCCAACCATGGGCTTTGAAGAATAGTCCACCATTATCTTAAAACGATAGCATCTTAACAGTGGAACGCCAAAGTATACATGATTAAGATCTCAGGATCCTTGCAAAATTTATCCGATTCTCATAGTCCGATTACAAACATAAATATATATGACATGTTTGTCTTGTAGTGACAGACTCATCATACAACTTTTATTATCCCCTTATCATGAGAATACTCTTAGCAGTAGCACCAATCTTCTCATTACACTAGCGGATAAACAATAAATAGAGCACCATGGGGTATAGAGGAGAACATACAGAGCATGTCGAATGCCTATATGCCATGGAGAAGCACGCATTAAGTTAAAACAGTAACGTGATTGTTACTGTTTCTGTTACTGTTTGAAGTGTTCAACCTTAGTGCCAAGTCCTCAGCCGAAATTCTTGCTTGTTTACTTAGTCATGTTTACGTTAGTTGTTCCTATTTTATTGCCTAAGAATCCTTATGTATTCCTTTTAATTTCTGTCTAGTAGTTTGTATCTTCTTATATAAATACATGAATGAAATATCAGTGCGGCTATTGAGCTACATTATTCAATTACGTTTACTATTCTATCTTTATTTTTCCAATTTGGTATCAAAGCCATTTACCTGGGAAAATTTCTCCAATCAAACACCAATCATGACCACTCCTCCAGGAACTCCAAGCTCAAGTGAACCGCATATTTTATCCAGTTTACAAAACAGAAGTTTACCCACTCAATACAACGCAATCAAACTTGATCACACAAATTATCTTCTATGGGAAACCATGATTATGCCGATCATCAGAGGCCACAAATTAGATGGCTATGTTCTTGGCACCAAGTTATGTCCTCCAGAATTCATGCCAAGAATCACACCAGGGAGTACAGTTAAAATACCAAATCCTGAGTATGAAGAATGGCTTTCAAATGATCAATTACTCTTGGGATGGCTTTATAGCACCATGAGTTCAGACATAGCCTCGCAACTAATGCGAAAATCAACATCGAAAGAGCTTTGGGATGCAGCAAAAGAATTATCGGGTGCACATACAAGAGCAAGAGTTGTCTACTACAAAGCTGAATTACAAAAAACAAAGAAAGGAGGAATGAAGATGGAGGAATATCTGACAACCATGAAAGCCAATGCTGACAACCTTGCCCTGGCAGGTAATCCAATACCTTTACCTGAACTAATTGTTCAAAATTTGAGTGGTCTTGACACAGAATACACTCCAATTGTCACTCTTCTTATTGACAAAGAGTCAGTATCTTAGATTGAATTGCAAACGACTCTGTTGACATATGAAAGTAGATTAGAGCAGCTCTATACCTATTAAACAGAGGGTATTAATTTGAATCACGCCACTGCTCACTTTGCAATGAACAACACTAGCAATAGGCCATTTAATTCTAACAATGGCAAAGGACAAAATAGATCAAATTACAGCAACAAAGGTGCTAGAGGCAGATTTCGCGGAAGAGGAGGCAGAAGCAATGGAAACAAACTCATGTGCCACCTTTGTAATAAAGGAAGCCACATTGCCTCTATTTGCTGGAACAAATTTGATCGTAATTTCATGGGAAGCTCATCAAATCTAAATCTAAATGCCCTCATGGCAACTCCTGTGACGATTGAAGATCCCTCATGGTATGCCGATACTAGAGCTAGTCATCATGTGACCAACAATCCTCAGAACCTGCAACACAAGCAAGACTATAATGGTAAGAATTCTCTTATTGTTGCCAACGGAAGCAAGCTTGGTATCAATCACATAGGTAACACAAAATTTGCAACGAAATGGAAAGATTTGTCTCTTAATCATGTATTGTGTGTTCCTAAAATTACAAAGAATCTGCTAAGTGTATCTCAATTGGTGACTGATAACAAAGTGAATACTATATTTAACTCTTCTAGTTGTTTTGTGAAGGATAAGCGGACAGGACTGGTGATGCTCAAAGGGAAGCTTGAAGATGGCCTATACAAGCTTGAAGCTGCGCTCTCCTCAAAGAAGTCTAGTTTTTCAAAAATAAATTCCAGAGTCGTTTCCTTTTCGTCTAGTTATCAAAGTCAGAGTCATGTGTGAATTCGTTGAGTTCTTCAAATGTGGATGCGTGGCATAGGAGGTTAGGCCATCCATCTAAAAGAGTCTTGTTTCAAGTCTTAAGAATGTAATGTTGATTCTGCAATTAATAACATTAATTTCTGTGATGCCTGTCAGTTTGGAAAATCACATGCCTTACCTTTTAAAAATTTTCTTTCTCAAGCAAAAAATGTTCTTGATTTAATCCACACTGACCTTTGGGGACCTGCACTATTACTTTCGTCATCTGGATATCGGTTTTACATTCATTTTATTGATGACTTCAATAGATTTACTTGGATTTATCCTCTTAAAGTGAAAAGTGATGGCGTTCAAGCCTTTAACCATTTCAAAAATCTTATTGAAAACCAATTTGGAACTAAGATAAAACAGCTTTATTCAGATTGTGGAACAGAATATTTGCCTTTCTCACAAATAGTTCAAAAATAAGGAATTATTTTCAAACACACTTGTCCATACACCTCAGTTCAAAATGGTAGAGCAGAAAGAAAACATCGCCACATTGTTGAAATGGGTTTAACTCTCTTGACTCAAGCTAAAATGCCATTAAAATACTGGTGGCAAGCTTTTGAAAGTGTTGTTTATCTAATCAATAGATTACCAACTCATGTTCTTTATAATATTTCACTAATGCAAAAGTTGTTTGAGAAAATTCCAAATTATTCATTTTTAAAAGTTTTTGGATGTAGCTGTTATCCATGCCTTCGACCATATCAAAGTCATAAATTTCAATTTCATTCCACTAAATGTGTGTTTTTAGGATACAGCGAATTTTTCAAAGGGTACAAATGTCTTAGTTCTATAGGGAAAATCTATATTTCAAGGCATGTGGTGTTTAATGAAAAAGAATTTCCTTTTGCTAATGGTTTTCTCAAACTGTTTCGACTCCAATTCTTGTTTCTTCACCTTTTTCATGGCACATGATGTCAAATAATTTGAGTAACAGTGCAGCTTCTCCTCGTATAGATCATCAACAAGCTTCTCCAGTAGTTTCACCAAATCCTGAAAGTTCTACTTCACATTCACCAAGAGAGTTAAGTGAAGGTGAAGCTGCATCAGATTCTGGCATTGTTGAACCAGATCAATCCATAAGTGTCGTTGGAAATGAAAGGTTGGAAGAGAGTGGAGAAATTCAGTTGAATGATCACCCTATGGTCACAAGGGGAAAGAGTGGTATCTTCAAGCCAACAATGCCATTTACTGGTGTTGTCAAAGTTACTGAAGTTGCTGATAACCTCGACACAACGGAGCCTCAATCTGTTTCAGCAGCTTTAAAAAGTGAAAACTAGAAAAAGGCAATGCAAGCTGAGTATCAAGCTCTAGTTCAGAATAAAACTTGGCACTTAGTCCCTCCATCTTCAAAGCATTCTTTGGTTGGAAGCAAGTGGGTTTTCAAGATCAAACACAATCCAAATGGAAGCATTGATCGCTATAAAGCGAGATTGGTTGCCAAGGGATTTCACCAAACTCCTGGAGTTGATTTCTTTGAGACATTCAGTGCTGTCATCAAGCCCACTACGATAAGGATTGTGTTGACTCTTGCTGTCTCAAAAGGACGGGATGCTCGGCAACTGGATATTAATAATGCATTTCTGAATGGATTGCTAGCTGAAGATGTGTATATGGTGCAACTAGAGGGGTTCGTTTATCTTGAAAATCTAGATTTTGTGTGCAAACTTGACAAGACCATCTATGGACTCAAACAAGCTCCTCGTGCTTGGTTTGACAGGTTGAAGAACATGTTAGTTGATTAGGGTTTCAGTCATTCCAAGTATGATACATCTCTCTTCATTTTCGAGTCTCACAACAAAGTCTTATTTATACTTGTTTATGTTGACGATATTTTGATCACAAGCAATGATAAAGAACTTGTACAAGCTTTCATTCACAGGTTAAATAAGATTTTTGCTCTAAAAGACATGGGGACTCTACATCATTTTCTTGGCATTGAAGTTCACAGAGATGACACTGACATGTTTCTTACGCAATCCAGATATATTAAAGATTTGCTACAAAAAGCTGAGATGGGAAATGCTAAAGCCTGTTCAATGCCTCTTGCTACTGGGAAAATTCTATCTAAAGAAGAAAGAGAAGTCATGAGGAATCTAACTTCTTATAGACAGATTATAGGAGCTCTTCAGTATCTTACACACACTCGGCCAAATATAGCATATGGTGTCAACGAGTTGAGTTAGTTTCTTCAACAACCAACTTTGGTTCATTGGCAAGCAGTCAAAAGGTTTCTTCGTTACTTGAGTGGAACTATTTCAGTTGGGTTGCATATCAAATATAAGAACAAGCTTTGTTTAAGTGGATTTTCTAATGCTGATTGGGCAAGTTGCCCAGATGATCATCGATCAGTTGCAGGGTATTGTGTTTACTTTGGTGACACTTTAATTTCTTGGTCTTCTAAGAAACAACATGTTGTAGCCAGGTCGAGCACTAAGTTTGAGTATAGGTCTTTAGCAAATCTTGCTGCAGAGATGTCGTGGATCACTTCACTTCTTAAAGAGTTTTCATTCTCTCTACCTTCCAGACCCATAGTGTGGGTTGATAACTTAAGTGCAGCTGCTCTCGCTTCCAATCCTGTGCACCATGCTTGAACAAAGCATATTAAAATAGATGTTCACTTTGTTAGAGATATGGTCTTAAGGAAAGATCTGGAAATTAGATATGTTCCATCACATGATCAGATAGCAGACTATCTTACAAAGGTGCTAACAAATTCTCGGTTTCAGTTCTTGCGTGACAAACTCGGTGTGGTTGAATCACCCTTTCATTTGAGGGGAAGAGTTAAAACAGTAACGTGATTGTTGCTGTTTCTGTTACTGTTTGAAGTGTTCAACCTTAGTGCCAAGTCTTCAGCCGAAATTCTTGCTTGTTTACTTAGTCATGTTTAGTTAGTTGTTCCTATTTTATTGCCTAAGAATCCTCATGTATTCCCTTCAATTTCTGTCAAGTAGTTTGTATCTTCTTATATAAATACATGAATGAAATATCAATGTAGCTATTGAGCTACATTATTCAATTACGTCTACTGTTCTATCTTTATTTTTCTAATTCATTATATGTATGGTACCAGTATCCTATCAAACTAGATCGCATATGTGAACAATATCCCTAGATAATAGGTTCGACTGAGGATGAAACCACTATTAACTGAGCCAATTTGTGTTTGATGACAACAATCACGGAGGGAGAAGCCTAAGTGTATGAGCTCGGGGTAGAGCCCTTAATCTTTGTTCTCGAATGACTAGGGAAGTAAAGTTTGTAAAATTATGGACATTGAGTGAATATATGCTGTGTTACGCATATGATTTTGCTCTGAAATATGGTATAGTATTGTTGTTAAGTTGTATGGGGATTTAGAATGTGTAGTGTGCTGTTGCAATGGTGTTGGTATTGGGAATTGTTGTTTAGGTCTACTGCGACCATAGAAGTAGTTATGTAGTTGTTTTCTAACTGGTTGGTGGAATATGTATGTGAGAAACATTGTTACTCTCTTACTTGGCTATTTATGAAGGCCAATACCAGTCAAGGTGAATACGGAATTGAGGAAAATTTAAACAACAATATAAATGGCGTAGTTGTGTAGTAGTGAACAATGATGCGGAGTCAATTGAACAACTATAGGTAATATAGCTATGATCGTGTAGCAATTGGTACAAAGGCAAGCCACCAGTGATAAGCAGCAAAAACAACTAAGATTCATAAAAGTAGTGAAGTCAAAGCCTTAAATTAGTGAAAATGAATTGGGAAATCTATTGTTCTAAATAAAAGATTATCCTAGCAATTTAATCTCTTAAGCTATGGTTGAGTGATTACATCTTGAATTTATTAATCATATGTGTTTCTCGAATGGTAAACGCCATGAGCGGATTCTTTGTGATGTGGTGCATATTAATGATTGTTATGTATGTTTTTAGGAGACATGGAAATCATTTCAATTGGAGACCTATGAGCCACTGCATCTTGCTTATTTTCTTACTAAGGAGGGAATTGTGATAGTTACTCCATCCTCAGTAGTTGCTATACTTAAATAGGAAAATACATTTGTTGTCTCCATAATGTTATCTCGTTCTTATCTCAAGGAATGAGTATTTGACACGTGTCTTAAAGTGGTAATTATTGTTTGCATTATTTTAGAGAATATTTTTATTTTTTACATGCGTCAAGTACTTATTTTCTAAGACATAAATGAGATAGCATCACGGGGACAACCAATTCTCTTTCCTTAAAAGGGGCTAATATCATGAGTAGTACATGAACTTTGGCAAAATAAGTAATTAAGTACTTAAACTTTGAAATTGATCAATTTAGTACTTGAAAAGCTTTGAAATTAATCAATTTAACTTATGAAAAACTTTATAACTAATTAATTTAGTATCTAAAAATAATTTAAAGAGGTATTATTGGCATACATGAAAAGTTCTTTTAGGTACTAAATTGACCAATTTCAAAGTTAATGTTTCTAATTATATATTTTGCTAAAGTTCATATACCATTTATGACATTAACCCTTTACATAGATAGTTTTCAACACATTTTAAGAACCAGAGTCATTGTTCTAATATTCTTTTACTAACAGTCCATAAGATCTTAAACTTCATTGACGTACAATTTTTCCCATGTACTTTGCTTCTATTATTATCAGGGTTAATGTCACAAATGACACCTGAACTTTGACAAAATATATAATTAGGTACTTGCATTTTGAAATTAATCAATTTAGTATCTAAACTTTGAAATTGATCAATTTAGTACTTAAAAGAACTCTTCATGCATGCTAATAGTTTTCCATCAAGTTCTTTAAGTACTAAATTGATCAATTTCAAAGTTTTTTCAGGTAATATATTGATCAGTTTCAAAGTTTAGGTACTAAATTGATCAATTTGCTGCAGTATACAAACTTTATATCCCATTTTATAGATGCAATTTTACAATGGATTTTAGTAATTATTTTCATTTGATCTATATTTTAGTAATTTCTTTTTGTAAGTGTTGTAGACTTATTATTAACTCGATTGTTAGTGAATGAAAACAACAATTACACCCATTTAATTAATAATTTGAGAGTGCAATAACCAAATTAATGCAATGATTTATAATTATGGTGTTTTCTTTTACTCTGTAAAGTGGGATAAAGGTAGTAGTTAAAGGAAGTTTTATAATAATCATGACAGTGTAATTGAGGTTGCCAGCAAGTAAGAGGTTTGAATAAGTTCTGATTATGCAGTTAAAGATGAAGTAAATGTACCTTTTATTAAGATTAAGAAAACTGAATGGTGATGATAATAATAAAAGGTTAAAAGAACAAGGGAATAAGAGACTCACTAAAAAGATGTGATGAGAGGTATAGATCATAAGAGTAAAATTAATGAAGGATTTAGGTAACTGGGATTCTCAAGGATAAAGGCTATAACATGAATAATTTGAGAAGAACTAATGACAGTGTCTAAGAAGTATGGAAATTGCTATGATGTAAATATAGAAAGCAAAACGGGATTGTTGGTTTTGTGATCAAGAAATGCAATAAAAAGAAGTTCATTTATTATGGAATCAGTCAAAAGAGGAACATTTATCATGGAAGAAATCAAAGAGGAAGTGAAAGATACCAAATCCTAACAAGGAATAATTGGATCATGTGAAGGATAGGAATGAATTTGGAGAGTAATAATAAGGGATGGTGTAAAATGGTATCTAAACTTTACCAATAGTAAAGAAGAATTACAATCACCAATAATTCTTGCTCTGTCTTTGTAGCCTATCAATTGGCTATGCATAGATTATAAGACTTTTGTCATCTAACTTCTATGCTAATCCATAGTTCAAAAGGTAAAAGAATAAAATCGTAGCAAGAGAAAATTTATATTCTCTATATATTAAGCTCAATAACTAAAGGAATAAATAAAGCTTGTAGTGTCTATTCAAGTGTCTTTATGCTTGTTCAAAAGGCTTTTTGTAGCACAAGGAGTTTTTTATTGTTGCATTCATTACTTGTTCTTCGAAACTTGAAAATGAGATTATATATATATTCATTCTAACTTGTGTTGCTCCAAACTATTGGAATTCTTCCAATAGTTTAGATGATTCTTGGATATCCTTAGAAAAGTGGGGTACAATTATCTTGATTATGAATTTAAACTTCAAACTGATTCGAACTTGTCTTGTTCAGCTCCTTTATAATCAAATGATCTTGATACTTAAACCTTCTTGGTTGGATAAAGTCTCGATTTTGAATATGAAGATCCTACAAAATCCAAAATGCTTCATCTTGACAAAAAAATCTCTCTAATTTCGGATAAGGCTTCAACAAAAATCTTATCTTCATCCATCAGTTGTCATCTTGAGATAAAACATATTTGTTCCGATTTTAACTCTCAAACATAGTTTTGTTAAACTATGATCCTCATTGGACTTCGAATTTAAATAAACTTTGATCTTCATTAATCTCTGTAAATCTTGAAATAAAACTTTGCAGCTTCTCAAAGATAAAGAATTCCCTATGGATTATAATAATTCTTATATGGAACGAATTAAGTGCATTATCTAAATACACTTAATTAGTGGAGTTGGGGCTTCAAATAATTCCTACTTGCATTTTCGTATAAAACTTCAACTGTCTTTAAAAGTGTCTGCCAATATGTCTAATGATTTGTCTGGTTAAACATCTTATAGAATGTTTGCTTCATTGTCTATAAAAATAAATACTTACATTCTATACACTTAAAGCATATTAATTATTTTTCTTTTAACCTTTTTGTTATCATTAAAACTTATTTAGGAGAACTCAACAACATCTATAAGATGGGATATACGTGTGTAGAGGGAAAAATCTGGATTCTTGGGTCTTATGGCTCTGTAATGACTTGGGTTTGGTTCTTTGAATTGAGTGACAAGGACTAAATAGTCCAGTCCATGAAATTTGGATGACTAAGAGAGATTTGACATGGTAGGTTTAGAGCAGGAACCGTTAGACCGGATCAACCTGTTCGCTATCAACCTTTCTCAAGGAACTCATGCACTTGAAGAGGCCTTCCATGGGCCAGAAAGTCCATGAAGAAATCTATTATTAGGATGACTCACCTCGCCCATTAATGGTTGATACAATCTGATAGACTTTATTAAGAGCCAAACTTTATAAATACCCAATGTTCCTCCACATTTAAGAGATGAGAATTTGACATAAATGTCATTGTGCTACTAAAATACTATCATAAGGGATCAAACAGAGTTTAAAGTGAATAACACACAACCTCTCCACTAGAACAATGTAGTTGATTTTGTATATCTTCTCCACTTGTCACTTGTCCTTGCATTTGAGCTTCTTGAGATAGCCTACTTCTCTTCCTTACTATCTACTCTTAGTCATTCCTTATGTATGCTTTTACATCACTCCCTGGATGCTATGTGTAGCATGAGACACACGTTGCAGATACATGACTACTACGATAAGATTTACTCCACTACAACATATATATCTCATTTACAATACGGGATATTATTTATATCCCATTTACAAGGTGGAACATGTGTATGTATATCGCATGTATAACACATAATGTAAGATCGAAAATGCACCGTTCAAATAACCCGTTTAACACATGTGATTCTAAAGATATATTTTGGCAATTAATTTTAATTAGACCTTATTTTAGTAATTAGGAGTCTTTAAAAGAAATAATTTTCTACTAGCCCTTTACTTAAATATAGGGAATAGGCAAGGATTTCAAAGGTTATACCTTGCTAATATTATTACTAGTAATAGATTAGTAATGATGTGTTTCAACATTTACTTCATCTAAATTTATTACTGAAGGTACATATCTAGTATTTACTTTAATTTATTAATTGTAATATAACAATTCGGAATATAATTAAAAATACCATTATCCCATATTTTGTTATTTTGAATAAATAAAAAATTATTTATTGATGGTAAAATAATCTGGTTGTTTGATTTTTTTTTTTTTTTTTTTGGAGGGAATAAAAAAACCATCTACCAAGTATTTTTAATTATTCCCTTTGTGAATAGAAAGATTTTTGGAAATAAATATTCTTAGTCCATTTTACAAATAAATGAGGTAAAAAGGTTTATTTATAAAATAATTTTCTATGCTCCCTTCATTTCCTCTAAGTAAATAAGTTGTAAAGGAATTGTATTTCCTTGTATAATGCAAATTTTTCCCCAAAAATACCTCCAATCATAAAGTAACATAGCATAAAAAAAATTGTTTCTCTTTTTTTAGGTGAGAACATAACATAGCTATTAGCTAAGTATTTATTTCATCCAAAATGTCTTTTTACACTATATATTCACCTTTCACAAATTGATGGTAGAAGACAATAGTAGAAAGGGTGGATGACACATATAGTAATTAAACTTTACTAATTTATATAATTAACTATATAAAGTTTAAAAGTGTTTATTTACTACCTAAATATTGCCAAATTTTGCAACTAGCTACATAAACTTTACTTATTTTAGCAATTAGCTATCTCATGGAGATACCATAAATGAATACAAAAAGTTTGTATGTCGTATGAAATACCCAAAGTTAATTCAATAAATAGATAAGGGTAAGAAACTAATTGTCTGATTTAATAGAGGCAATGTGTCAATTTTAGTCAAATTTGAAAAGGTACATTTTAGGAACCAACGTATAAATCACCAAGCAATAACTACTATGCCTCTTATTCCTACATATCTATTTTGCAAAAAACTCTCCCTTTCCTTCCTACTGCTAATATCAACGATTCTTGAAGGGTTTTTGAAATATCATCATGGTAAGAAAATATTCCCTTTTTTTTTTTTTTTTTTTTGCCTTCATCATTCGCAACTAGAGCAACTCCCAATTTAGGATTTTCAATAGAGCCTTGACCTTAACAATAATATTGCAATAAATTCTTGGACTTTGCAAGAAAGTGGCTTATGGAGAATTAACCTATTAAGATTTTAGGGTTAGAGGAATGAAGAATATGAGAGACAAAAAGGTAAAGTATTTAACTCTTTGTTTGACTTTTGTTGTATTAATTTTGGTGGATAATGCATATGATGATTCAATTGTAATGTTGGAACGATGATAGGAAGTGTAAAAAGGGGTTTTGAAATGTCTTTTAAGTGATAAGAACTCTTATAGGAGAATTTAAAACAAGTTTGGATTGAAAACATCAAATCTAGAGAAATTTGGTGAAAATAGTACTTTTCTAGAAGTGTACAACTGAAAAATGGTTCCATGTTTTTGGTCGAGTACCACTCTGTGAGTTAAATCATGTTTTTCTAGAAAAACACAGCTAATACATGAATACGTATCTAGCCGTGTTTCTCTCTCAGTTTTTTCACAATAAGATACTGTCAAAGAACACAGCGTAGACACGACACTATGTTATTAACCATGTTCCTCTTTATATCTTTTCGAAACTTTGCTTGGAAAAGAATGCAAGGAGATATGTCAAATCATGTTCCCCCTATGTAACCCTCGTGTATTTGCCATGGACCTTTTCATGACTTATTTTCTTTGCCTAAGTGATACCTAAACCTATACCCACTTGTATACTAGTTTATGCATGTTAAATACCCCCAAAACCTCTTTTTTCTAGCTAAAACTTACTTGATTCGTTAAACTATACACTTCACAATATGAGTCTACTTTATGACTTTAGGACTTAAGTTATAACAATGTAGGATCGAGAGTGATAAGAATATAATAAGAGTTTAAGTAAGATAAATAGAAGATTCTAAACAATCTAATTATGTGCAATTCAGGTAGTGGATACTAATTTGGAATTAAACTACTTCCAGGTACGTGTACTACTTTGTTTGTTGCTTATGTTTGTTAGGTTAGAATCTCAAATTAACTAAATGAATATCCGGCCATTAACTTTGTGTGTTGTATGTGCTTGGCCGTAGTTAATGTACTGAAAATATCAACGATATTAACATGGCACCCTGATGATCTTTATGTGATGCTGTACCTAGTCAAGTCGTACTTGGAGATGATTAAGGGTAGATTTAGGTTTTGATTCATGGACTTTTGGACTCTTGGACTCATGGATGTTCGGAAGTACTCAACATCAAATATATATGTATGTATGTATATATATATAAAGTGTGTTGTCGAGATAATGTGTTATTCTGGTGTTGATTGTTGGACTTGAAATTAAAAGATAATAAATGGTTTGTTTACTAAATTAGATTTAGGATTGTGTGTGACCTTTTTGTGCATGCTCATGTAATTGTGTTTGTGGTGGTACTATATTGGGCTCCGGCTCACTCTTTTCTTTTTCACTACAGGTGTTGCCTTTGTAGAGTTTAATTATCTAGTTAGAGTATCATTTTAGACTATGGAAATGGCGATAGTTTCAAAGATCACCTTGCTGATGTGTGAGCCTTATATGATATTAGAGATAGAGATTCCTATTAAATGATATGTGTACTACCATATGTGTACTAACTTTCAATTCAGGATAAAGATCTCAATATTAGTTATTAGTAAACCTAGTAAACTATGTGAGTCACCTTATATGTGTTAAATTTATATGTAAGGTTGGTGTAGTTTCTTTGATATGAAGAGTATCATTTGTAGTATTATTGATTTTCAAGCATCCTTGGAGGTGTAATTGGAATTATAATAATTCAATTATAGTTTGTAGTAGGTTTTGATTTTATGCATGTCCATATATGATATGGATACGTGGTGGGTTGTAAATGACCCTTAAATTTAGGGTATTACAACTTAAGTAGTATCAGAATATATGTTATAATCTTTAGAGAACTTAGGCTATAAACTCCTTAGGATAGTAAGACGATAAGAGTAAGTAGATCCTAGGATCGTTAATTTATAAGGAAAATTTAAACGTTCACCTGATGAAAGATTTCCTAGTTCTTATCTTGCTCTTGATTCATTTTCTATTGCTTGCTTCCAAGGTAATATTTATATACATCATTTACTCGTGCTATTTCTTTTTTCATGTTTAATTCTATATCTTTGTGCTAAATATTTTGTTATTTTCCTTTTTTATTTTTGTTGTTGCTCCATATAATATGTAAAAGAATAATTGCTAGAACAAATTACAGTTAAATAAGGAGTCACAACTTATAAGATCAAAGGCCATACCCACTTAACATACAATCATTCATGTCGATGCCATAATACATATTCATCACATACATAGAAACAAATAATGCCAAATGGGATTATGACCCATGAAATAAGAATAACTAAAATAAGATGGAGAGAAGAGTCACACACACACACATATAAATGAAGTGATAATCTTAATGTCTATGTAGAAATTATGAATTCAACAGTCTCAACTAAACTTATTGCAAATTTTGGAGTTAATTGAACAAAACAAATGGCTAAAAACTCCTATTAAGTTGACTAAGACATAATCTACCTTAAACAACAAACCTTTTATGACTCAAAACTATAAATTTTAAGAAAAGTTATGAATGCACCTTAATTTGAATGAAAAGATGTGTATCAAAAGGTACAAGAATTTAAGAAATGCCTGTATAAGCATATTCCAAAGATTTTAAATCATAAATAACAAATCAAAATATGAGAACTTCAATTAATAAATAAAAGAGAATAAAAATAAGAAACTACTACACCAAATTTCCATAGTAGTAGTGACGAATCTATGACAAGAACTTATAAAATTCAAGAATTAAGAAAAATTTTAGTGAATTGAATCTTCAATTAGTATATAAATATGTAATAACTATGAATCTAATATAAGAATATGTGAAGAAGGACTTATGAATTCATGGTTTACTGTCATTCGTTAAATGTCTTGTTTAGGGTAGTAAGTGTTGTCTGCATTTTTGTTGTGTCATGTCAAGTATTACCGTGTTTAGCCTGTGTTTTGAGTTAAGTCGTATTGAGTTTATCTTGAGAATCAAGTCGTATGTCGGTCTAGTATTGGTCGATTAAGCTATTCTTGACACTTGTCAGTCCTCTCACAAATGTACATGTGCTGGGATAAATAAATAAAATTTCTTGATTTGAATTGAAGCAATAATGGAGACATGAATATTTATATACACACATAGCTTGATAAATGAATGAAGGTTAATAAACTAAGGATAAAATAATATTGTAATTATGATAGAGATATACGAAATGGTTATAAAATAACATAAAATATTAAAATCAGGAATCTCATAACCATAAAATTGATGGAAATGACAAAAGTAATAAAAGTTGCCAAATATGTCAAGAGGCAAAACAAATAATGAAATGTTGAATTCACAGATCAATTGAAAGTAAATAGAAAATGCAAATATGTCTCAATAGACTTGAAAATCAAAACAACAAATGTGTAAATGGCAATATTGCAAGTAAGATAACTCATCCAATCCAACATGCAATAGCAAATAAACATATCAAATTATTAATTGGAGGGAGCAACAACTAAAAAAATCAATTATATGTAATCACAGTATTGGTTTTCTTGTCTTTTATTTAGTAGCGAGGGATAAAAATAGTAGTTAAAGAAGGTATGATGATAGTCACAACTATTTAACCAAAGTAATCTTTAGTAGATTGGGAATCATGAACGATGATGATAATAATAAAAGGATAAAAAAAAAAAAGAAACAAGAGATGCATTAGAAGAATGAAAATAACATATTTGGACAGTGGAATTAACGAAATATTTGGGCAGAGACATGAACCAATTGAGGATAATTAATAACAGGATATAAGAAGTATAGAATTACAATTAGGTAGATGTAAAAGTGAAGTATGACTATTGGCTTAGTGATTAGGAAACTTAGGAAATGTAGGAGTGTTATTAAAAGAAGATTAGTTTTTGTGAATAAATTAAGATCACGTTTAGAGAACCAGAGATATAGAAAGTAAAAGTCACAAGGAAGAAAAGAATTAAAGATCTGATGTGAAGGGAGGAAGGATGTGGAGATGATAAAGCAATAATTGTTGAAAGTCTGGGGAAAATTCTACATTAAAGAGCCATGATTGATGGAAGTAGACAACTTGAAATCGAAAGGTTGAAGAAAAATGAAGTGGAAGGATCAAGAAAAACCAGTAATATGATTAAAGAAGTATGAAAATCACAGTACTATAAATTTGAATTGAAGGATTTTCTTATTGGACTAGTAGTTAAGGAGATCCAAGTATACAATCTAAGGAAGATCTAGTATTAGGAAATAATATTGAGTGGACTGGGAGAATACTGCATCTTAGTTTTGCTACCATGAGGATATGAATGGATTAAAAGCATAATGGTTACAGAAACAAAGTGTCATATGGAAAAGTGTATATTGAGGAAATCTATAGTCCATAAAGAAAACAAATGTCAATAATGTTGGAAAATGACTAGAAATCCTTGAAAGATTTATCAAGGTACAAGTGCCAATTATCATTTGTTTCATCCTTGAGTAATATATGAGCGGAAGGAAAGACATTAAAAGTTGAGAAAGTACATTGAAAGTAGTATAATAGATTACTGAATGCTTTAGGACTCGATAAATGATGGATGAATGTTGCAATAACAAGTAGTGTAGACGCTACAGATAAGGTTAAATTAGTTTTGCAAGGAATGCTAATAATTTAAAGCTATTAGGAAAAGTAAATCAATAGGAGACAATAATACTTGAAATTTCAGGACTAGAGATCTTATTACAATGATAAATGTAAGATGAAATGGGTAATTAATGAAGAGGTGTATCAAGTAGCTTTAACATTAAGTTAAGTCTTTATACAAATAACTTGACATTAAAAATATAGAGAAGTTTCAACTTATGGGATTGGGAGAACAAATGGAACATAATTCAAAAAAAGGTATGTTTTAGGAACCAACGTATAAATCACTAGGCAATAATCGCTATGCCTCTTTTTCCTGTTTCTAATTTGCAAAAAACTCTCCATTTCCCTCCTATTGTTGCTATCAGCGATTCTTGAAATATCATCATGGTAAGTAAATAATCTTTTTTTTTTTTTTTTTGCCTTCATCATTTGCATCTGGACAACTCCCAATTTAGGATTTCAATAGAGCCTTGGCCTTAATAGCAATTCCTATAAGAAATTCCCGGACATTACAAGAAAGTGTTTTATGGAAAATTTATCGATTAGAATTTTAGGGTTGGAGGAACGAAGATTATGAGAGACAAAAAGGTAAAGCGCTTAACTCTTTGTTTGACTTTTGTTGTATTAATTCTAGTGGAGAATGTGTTTGCTTATTCAATTGTAATGTTAGAATGATGGTAGCAAGTGTAAAAAAGGGTTTTGAAAAAGTTTTTGGAGTGATAAAAACTCTTACAGGAGGATCTAAAACAAGTTTAGATTGAAAACAAATCAAATTTGGAGAAATTTGGTGAAAATAGTGCTTTTCCATAAGTACACGACTGAAACATGGTTTTTTTTGTTTTTGGTCGTGTACCTCTCTGTGAGTTAAATCATGTTTTTTAAGAAAAACATGGTTAATACACTACATATATGTAGTTGTGTTTCTCTTTGAGTTTTTCACAATAGGATACTATCAAATAACACGGCATATACATGACATTGTGTTCTTGACCGTGTTCCTCTTTATATATTTTTAAAACTTCAGCTGCAAAAGAGCACAAAGAGATACGTCAAGTCGTGCTCCCCTACGTACCCTCCCCCTGTTTATCTCTTCGTAGAATTTTTTATGACCTTTTCTCCCCTAAGTGATACCTAACCTATACCCACCTGTAGAGTAGTTTATACCTGTCTCTCTTCTCTAACCTACTTACTAGAATCATTAAACTATACACTTCTATAAACCCCCAAAGTTTTGTGATTGGCTTAGCTTAAACCCTAATTGGAAGGTCAACCGGAAATCCTAAAGTCAACAAAACTCTAATTAGACGTAATAGTTTAAGTCCGATAATCCCATGTTCGCAACCCTAAGAAAGTAAGTAAGGGATTAGTATGTAATATAATAATATAAGGAAGCTTAAAAAGATCAGATTAGTAAAACTGCAAATCGTTTTGAACTCAAACAGATACAATTCTTGAAAAATGTGTCCTAGGGCTCGGAATAGTAAAAATATTCTAGATATACCGTTAGATTTGTAAAAATGAAAGGGTTTCAAAATATTAGTTTTATAATTTTTCGATAAGTAAAAATATTAGATATCACAATTATACGCGTATTTTTTTTTACTACCGGTACTTTATTAGTTATATCTACTTTACATTACACTATTCATTATTATTCTATACTATTCATTTATCTCTCCTTTTTCTAATACATATTCTTACACTCCATATACCTATTATCTTTACTTTTTACCTTTTTCATAACTTTGTTTCACATCTATTTTACTTATTATTACATTTAATCAACAAAAATACAAAATTAAAACTCTTTCTCCCCTTTCTCCATTGTTGGCTGTGCCTAACCCCACCCCAACACCACCCCCCCCGGTCTCTCCCTTCAATTTCTTTCAATTTTTCTTTATTATCACACAAAAATCACTTCTCATTTTTCTATAAATACCCTCCTCCTCTTTCACTTCTTTCATATAATTACTACCCACAAATTCACTACCAAAACTCTCCAAAATTTTTCTCTCAAAACTCTCTCCACATACACTCTCAAAAACACTCTCAAACAACCTTCTACATGCACAAACCCCATTTACACATAATATTCTAAAAACCCTCTTTAGGTAAACTTTTCTTTACAAATTCTTTTTCCCATGTCATGTAACTTTACGTGATCATGGTGTGAGTTTTCAAAAACTAAATGTTATGGAAGCTATACTATGTTCATGTATTGTTCTTGTTCATGAATATCTATTTATATATTATGTTGTTACTTTACCTTGTTCATATTATTATTGTTATTATATCTAACTAAGTATTATTATACATATCCTTTAGAGCAAATAAGCTCACTTGCAATTTATTTACTTTCATGCAAAATAATTTATTTATTTCTTTCATTGTAATTTATTTATTTCATGTTATTTTAAGACTAGTCTCTAGTCTTAAACTTATCCTCATCAAGTCAAAACAATTTTCTTTCTTTTATTTTTTTCTTTCTTTTTGTGACTAGTATATTTCTTAGTCTCGGGAGCCTTGAAGAAGGTAAGACTCCTAATACTTGACTTTATTTATTTAATATTTATGTTATTTTTGCTTGTTATTATTTCTCATAATCATGCCAATAAAGTTGTTGTCCAAACATTTTACTTTTACAAAAAGGGGATTTTATCACCTAAGAATGGTTTAATATGAAATGTAGAATCTATGGTTTAACAAAAGTAAAATTATTCTTTTCAAAACTTTAAGAAGAACTCACTACAATTTTAAAAGCCACTCTTGTTTTGAAAAAGCTTTCTAAATCATTTTTATGTTGCTTTGTTTTCCTTAAGAGAAGATGACTTTTGGTACTAAAATATTTTCCATAAAAACATAATATAAGGAAATCCCATAAAAAGAATTGGAGTTTTCAAAACAAGATTTTTCAAATAAATTGTCAAAGAAAACAAATAAGAAAAGTGACATTAATATTAAGAATTTCGAAAAAGAAGAAATTTATCAAAAATTTATTTAGGAAAAATAGTAAAATAAACATAAGATAATTCTTTGAAAACAAAAGAATCAAAATATTCATTTTAAAGGATTTACAAAATAGATTTCTTGTAAACTATGTTTTTCAACGCACTTAATTAACATTATTTTATTCAAGAAATTTGGTTAGACAACAAACACTTGAGCATGGATGAAACGTGAGCTATATCTATAAAAAAGGAATTTCTCAACTATATAGATAACTAAGTATTTATCGATGTAATTTTTAGATGGTCTAATGTTTGAAACAAAATGTTTTTAGGATAGGAAAATCCGTGGTGAATCTGATCGTCACTTTTTTGGAGCCTAAATGTTCTATTTTGAAGAAAAAAGTTTTAGAAATGGATAGATCTTTTCGAATAAATAGAAATCGGTATACTATATGCGCAATTCTGAGTTAAAATCGTCAAGTTATGGCCATTTTAAATTGGAATCATTCTTTATACGAACTTTGACGTTCTTATTGTCATAGTTTAAACAAGTTTCAAAAAAGTTATCAAGAAATATTCATTTTGGGTATTTTTCTTGACTAGGTAATTTCGAGGAAGAATACGTACCCTGAGGATTATTTCGACTAAGTTGATTGTTTGAGCAACTCATCTATTTAGAAGAAGTGTCAACATGGCATTGTGAGTTTATTTCCTTAAAAGCTTTACTTGCTTGTGCTTGTAGTTTAGTCGCATTAGGATTTATAAAATACAAACTGATATGTATGTGAAAATTGCTGAAAGGATTCTAAGAATATCGAGACTGGAACTGATTGTAAGTAAATGTTTGTTTTAGTATAGCACTTGATATGTATGAAATTCTTTGATCACCTTAAATTTGATAATGATGCTATGATATCTTAAATAAATTGATTCATGCATATCACGAAATGAGTCACATTGCATGGGGTTATTATCCTTGGGTGAAAAGGATAGTAGCATGGTCGAAAGCAACACTTGGCGGTTATGATCAAAAGCGATTGCTTGGCAACATGGAATTAAACCAATACTTACAGAAATGAGGAAGCATGGCTCAACTTGAGTAAACTTTATATGCTTGGCGATAATGATTGAAAGCATAACTTAACTAAAACTACTCGTTTTGAGATTATACATCACCAAACCCCGAATAGAGAGCGTAAATCCATTCAACATATAGTTTCTGGAAAACTATATGTCTTGTTAGCTCACGTGTATGTTGCATTTCACTTGATTGCTTAAATAACTTGTTTGAATTTTACTATACAAAGAACTTACTTATGGAAATAATTCTCACTAAGCCAGTTAGCTTATACCCCTATAGATATATTTTGCAGTTTGCCTATTTATGGTTGAGGCCACGTGGACCTTACAGCTAGGTATTACCCATTTTAATTAAGGAATTTTTAGATGAAGATTAGTATTAGATAAGATGTGGACTTCATAGAAAATTTCTTGTAATAGATTATAATTATTTTGGTGGAGGAATGCTCCTAAGACTTGTAAGACAGTTGTTATGAACGAAATGAATGTTATGAACCCTCTTTTCTTAATTTGTAAATGTATCTTCTTAAGCTTCATAATTCATGAATGGTCCTCTAAAGTTGTGAGAGCATGCCTTACACTTAATACCGAAGCTTCTGGGAATGATTAAAGTTGTCATACTTAAGCTTTAATATTGAGTGTGGGAAACTATTACGTTTAGGGTACCCTTTGGGGCGTGACAACTTCATAATCTAAGTCTGCTTTAAGACTTTAGGATCTAAATTATACCGATATAGGACTAGGAGTGATAAGAATATAATTAGAGTTTAAGTAAGACAAATAGAAGATTCTAAACAATCTAATTGTATGCAATCTAGGTAATAGATAATAGTTCGGCACAAAACTACTTCTAGGTATGTGTACTACTTTGTTTGTTGCTTGTGCTTGTTAGGTTAGAATCTCAAATTAAATAAATGAATATTTGACCATTAAGTTTGCATGTTGCATGTGCTTGGCTATGGTTAATGGACCGGAAGTACCGATGATATTAGTGCAGTGCCCTGATGATCTTTATGTAATGTGGTCCCTAATCAAGTTGCACCTGAAGATGATTACGATAGATTTAGGTTTTGATTCATGAACTCTTAGACTCTTAGATTGTTGAGCTCATGGATGTTGGGGAGTATTTAACATCATATATATATGTATTATATATATAAAGTGTGTTGCCAGGATACTATGTTATCCCAATGTTGATTGTTAGACTTAAAATTAAAAGATAATAAATGATTTGTTTGTTGCATCAAATTTAAGATAACGTGTGACCTTTTTGTGCATGCTTATGTAATTGTGTTTGTGGTGGTAGCGTATTGAGCTCCAGCTCACTCTTTTCTTTTTCAGGTACAGGTGTTGCCTCTATAAAGTTTAACTTATATAGTTAGAGTATCATTGTGGACTATGAAAAGACGATAGTTTTAAAGATCACTTTGCTGATGTGTGAGCCTTAGATGGTATTAGAAATAGAGATTCCTATTAAATCATATGTGTACTACCATCAATGTATGAATTTTCAATTTAGGATAAAGATCTCAATATTAGTTGTTAGTAAACCTAGTAAACTATGAGTCACCTTATATGTGTTAAGTTTATATGTAAGGTTGGTGTAGTTTCTTATATGAAGAGTATCATGTGTAGTATTATTAATTTTGAAGCATCCTTGGAGGTGTAATTGGAGTTATAATTATTCAATTATAGTTTGTAGTAGGTTTTGAGTTTTTACGTGTTCATATATGATATAGATACAGTAACGTCCTAACCTAAAGGCGTTATTAGCCCGCCACATGTCATTACCAAAGATTGACATGTAATGGCTATATTTTCTAATCCACCAATTTATGTAACTCAAATATCACCAATAACTGTCAAATAAAGGATACTTGAAATAAAATGTCCTCAATTCATCTAAATCATAAAACTAAGCAATTTAACTTTAAAGAAATAACATAATCCAAAATATAATAATAAACTAATCATAAAAATATTTTTTTTCTTTCCTGCAATCACTAGATCCAAGATCACTAATCTCAACTATCGGCAGAAGGATCAAATCCACTATCGCTTTCCCCATAGTCCACGAATGCGTTGTATCCCGACAAATCATAGATAATAGAATCCTCACCTATACCTGTAGGAAAAATAAGGATTGAGCGAAAAACGCCCAGTAGGCCATACCACAAACAAATACACATGAACATGCCAAAATATGTCACATACATTCCTAAAACTAATGCAACAACTATAATTTATTATCTTTAATTTAGCCAAGCAACCAACACAGTTTAGAACCATTTGCAATTAGTCCTAAACCTGGAGTAACTCATAACCCCGATGAAAAACCATAGTATGAAATAGTATACATGTATAGTTGCATTCCACAATTAAGCTGATAATGACTCCTAATCTACCATAATCATCTCTAGGTGTAGCTCCACTCGGGACAACACAACACAAGGATCATCGGGTTGCCAGAATTAGTATCATCCTCCACCATGGTTTCTCTCTACCATGAGTTTTATACTAATAGTAGCTAAGCACAAACAACAAATCAAATTAAAAGGTCTGATAGAATTAAGTCAATTTATTTCTCTAATCTTACATGCACAAACAGTAAGCAAGGTAAGGTCATACCTGGATTCGCTTTCCATAACTTCAATATCACCAGTCCTTTACCATAGATATAAACCCTAATTCACCAAAACCTGAATACAACATACATAAATTCAAAATCCAATTTCACATTCATGTTTAAACCCTAACGCTAGAATCCACAATCTCAATACATAAGATTTTCCATATTAGATCTACACACCTGTCTTCTAAGATCACTAAACAACGAAACCCTAAAATGCCAATTTCCCTAAATTCCTTAAAAACCTCAACATCTTCAATCGAAAATAGTGCAACAATTAGACAAGATTCCATCTCTTAACATAACAAAGATTGAAAGGATTCAATATTTATCTAGAACCTTAGATCTCACACCTTCCTGATTGTAGAACCAAGATCTCCAAATCAACACCAATGATATAAAGAAATCCTAATTCACAAGAATACCTATTCACCATTGTTGATGTATTCACAATTCATCTTCAACAATATATATATGATTCAAATTCTCCTAACAACTTAAGATTTATGAATTATAATTCCGGATTGAGTCTTACCTTCTTCAACTGATTGTAGATTTGAAATCCCCAAGTTCTACAATTAGGGTTTTCCTTCAATTTCCACCAAAGATCAATTCCCTTCACCAAACAACAACACAATCTTAGAAAGAAAACATCCTAGAAGGAACTAAAGGATTAGGAGAGGTTACTTACCCAATTCCTTGATGAAATCCATCTTGGAGAGTGTCTGCTAGGGTTTATATATTTTTAAGAGAGGTTATAAGGGTTAGGACTGAGCTTAGGACATATTTACAGAGTTAAATCTCGAAGGGATATAGGCTAGATACATAGGAAACAAAGCTGGCGACTTAAAACTCTCGAGTCGCAAAATAAAATCCATGGCCGCCACTTAGGCAGGCCGCCTAATTATCTAAGCTGGCGGCTTATCCAAGCACGTCGGCGTCCTAAAGGCCGGCGTACGTCCAATTTCCCAATTTGCAAATTTTCCTCCAAAACTCCAAGCTAGAGTTTAGGCCGTCGTCCATTGTATTTAGGCTGGCAACTTAAATGCAGGCCTACTCCAAAATTGTTCGATCATTCGCACGTGACTTCCTTGTGTCCAAATTCATCTAGGATTTTAACTGAGGAATGGTGTGACAAATTCGTAGGTTAAGGGTCTATTTATAGAGGTATATTACTTAAGAAAAACACCAGGTTCATGTCCAATTTAAGCAGCCTTCTGCCAAAATCCATTCTTAATCAAGTCTTTGACATGTGAACACAATACAATTATATTTAAACTTTGACCATGAAACATTTTTATTTAATATCCTTTGACACTTTGACCCTTCTTAATAATTCTTTTATATACTTTTGGGTTGACCATAAAACCCTCTTATTTTATATCAAATGACAAACTAGCCTTTCTTTATAATTTATTTATCTTTATATTATAGATACGTTGTATATTGTAAATGACTCTAAATTTAGAGTGTTACATAGTAAACTGACATGTGTAAACTTTATTTTTTTTACCGAAAACAAATTTAGAGTTGAGGTAATAAATTATATAAATTAATAAAATTCAAGTTCCTAATGTAACATTTACCCTAATATAAATTAGTCTTCTATGGTGGTTAAACAAGCAACGAAAGTACTTCGCAAGAGAAAAGTTTATTTTGTATGTTTTTTTTTTTTAATTTTTTTTCCTTTCTTAACTAACAATGTCTATCATTATTAGAAAAAATATTTTTGTTATAAGTATATGAATACATGACATGTAAATACCAATTAAATTTTATTATGCATATTAGTAATATGTATACTTTTCAAAATAATTACTGCATGTAATTTGCATATTATATATTTAATATTATAATTCTTTTAATATTTACATATCATGTGAATATTATCATTTATTAATTGCCCTTTTCTTGGCCACCATCTCAACCTTTTGGATTTATTACAAGGATAATATTTCTTTTAATTCATTATGGCGATATTTAACCCTTTTAGTTTAATATATATATATATATATATATATATAAACTGTATGAAAGTTAAACATTGAAGGAAATTAAATCGGCGTGTATTTAATGAATCAATATTTGTTGTACCAATTTTACCATTTCAATGTTATTTCTGCTAATTGTGATTAAACATATGATAGTTTCAATAAGCAATATTTATATTTAATTATATAATTTGTTTATGTGTCATATTATAATTATTAGAAATACAATTGGGATATAAGGTAACGATGAATATTTGCTTTTTTTTTTTTAATTAGTAAACCAATTGTATTTCTAATAATTATAATATGACAGTGTATCTTATGGATTGCAGCCCTATGCAAATCATTTAATTTCTACTTCTTTGTATGGTGGGTAATTAATGGAGGACTGACTTTTGTTTACACTAGAATCATATATGAGAGTATACGGATAATATGCAAATGCATAAAAAGGTTAGGGGAAAAAAAATGAGGAAATTTTTTTTTCCAGAGCAGCCATTGGATATGATAAAATCATGTGTAACCTTAAAAAGTTACATTTCCTTTGCATAATGCACTGACTAGTGACTACTTCTATAAAATAATATATGCTTATAATAGATAAATATACACCAAATTTCAAGAATATATATTAAACCAAATAGGACAAATATAAAATTTACCACAATTTGATACTCTAGATCTACCAAAAGCTTTCTAAAATAAATCCAACTAATCAGTCAGATTGAGCAGATAACCCTATCGGAACCTAAAAATCTACTCTAATCGTGTTATGAAACGCCACCCTCACGGAAATGAGATGAACATAACAGAAACAAGGTACAAAATTGAGTTGCTATTGCAAAGCGCAAAAGGAATAGCAAAATTTACTTATTCTGCGTGGGGTTGGGGACACTAGGTGGGATTGTTCTGAGGCTTTGTACCACTTGGGACGACGACATAGTCTGCCTTGACGTTGTCATGTTTCCGTGACGTAAGGTAGAGTGTGAGGGCAACTTATTTGAACGTTGGAGAGAAGCAGTTCTGGCTGTTGTTGTTGGAGAAAGTACTCTTCCTTGGACCGTAATAACACCAACGGAGGACGAAAGTACGAGGAAAATGATGGAGAAGAGCAGAGCGACTAATGATTTGTGGCTGATTCTCATGGTTTTCAAACACCCTTGTCCCTGTGGAACCTCGCTTTCTATGTTCACTTGTAATTGTTTGGGTTCTGTATAGTTTAGCAGTAGGGCCTTGCGATGATCCATGAGTTTATTTATACGAGTCCGTGTCCCTTCTCGCAATGGTTAAATTATTTTAAAAACTTTATAAATAAGAATTGATGGGAGTATTTAATAAAACTTCTTTATTTTATGGGATCTTCTACCGTATCATCAATGTGACTATCCGATTAATTATTTAAAATTAATAATTGAAATATTAACTATTTTAATAGTACTATCATAATTGGATATGAACTTGAGTAATTAAATAGCTGATGGGATCAGTTCCGTCAAAATTAATGACGGAACCATTCTATCATATATGTTAGAGTACATCACCTTGCATTACCCTTTTGACAATTTCTTCCCATAATACTCCTTGGTTAGATATCATCATGGGTCCATTTTGAATGCCTTTTTGATAATTTCTTTTTGTAATACACCTTAGTTAGACATCATCATGGACCATTTCGAATTAGGAACCGATCCAACCAATTATCGATGGCTCCTGAATCGGAACCGGCCTGAGGAAGGCAGGTCTAAACTGGTAAAGACTTGCTAATTCTAGTTGGTCTTGGCAGTTCCAAGACCCAAAACCGCTGACTTAGCGGTTTGGAAACCACCAATTCCCATGGTTTCGAAAAAAAATTGTAAATAAAAGGGAGAAAGGTAGAAAAGAAAGTTAAAAAAAATATTTAATCTATTTTTATGTGAATAGTAAGAATTTATTTTTTATTCACAATATTTAATGTGATCTTATTAACAATACAAATAATAAATATACTTGAAATCATATGTTGTTGAGTTTATATAGACTTCTAACCTAAGTTGATTTTTCTTTCTTAATAAAGTGGGACTTATTTTTATGTTTATGGTACTTGTTGTATCTTAAATATTTTATAGTCACATATTGCTAATATAACAACAAAAAATGTAAGTGGTTGTGTATAAATAAATGCACAACTATAAAATTTCGTTTAACTAATTGGTTATAAATGATTAAGCCCAACGATATTTTAATTTATAAGTTCGTTTTGCATTTTTTTCCTTACTTAAATTAAGTAAAATTATTTAATTATTTTTTAAATTTCATGGTTCCTTGTTTTAGAGAAATCGGAACCATACCATAGAAACCAGCAATTCCCAAGCACTGGGAACCAACTAGCTCTTATGAGTTTGATTCTAGGTTAACCAATTTTGGAACAAAAAACCGGTAGTTTAGGTGTAATTCTGGACTCGAATCAACCCGTGCCGACGTCTATCATTAGTTGAGTATAGTATTTATTTGTCATTATTATTAAAAAAGAATTCATAGTGTGGCGTCTAGTTTAATAAAGCCCCTTTAGTTAATGTAGCATTTGTTTGTTGTTCTTATTATGAGAATAAAATATTATAATATAGCTTATGGAAAATTATTAACATTTTACCAATATAAAATTGCATTATTAAGATGTGATTTTTAAAAAACCACAAAACTCACATTTATTATTTATGATATCTAAAATTTAATATCTTATTGAAGATTAAATTAATAGAAAAAAAGTAAAAATCACATTTATGAGCTGCAGATCCTAAAAGTTAATACTCTCTCAAAATTGTTTTTATATCATATAATTTCCTATATAGTATAATGTAAATCGCATTTTAGATATTTGATTCTTATGTAAAACCAATTGGTAATTATATTGATATTAGAGCTATAAACGAGTGGTGAGTCGAAACGAGTCGAGTCGAGTCGAGTCGATATTGTTGTAAACACGAACTCAACGCGAATAAAAAATTTGAAACTCGAACTTGACTAATTATTCTTTTAAATATTGACTTGACTATAAAGAGTATTTACTATTCGATAAGTTTGAACTCGACTTGACTCGATTTAATACTTCATTAAACTTGCGAGTTCACTGAGAAAGTATATCAAGCTCAAACTCAAACTTGATAGTTACTCGAATAGTTTAAACTTGAACTCAACTTTTTCATCAAATCAAACACAAGTAACTCGCGAGCTGTCTCAACTCACTTACAGCCTTAATTGATATAAACCATATTTACGTAAGTAATTTCTCCATGTGTTGCAAACGGACAGAAATTCCTATTTAGTTCCATTACGACACTAACCCTTCTATAGAAATATTGCACTTGCTTCACCTTAACAATGATAATGTCACACAGCAAACATCATCATTTTTTTCCCGAGATTGTACTTCTTTTTACTTAGCAATTAGATCATTATTTCATATTTCATCACAAAAGAAAAATAAAATAAATTAAAGAAAAAAAGAAAAAGAAAAAACTAGTATGTGTTAGAGCCTGCCATTTTCCTGTTATCTTAGTTAGCTTAGGCTTTAAGAAGTGGAAAAACTCTACTACCGCAAGCATTCATTGGTGAGGGTTTGCCGCTGTTGGCGCTTGTAATAACTTGTTTCCACTACATTTTGTTGCGGAAAGCTTTCGACCACTTCATCCACGGCCTAGTTTTTCAATTAATATTTAGGTTTTCTTAACTTTTTTAAATAATAGTTATTTTCAATAATAATAAATCTTTTACAAAATTCCTGAATGTATATAATAAAAATTTTGAAATTATAGAACAAAATTACCAAATTTCAAAATATATTACAAATTAGAACAAAGTAATAATTTCCAGTTTAAAACACATTACAAATGCAACAAAAAAAAAATTTCCCCTAAACTAAGGAAAGTATTATGCAAATACAAATATTAGATCATTCATAGGAAGATTTGGTTAATAATAGCATAGATAATAATTGTAATTAGTGGGCGTAAATTGGTGATTACAAAAAATGGATTCATTGATTATCCAAAAGTACGTGTTGAATATAAGTCCTTCACGCTCTAGCAAGCAAAAGGATGAATGAATATGTCATAAAAAGATAGTGGAAACATAAAGAAAAATGACCCATGATCAGAAAAAGAATTGGTGGCGGGAAGATTTTATTATCTCCGGTGGCATGTGATGCACCTTTGACTATAGTTTGTTTCCAAGTCCCAAGGTAAATATTTCCAATCTATTGAGTTGAAATTTGAATTAAATAGCACTAACCATGTGATTCACACGTGATGTGATCATTAGAAAAACAGGATAACAAACTTGGGGATGGGGTGATTAAAAAAATACAATTACAAACTTCGGATTCTTCGTGTCAAACGTGTTTGATTTTATGAGATGACATAAGATGACATAGATGAACAGGAATTTCTGATTACAAACATTAAAGTAGCCCTAAAATTTCAAATGGTAAGGAAACATGGTCTGAAAATCAATGTCCGATCGAAGTTGAATCCTCGCATGTCAGTGGGAATTTAAAAAAAAAAAAAAAAATCAGAAGTAATGCTATCCATACGCGCCCCAAAAAGGAAGCATTTTTGTTATTCAAAATATGCTTTTTTTTAAGTCGAGCTGTTGGTAGGACTGCGTTGCTGCTTCACATAGAATAAGAATATATGTTAGAAAAGGAGATATTGACCATGATAGCAGAACTAGCTAGCTAAGAGCATCATGTTCTGGTTCCATTAAAGCAGAAGAAATATATTAAAAGGTGAAACAAAAAGTATATATGTGTATATTATTACAAAATAACATATCTTAATGTAGTTTAAAAAATAGAGATAATGTGTTGTTTTTTTTTTTTTTTTACCCTCCATGTACTGCCCTTAATTTTCAGATCTGCTTATCTTAGAATTCAGCAAAACTGTACTCTAATTGATTTTTTCACCAAATCCAATGCCCATCACAATCACTATTCATTTCTACAAAGGATTTTAATAGTATATTTATATTATATAAATATATATATATATATATATATCCAAACCGTAAGTTTTAAATTGAATCAATACTTCTTTAGCAATAAAATAAAATAAATAGAATTAATACAGATAAAATATATTTAGAAAAACCTACCTAACCAAGCTTAGATTCTAAGTTCAAAAGATAAACAATTTTTGGCTCATTGCTTTGATTCCACTGTCCTTCAGTATAGCGACCAATATTGCTTATATTCAGCAGAGTGATATTTATGCTGGCTTTGTGGTTACTTGCAAGCATACCAACAGAATTAGTTAACGCAAAACCACCAATATCTCTCAAGATAATGTGTAAAGCTGAACTACAAACTTAAGAATTAATATTCATCATAATGTTGAATATTTAATTTATCCATGTGTGTCTTTACATCTTTTTTTTTGTACACGTGTAGTTACTTGGAGACGTGAAGCTTTTGTGGCACTTGAATAACAGAGCATTAGATAGTTATTTTGTTCTGGTCCTCATGTATATGTAAGAACTTCGGTAACTCTTTTCTTAGTAGATAATAGAATTCAACTTTTCATGACAAACTCCTCTCTTGCTTTTTGATGTCTTCTTGATGAAAACATCTTATGTAATCAGATAAGTTTATTTTTTGATCTCATCATGGAACTAAAGCGGGTCGAGTTTGCCTATTTATTTGTTATGTTTGGTTGAGCTCTTTTCTTTGTCTTTCGTAGTAGTTGCGGAGAGATTGATCTCATCATGAATTCTGATGCGATGAAAAATGTATGCTAGGGTTACTACAGTTACCTGATCATGTGCAATAATCATAACATCAACCTAAGAGAAGTCTTAAACTGATGACACGTGTACAGATGTCGCAAAAAGAGACGTGAAAGGAGAAACGGGCAAACTCGGTTTCTTGAGTGTGCGGATGTGACAGAAGATAAGATAGATTTGATCATTCTTGACTCATTCTTCATAAATTAGTTGCTTTGATTCTTTTTAAAGTTATTTCGACAGAGTTTCCATGTTACTTTTGATCTTAATAATACGCAGAACTCTTCCCTAAATGAGAGGAGAAGCCTTTTATTTATAGATGTTAGAGGCTAATGATAATTGTTGAATGAGTTCTAGATGAATGATTAAGATGAAGCATTGCTTGAAACCAATAGATCTCTTCTATGGATCCAACAGTCATAATCCATCATTTCCTTTATGTATGTGGGCATAGGCTTTGGATATGGGCCTATAATAGAATGAAAGCTTTTATAATATAAAAGGAGCTCATATTTACTAGAAAATAGAAATAGGCTTATTTTATTCTAGATAAGCCATATTTTAACCAAACAAAGCCTAAACTAGCCTAGAAAGATGATTATGAAGTCTACTTTTTGCGTATGAGAAAATCAAATTAGGCCGGGAGAGGAATGAATCGGTCTAACAATCCCTATTCTAAGCCTACCAAGCCAAACCTTCCTATGACATCCCTTATTGGACTCAAGCTTCTAAGCCATGTCACTAGCCTAGAAGACTGACCCATGGCATTAAGTTGGACCAAAAGCCCAATTACAAAATGACCCCCTACAAAAAATAATTATGATCATAATGATTCTCTATATTTGTCACCTTTTGATGGTCCTAGTAATGCAATCATGAATGTGATTTTTCAATGGAACGAATTTTTTAATGTGGAGTAGATTGATTAGGCTTGCTTGAGGGCAAAGGAAAAGTTAAGGTTTATAAATCATGATTGTCGAAAACCTAGTAAAAGTGATTCTCGTGAATTGCAAAGGTGGATTAAATGTGATCAATTGATCATATGATCAAGTGTTGGGTTTTCAATTCATTGAATAAAGCATTGTTCAAATCCTTTATTTATGATCAATCTTCGAAAGAATTGTGGGATGATATTTTCAGAGGTCCGGATCTACAAGCAGACTGCAACATGGAATTGTTAATCTTAGATAAGGAACTCATAATGTATCCATGTACTATAATAGATTGAAAAGACTTATGGGATGAACTTCAAAACTTATGTGGAATACCATAGTGTATTTGTGGTAGTTTGACTTGTTGTACTTGTAATATGTGATAAGTCTATTTTACTCTATTCCATTCATAGGAATTTGGACTTAATCTGATATAGTTTTTGATAAATTACTATGAATCTTGTGCTTTTATTGTTTAAATGTTTTTTTTCAATCCCTAGAATTAAAAGAAGAAGAAACAAAGTATTTTGATCAGATTTGGAGCAAAACAACAACTATGCAAAGAAGAACTTGATCGAGCCCTACAAAAGTCCCATTAAGGGCAAAATAAAGAGGTAAAATAAAGGCAAATTGGTCAATTGCGCCTTACATTAACCCTCAACATGACCCTCGACTTCCGTATTGAGATAATCAAGCCTTAGACTTCATGATTTCTATCGCACCACAATGTTGAGCCTTAGATTCACCCGTGACTGAAGCTTGACAGAAATCACACCTTTGAATAGAAAAGCACAGCTTAAGTCGAGCTCAATGCTCGAGCTTTCATTAAACTTGATTTATCCCTTGGTTGAATATGGACAAGAACTCGAGCTTCTCAGCAGAAGGCCACAGCTTAGGTCGAGCCTTAACATCTAAGTGACATTCAAGCGCTTGATCTACCACACGAAAAGTGACCCTATGAGTTGGCAATCTAGATGCACACATGAAAATAAAGAACTATCATAAAGAATTTGTTATGTTAGCGAATCAAATCATCATGATTTTTATACCTAATCCTATAAATAAACGTGCAGAGGCATGCGATAAGTATCATAAAAAAAATAAAGAATCACATGTATATTTTTGTAACAAATTTTAACGTAGTGTAGAGAGAGAATTCTTAGGAAAAAGAAATATTTCTTCTTACTTTATAAATCTAGGAAGTTTTCTAGGTAAATTCATTATAAATCCGATGTTTGTTTCCATAAGACTTTGTGCTTAATTTGTAATTTCATCTTTAATTCCATATTTTTTTTTCTTCAAGAATTTGTGCTTAACATCTACATCAATGGAGAAATAATCATTTAACTTAGGGTTTGTAAATCCAAGACTTGATTTATGTGATTTAATGACTATCATTGGGTATTTATAATTAGTAACTAAAACTTAAACTTGTTGGTCTAAATGTGTGGTACAACTTTTAGATTTATATTTGATTTCAACTAAATAGGTTGAAAAAAATCATTCTTTTGAATAGATATAGGCTAGTAATGGAGTTGCTCATAATCACCTTAACAGAGGGATGGTGAAACTTTCTGTCATAAAATTCATTAGATTGGTTTTCAAAAAAATGATTCTTAAACTTTTTGTGAATCTAGATTCCTAATAACTTTTGAAGAGATTTCTGTGGTTTGTTCTAAATCTAGAGTTATTGATCTTGAGAAAGGCTTTAACTTACCCTAGTGAATTCAACAGTGCAAATATACCAATGAACAACTCTATGAGTTTTCTGAGAAATCACATGATAAGGACTTGATAAAGCAATCTGTAAAGCTTTTTCTTCCATTAACAAGCTTATCTTATGATTTTCCATGAAAACCTATATATATTCATTAACTCTAGTGTAACTTCTATTTTCATTATGCTCTTCTAAATTTTTTTGGCTAGATAATTGATAAAAGTGAGTACGATAGATGCCAACAATCTCTTGAAATACAATCTAATATTTTCTATGCTACTTCAATAGGTTGCGACTGAAGTTGAAGAGAACTTACTAGCTTTATAAATTTTTGAAAATCAACTTTGAGGCCATTGGATTAACATGCCCATACAACCCTAACCAAGTTTTTCTGGCATCATTACCAAGGGATCGGTGTTAGATTCATGAAAATGAAGCTCAACAAGGAACTATCTAAAAATTTTCTGTTTATTAGACTAGTCATTAACCTTATGGATAATATGAATAGTTTTTAGTTTTGCTTTTGTTTTGTTTCTATTTTTGTGAATAATCTTTTGTTTATAGTTTTTCTATAAATATATCTTTTCTTTTCTTTTTTGTCAATATCTTTTTCCTTTTTCTATAAATACGTCTAACCTCTTTTTTTTTTTGTTTCCTTGTATATATGAGCATATTATATATATTTTTGTTTTATTTTAAGTTATTTTTGTTGAACTTGTATGTTCAATGTGAATTTTGATGAGGAAATTAATTGTACAATTAACCACTCATTGTGTTAAGTTACACTTAATTAGTCAAGCAATTTGAATGAACAAAATACTTGAAAATATATAGGTGTTTTGTGTTTTGGTTGTGCTCGATTTTTTGCAAGTTGATTCAAGAACAATTTAGACCTTAAATCCTTTAGAATCTCTTAAAGTTCAAAACATGAAAGCTATAGACCTCTCTCTAAGCTTTCTATAGCATCTTGAATCACCTTAATCATAGTTAGGATGAGAGAGATATGGTCAAAATACGAAAGCATGCCAGAGCTATCAGGAGTGTACTGGCTTGCTGATCCAAAATGCACTAGTTGGAAAAACGAGTAAAATGATTAGAATTGATTGAGGGGAAAGCCAAAGGCTCATCTTAAATAGACTAGATAATGGAAACTTGGACCGGCTCACCGATATGGCCAAAAACTAGCCATTGGGAATTGTTTTATCCGACCGTTGGAAGATCTTTTAAAGGATAATAGCTAGGCTTCTTTCAGAACTTATAAATAGAAGTTTGTGAAGACTTTTTAGTGGTTGAAAAAGCTTACTCCTTATAATCAAAATCTTATAAACACTCTCAAAGTATTATTTGTGATTTGTATTGTTTGAGAGCAAGAAACTTAGTATAGTGATATTTGTTCTGTAATTGTAATCTTTGTAAAAGCACTATACTATAGGTTGTTGTGAGCTTCTCAGTGAAGTCTTGAGTTAAGTCTTGTGAGTTTGAAATTTGCAAAGACTCAACTCAAGCATTTGTTTGTTGATATCTCGATGTCCTCTATTGAGGTAAATCTTGTTGATTGAATAAAATGGTAAAGTCCTCCATTAAGGGAGTCATTTGTTGTAGATAGTAGAGTATAGGAGGTGTATCGAGCTCTACGTTAAAATTGCAGTGCAATCTACCCTTTCCCTATCTCATTTTTTATTATTGTTGTTGTTTAAAGTTGTTATTGTGCATGAATTAGACTGTTAGTTTAGAGAAGAAATTGATATTGAGCATAATCCGCTTTTTCTAAAGTGTTACTAGCTATTAACAATTGGTATCAAAGCCAGTACTCTTGGATATAATGATTAATCGCATCTAGAGTATACTGATATGGATAGTAACACACTTGGTTTCATGGAAAGATAAGCTATAAATAGGTCATCTATCCTCACTAGTACAAAGTATGCTTACTGGAAGTGTAGAATGAGGATTTTCATTAAAGCACAAAATTTATCTCTATGAAGTGCTATGAAAAAATGGCCCTATAATTATAAAAGGCAAAAATGAATCTAACTATACTGATGCCGAAAAAGAGAAAGTTCAATTAAATGAAGCTACCATGAATATCTTATATTGTGGCTTAAATAAAAGTGATATTTATGATGGCTTTGTGGTTACTTGCAAGCATACCCTCCAAAATTAATTAAAGCAAAACCACCAACATCTCTCATGATAATGTGTAAAGTTGAACTACAAACATAAGAATTAATATTCACAAATTCACAATAATATTGAATATTTAATTTATCCATGTGTGTCTATACTTCTTTTTTCTTGTAATTGTGTAGTTACTTGGAGAGGTGAGGCTTTTGTAACACTTGGATAACAGAGCATTAGACAGTTATTTTGTTTTGATCCTCATGTATATATAAGAACTCCAGTAACGCTTTTTCTTTGTAGATAATAGAATCAACTTTTCATAACAAACTCATCTCTTACTTTCTGATGTCTTCTTGAAGAAAACATCAGACGTAATCAGATAAGTTTATTTTTTGATCTCATCTTGGAACCAGAGCAGGTTGAGTTTACCTATTTGTCCGTTATGTTTGGTTGAACTCTTTTTCTCCTATCTTTCATAATTGTTGAGAGAGATTGATCATTAGGAATTCTGATGCGATGAAAAATGTATAGTAGGGTTGTTGCAACTGGCTGATCACATGTGATAAATGTAACGTTGACCTGAGAGATGTCTTGAACTGATGCCACATGTATAGATGTTGCAAAGAGAGGCATGGGAGGAGCAACAGAAAAACTAAATTTCTCGAGTACGCGAGTATGATAGAAGAACAAACCAGATAGATTCGATCGGTGAAGTAGTTTTTTTATTCTTTCTACAGTTATTTTGGCAGAGTTTCCACATTGCTCTCAACCTTAGCAATATACAAAACTCCCTCCTACACGAGAGGAGAAGCTTTTTATTTATAGATGTTGGAAGCGAATGACAGTTATTGGATGACTTCTAGATGAATGGTTGAGATGAAGTATTGCTTGCAATCATTGGATCTCTTTTATGGATCCAACGGCCAGAATCTGTCCCTTTCTATGTGTATGGGCATGGGCTTTGGATATGGGCCTAGAATAGAATGAGGACTTTTATAATATAAAAGGAATCCATTTTCTTATTAAAATAGTTAATCTTTAATATAAAGTAGAAATAAGCTTATTTTATTTTAGATAACCTCATTTTAGCCAAACAAAGCCTAAATTAGCCAAAGAGATAATTTTAAAGTCTACTTTTTGCGTATGAGAAAATCAAATTAGGCTGAGAATGGAATGAATCAATCCAACGATCCTTGTTTTGAGCCTACCAAGCCAAATCTCCCTATGATATCTTTTATTAGACTTGGTCTTTTAAGTCCTACCACTAGTCTAGAAGACTGGCCGTAGGATTAAATTAAGCCAAAAGCCCGATTACCAAAATGATCCTAAAAAATTATTATGATCATAATGATTCTCGATATTTGTCACCTTCTAATGGTCCTAGTAATGTAATCACAAATGTGATTTTTCAATGGAATGAATTTTTTAGTGTGGAGTAGATCAATTAGGTTTTCTTTAAAGGAAAAGGCAAAGGCAAAGGCAAAGGCAAAGGCAAAGGCAAAGTTAGGGTTTATAAATGGTGATTGTCAAAAACCCAATGAAAATGATTCTCATGGATTGTAAAGGTGGATTAGATGCAATCAATTGATCATATGATCAAGTGTTGGATTTTGAATTCATTGAATAAAGCCTTGTTCAAATCTTTCATTTATGATCAATCTTCGACACAATTATAGGATGATATTTCTCAGAGATTTCAATCTACAAATTGACCTCTTTCCTACTAGCTGCAACATGAAATTGTTAATCTTAGATAAGAAACTCACAATGTATCCATGCACTATAACAGATTGAAAATACTTATAAACTTCAAAACTTATGTGGAATACCATATTGTATTTGTGGTGGTTTGACTCGTCGTACTTGCAATATGATTGATAAGATGATTGAGAATGAAATTAGTAACAAGCTAATATAATTCTTAATTGGATTGAGTGAAGTGTTTGAAGGAGTGAGAAATCAAATCTTTTCTATGGATCTGTTACCAACAGTTACCAAGGCCTTTTGTTTAGTTTCTCTAATGGAGAAACAAAAGCAAATGATAGGGTTGCTCAATAATAATGAAGTTCAAATGATAAGTTTTGCTTATTAAGCTAAAATAAGTCAGAAAGGTATTATTTTTTACAAGAAAGATAAAAGAAATAGGTCTAGGATGAGATTAGTTTGTTCATATTATAAAAGATTGGTCATTCCATTGATAATTGTTTTGAAATTGTTGGATTTCTTGATTAGTATAAGTAAAAGGAGAAGAAAAATGTCCTATATGTAGCAAATGTTGGAACTCAATGTTTAACTCACTCTCCAACAGATAGTCCACTTGATTACCCAACTGCTAACAAAGATTAAAGTGACAATTCTACCTTAATTAACTGGTTGTATGCTTTCATTGTTAAGGCAATAAAAACTACTCAATCAAGAGTTCAATCCTCCAAGGCATATATGAACTTGACAAGAAATGTCTAACTTGTTTCCTCATGTCTAGAGTCTTCTATAGCTCATGATAACAAAATAAGTGAATTGATTGTGGATATTGGAGCTTTCTAATCATGTGACACCTTATCATCATCTTTTGACCAATAAACACACTCTCCAAACACCTATAATAGTCAAATTCCCTTATGGAAGTACCAAGCATGTTTCTATTATTGGACAAGTGGTTTAAACACACATATAACTCTCTCTAATGTTCTTTTAGTCCCTAAATTCTAACATAACTTGCTTTAGGTCGGCATTCTACTTAATACTACTAATATGTCAACAGCTTTCACAATTAATAAATGTTTCTTTCAAGACCAGGTCTCTAGGTGTTGTGTTGCAGAAGCTAAGCTTCATAATGGACTCTATGTTTTAAACTCACCTAGTAGCTTATCTTCCAATTATTTAGTTGTAATCTCTCAATGTACATCAGATTCCATTCATGATGTAAATAAAGCAAGTGTTTCTCTTGAACTCTTGCATAGTTTCTTAGGACATGTATCTTTACAAAAACTTAAACATGTACTGGGTTGTAAGGTTTTGGATGGTTCTACCTTCATTTGTGATACTTGTCATCTTGCAAAATTTCAATGTTTCCTTTGAGCATGTCAAATTCTCAGCATCTTTTCTTCTTCATATTGATATATAGGGGGCTTATAACATTTCATCTTTATTAGGTTGCAATTGTGGATGATATGTCACAAAGTACACGGATCTCTTTGATACCTCACAAATACCACATTTTATCCATATTGATCACATTTCTTACTTACATTCTAAACCATTTTCAAAATGTACCTAAAGTTGTTAGAATCAGTAATGTAAGCAAAATTAGTTCACATGTTTGTCGAACACTTTTCAAAACCCATGGTACTTTACATCAAAGGAGTGTTCCTTATATTCCTTAGAAAAAAAGGGATAGTTGAGAGAAAGTATCATCATTTGCTTGATACAATACGTGCACTTGGTTTCCATGAGAATTTGCCAAAGTGATTTTAGGGTGATACTACACTTATTAACCTAATGCCAATTCAATCTTTGAATTGGAAAACACTGTTTCAACTTCTATACCATAAACACCAACCTGTACACATTTAAAGACCATTGGATGCTTATGTTATGCTGTTGTGCTTCCATGACCGAAGAACAAGTTTGATCCAAGAGGACATAGATGTATGTTTTTAGGTTATCCTATAGAACAAAGGGGCATCAAGTTTATGATTTGGATTCCCATAATTTGTTTATCAGCAAGGATGTCGAGTTCTATGATAACATTTTTCCTTTCCATGCTCAGCAACATGATTCTATTGTCTCATCCAATTCTTTTACTTCTCTTTTTCTTTTGCAAATAGTTTGTTTAGATATTTTGCTTGAATATCCTATGTTAATTTCTTTTGATATTAGCCTATCTACTGAACTAGTAAACACAAGTTGCAATGTTCTTTCATGTTCTAATGAGTTGGTTCCCTCATCATCTCTTCTCATTCAAAAGTTAAGAAGGCAAACAAAATTACCAAGTTCATTACTAGACTATATGCTTGGGGTCCAATTGGAACACTTAGCTAATTTAAAACACAATGATAATGTTGTTGCTCAACGTCCTTCACCATCACTTAACCCTTCAATTGTATGCTACCCTCTCTTCAACTTTGATTCATTTTCTCAATTTTCATCCTCTTATATTACCTCTTTGACAGTTCACGAACCTATTGGTTATCATGAAGCTATAAAAGATCTTAGGTAGGTAGAAGCAATAACTAATGAGCTAAATGCTTTAAAGATGAATCATACTTGGGATTTAGTTTCTTTGCCCCTAAGGAAGCAAGCAAATGGGTGTAAATGGGTTTAAAAAGTGAAATACAAATCAGATGGTACAATTAAGTGATTTAAGGTCAAGTTAGTGGCCAAGGGTTTTACTCAAATTGAAGGAATAGATTTTACTCATACTTTTTCTTCAATGGCTAAGCTCACTATAATACAATTGTTATTAGCCGTATCCTCAATTCATAACTGGCACATGCATCAATTGGGTATGAATAATGCATTCTTGCATGGTTTTATTGGTGAAGACATTTAAATGAAACCACCTTATGGCTATACCAAATCTACCTAAAGACAAGTTTGTAAGTTTGTACAGTCTTTGTATGGCCTAAAAACAAGCTTTAAGATAATGGAACAAAGAATTTACCAAGTTCGTTTGTTCTTTGGGTTTTATATATAATATGAGGTTGATCATTCTTTATTCCCTTGGCACACTTTTAATGGTTTTTTAGCGATTTTAGTTTATGTTGATGATGTGTTGATTATAGGGGATAGTATAGCTGATATAACTCTTGTTAAGTATGTTATTAATAAAGCTTTCACTTTGAAGGATCTTAATGAAGTCAGATTCGTTTTAGGTTTAGAAATATGTTAAACATCCAAGAAATTTTACCTTCATCAACAAAATTTTTGCTGAACATGCTACAAGATACTATTTTGATAGTATGTAAGCTAGTTTCTCATCCTTTTCCTCTAAAGTTATACTTAATTAGATCATCACATGGGAAAGTTATAGCCAAATCCAATGTTGTATTGAGGACTAGTGGGTCAATTATTGTACTTAAATGTTACCAAGCCAAATTATTGCTTTCTTGGTGCAATATCCAAGTCATTTGTTGCTCAGTCCAAGACTAGTCATCTTAATGTTGCTTACTATCTTTTATGTTACTTAGAGGGAACTTTAGAAAATGGATTGTTCTATTCACATGCAACCTCTTTATCTTTAGTCTAATTCTCTTATGCATGTTGGGGATCATCTCGGCTATTGTGTCTTTCTTGGTTCTTCCCTTATCTCTTGGAAAACCAAGAAGTAAAATACAGTCTCTACATCATCCACAGAGGTTGAATATAGGAGCATTGCATTCACTGTGAAGGAATTGTTGTGGATCTTCTATTTACTGCATGATTTATAAGTCAACTTGGTTTCTCCAGTTTAGCTTTTCTCTGATAAAAAATCTATTTGTCCATTAGCTGATAATCCTGTGTTTCATAGTCGTACCAAACATTACGATGCAAATACTCATTTTCTTTGCTATCATGTCTCCTCTGGTTTCTTGTTTCTATAGCATGTCCCTTTTACATGCTAGATTACTAATATTATGACAAGATCATCTTTTGCTAGCTACTTACAAAATTTAGAATTTTACTTTTCATAACAAAGTTCTCTCTTACTCTCTATTGTCTTCTTGAGGAAAATGTTAGGTGTCATTAGATAAGTTCCTTTTCCAATCTCATGAACTTATTATACCTTATAAAACCTTTCTTGGACCACATATAACTCTCAAACATGAAATGGGCTTTATGATTAGTTGATGTAGGATACCTAGAAAACATAATTTAGTCTTTAAAGACGGGGACAATTCTTTAGGATGGTGATTTATACAATGTGGCAAGACTGCACATACCCTTCATATAGCTAAACTCTTTTTAATGAAATTATTAGATTGCATGAATTACTCAAACCAAATTTCACATAGGGTCGCCAAAATTGTTAGTTAATTTTAGAAGATTGTCGAGCCTGGATTTTTTTCCACTATTCTTAATCTGGTTCATTTCTCCTAACTCGATTTATATTAAGCCCGAACCCATTTAACATGAATCATCGACTAGGGGTTTAGAGAAATTTTAAAAAAATTTTAGAGTCGCCACCCGATATAAATCGGGAAAAAATAAAAGCTAGGATCAATGGGTCGGTTGATCCTAACTTAGCTACTAGTCTGCGAAAATTTGATTTTTTAAAAAAAAAAAAACCAAAATTTTAAACCAGATATCATGGATTTGGGGGCTAACCTATTAAAACCAAATCGGTTACCACTTTTGGAATTTTAAATTTCTAATCTATCCTTTTCATGCTCAAAAAATTAATTAATAAAAATATTATAGCACAAATATCTACAAGTCAAATTATTTATTTTTATTTTTTATGTGCTTTTCTTCATTTTTATTTTTTTATTATTTTTTAGAACATAAACATCAACATCAACAAAAAATCTTATATTTACAAAATATTTATTTACTAAAAAGAACAAAACATTTTTTTTTATTTTTTAATGTCGCCCCGCAGGTGCCTACGTACTCGCTAATCGAGATCAGACAAAACGTAGTTCTTTTAAAAAAAGAACTTAATTTGTTGATCAATTTTAATTTTTTGAACTCTTTTCATTTTAAGTTCATTAAATTTTCAATTTTTTACAAAAAATCATTTTTTGATGATCCTATGATCTAATCAATTGATTTTTTATTTTATGAAAATATAATTTTCTAAGTTTGAAAATCATTTTTGATATTTTTTTTTTATTTTTTTGTTTTGAATTTTGTTATTTTTATTTATTTTTGTTTATTTATTATCATTATTTTTATTTTTATTTATTATTATTATTTTTTAAAAAAATCATCACATAAATTCACAACATATTCAGAATATATTAAAAAATATTAAAATCATTTTTCATGCATTAAATAGGCATTTTCTAAAGCAATTTATGTATAAATACATATTAAAAATATTAAAAAATATTAAAAAAATAAAAAATAAATAAATTTATATGAAAAATAATTATTTATATTTTTCTGGATTTTTCTGAATTTTTTATGAATTTTTATGAATTTTTATAAATTTTTATAAATTTTTTCTATTTTCTGAAATTAATTATATAATAAAAATATAATAAAATAATGCGGATTAACCTGGACCGTAGGATGAAGCGGACGAAATCTGGAGCGTCGATGTGCTGACCGATCTGGATCGTCTGATCTTGTTGACTCGATCTGAGCCGTCTGATCGCTTGATTGAATCTGGGCCGTCTGATCGCTTGATTGAATCTGGACCGTCTGATCGCTTGATCAAATCTGAGCCGCTGATCTGCTTGATCAAATCTGGGCCGTCTGATCTGCTTGATTGAATCTGGGCCGTCTGATCTGCTTGATTGAATATGGACCGTCTGATCAGAGTTGACCGTTGACCGATGACCGACGACCGTTGACCGATGACCGACCGGGTTGGATTCGGATCTTCGGGTCGGATCTCGGAGCTCCGGCGGGTGAAGAAGACGATGACGCGACTTTTCGGGGCGGATTCCGGCGGCTCCGGTGGTCCTCGGCGGCTGGAAGCTTGTCGGCCCGACTCCTGTTGCGACGGCGCGTCCTCTGAAGGTGGTGGTTCGCGCCCAGAACGGCGGCAAGCGGCGGTTCCGGCGGTGGTCGTACGGCGGCGTTAATGAACAAAATAAAAAAAAAAAATTTCAGAGATTAATTTGATCAATTTGATCAAATCCAAGCAAACTAAAACATCAAAATTAGGTTTCTAACATTCCTAACACACTCAATTTTGATCAAATTCGATTCAATCACTTCGAATTTGAAAAATTCGAATTTTTCTTCCTAAATTCAAGAATCTCGAATTGATATGGTTATGTATGTGTTTTTCTGAAATTGACTTGTGCCTTTTGCTCCTAGGACCTCTTATTTATAGGTTGCAAGCTCAATTTTACGTTTCGAACGGTTTCGAAAATGGATCAATTTTTGCCTCTTTGTTTTTCCACGAATTTAACCAAAAATTTGGGCTTGATTCATTCTTAACCGATGAATTGATGATTGATCCTTCATATTCCATGTCAGATTCATCCAATGTGGATAGATTAATTGTCCAATTTCATCAATTTTTGTAACTCCTCATTCATGTGCAATTGAATGCTTTATAAATTGAATTTTGTGACTTTTGGGTTGTTTTTTGCACTAATCTTTCATGTTCTATAACCACTTTGCAATTCCATCATCGATTTTGACAATCAATGATGTCTTGTCAGTTAAAAACTGATGCAAAGTAAGGCAAAAAGTCACATTTGAGGAAGATGCAAAGGCAAAAATAATGAGATGATAAAAAGACAAAATTTTGCCTTTGCTAGGGTTTGAACTTGTGTCATTGAGCTTGGATGTGTGTTTGGATCAATGCATTTAACCAACAGGCCATTTGGCCTGTGCCTTGATCACTTAGCCAACTTCATCAATACTTAATTAAGGCTTTTTTTTTAAAAAAAAAATGAGTTTAATTAAATTTTAAGCCTTAATTAATTGGGCAAAAATTGGGTGTCTATAGCTGCCCCTCTTTGTGGTAAAGTTTGAACAAAACTTTTGCCACAAAGACAAAAAGATAACCAATTTTTGTTAAGCTTTTTCTCCAAATTTTATTTTTAAGAAGGAGATTTTTATCTTGTGCTAAACTATCTGTCGAGTTTAGACTTTGATATTTGCTAGGTCATTTGCCGGACCTATGGCTCTGGTTTGGTCATTTGCCGGACCAATGGGCTTTGGTTTGGTCATTTGCCGGACCAATGGGCTTTGGTTAGGTCATTTGCCGGACCAATGGGCTTTGGTTTGGTCATATGCCGGACCAATGGGCTTTGGTTTGGTCATTTGCCGGACCAATGGGCTTTGGTTAGGTCATTTGCTGGACCTATGGGCTTTGGTTTGGTCATTTGCCGGACCAATGGGCTTTGGTTTGGTCATTTGCCGGACCAATGGGCTTTGGTTAGGTCATTTGCCGGACCAATGGGCTTTGGTTAGGTCATTTGCCGGACCTATGGGCTTTGGTTAGGTCACCATCTGGAATGGATGGATTTCTAACTTCTGTCTTGATTACCATCTTGGATAGATTTCTGAATTTTGTCTTGATCACTATCTGAATTCTGTCTTGATCACTATCTTGAGTGAAGGAATTTCTGAATTCTGTCTTGATCACCATCTTGGATAGATTTCTGAATTTGGTCACTATCTCGAAAGGATGGATTTTATATTGGTCACCATCTCGAAAGGATGGATTTTGAATTTGATCACCATCTCGAAAGGATGGATTTTGAATTTGGTCATCGTCTCTAAAGGATGGATTTCGAATTTGGTCACCATCTCTAAAGGATGGATTTCGAATTTGGTCACCATCTCTAAAGGATGGATTTCGAATTTGGTCACCATCTCTAAAGGATGGATTTTGTATTTCGGTCAGTACTAGACTATCTGTCGAGTCTAGACTGAGGGGTACTTGTGATTTTTCAATCCACTTGGGGACTTGGTTTTTTTTCTGATCCACTTGGGGACTTGGTTTTTTTTTCTGATCCACTTGGGGACTTGGTTTTTTTTCTGATCCACTTAAGGACTTGGTTTTTCTGATCCACTTGGGGACTTGGTTTTTTTTTCTGATCCACTTGGGGAACTGGTTTTTTCTGATCCACTTAGGGACTTGGTTTTTTCTGACCCACTTGGGGAACTGGTTTTTTCTGATCCACTTAGGGACTTGGTTTTTCTTTTTTTTGGAAAACTCGAATAGGCTTCAGACTTTTTTCTTTTTTGGGAGACTTGGATGGGCTTCAAGCAATTTTTTTTTTTGAAAACTTGCTTTGAAAACTTGGATGGGCTTCAAGTTTTTTTCTTTTTTTTTTTTTTTTGGAAAACTTGGTTTGAAAACTTGGATGGGCTTCAATTTTTCTTTTTTTTGGAAAACTTGGTTTGAAAACTTGGATGGGCTTCAAGTTTTTCTTTCTTCTTGGAAAGACTCGGATGGACTTCAAGCTTTTCTTGAAAACTTTGGAAACTTGGTTCAAACGTACCCTATGAACTGGCGTTTGGTTTTAACATTAGTGCGCTTCTCGAGCTGACACTCGACTTGTTAAGGCGCTCCTTGAGCTGGCCTAAAACTTACAACTTGACAAGGCAGCACAACACTTCCTTGAGTTGGCGATTCTCAATTTGAAGAATAGGATGAAGCTCCTTTGAGCATACGATCCTAAGGATTGAAAAAAAAAATAGGACAACGCTCCCTTGAGCAGACTATCCTGATGCTGAAGAAATAGGATGATGCTCCTTTGGGCATATAATCCTAAAGATTGAAAGGTAGGATGACGCTCCTTTGAGCGGGTGACCCTAATACTTAAACAGACAGGATGACGCTTTTTTGAGCAATCGATCCTAAAACTTAAACAAATAGGATGACGCTCCTTTGAGCAGGTGATCCTAAAACTTAAACTTGAAAATCAAGTTTTGAAAACCGTAGCCTGAATTTTTTTTGGCTAATTTTTTAATGTGGGAAATTCTTCCCCTTTTTTCATTGAAAATTTTTAAGAAAACCTTTGAGAATTTTTTTCTTTTAAAAACCAAAACCTTATGCCCCTTTTTTTTTTTTTTTTGCAAAGTTTTTTTTTATTTTAAAATTTTAAACCAAAGGCAATTTTTTTACTTTTAATGAAGAAAACTTATTTTCTCTTTTTTTTTTTACTTTTTTTTATTACTTTTCAGATATTTGGAAAAAATTTTTTTTTATTTTTTTTTTGGAAGAAATTCCTTCTTTTCTTGGACCTTTTAAAGGTAAAAAGTTTCCTTTTTTTTCTTTTTGAATTCCAACTTTTTTTTTAAAGTTACCAACAGGTAAAAATAATCATAAATAGGGTTTGCCCCATTGATCACTCATTTTTTTTTTCAGCCTAAGGCTTCACTATTAACCACCTAAGGTCTTTTATTGAAAAATTTTAATCATTGGGGGCAAAGTTTTTCTTTTAGGACATTAATTTGAAAATTGGGGCATTGTTTCCAACTTTGGGGCAATTAATTCCTAACCCTGAGGCAGACTTCTTTCAAATTGGGGCAAATGATTTCATGCCCCTGGGATGATTCTTACACCAAGGTTGGTTATCTTATTTTAAGTTACCTAATCAAAGAGGACTTCCTTACACTCTCTTAGGCTTATTTTCACACATTTGACTCGGATTCCAAAAATTATGGTCCGGCTTGCAAGTGACACACTTTGGTCAATCTATTAGGTCTTTTTTGGACTGTAATGTGGGCTTTTGGTTGTTGGCTTTAATCAAAAAGAGATATTTCATAAAGGCTTTTTTTTTTTTTCAACACATCCCGGGTTTACAAGTCAAGAACCCTTAAGGAAAACTTGAATATGCACTTATTCCTAGTTTCAAGAGCATTAATAAATCAACTCCTTTGATCCAAAGAGTCTCTAAAGGGTGGAATTGTGGATGGGCCCATAATATAGATTTTGGACCTTGTGTTTTGATGGGCTTTGAACTTTGAGCATGTGCCCCCAGTGTTTGGGTATGATCACCTTGTGTGATTGTCTTCCATCAGGGTGGAATTGTGGGTGGGTCCATGATATAAATTTTGGACCTTGTGTTTTGATGGGCTTTGAACTTTGAGCATGTGCCAGTGTTTGGGTATGATCACCTTGTGTGATTGTCTTCCATCAGGGTGGAATTGTGGGTGGGTCCATGATATAAATTTTGGACCTTGTGTTTTGATGGGCCTTGAGCTTTAAGCATATGCTTCTAACTTCTTGGTTTAATCACCTTGCTTGGCTATTCTTCATTTTTTTTTTCATTTTTTTTTTGGCACTTTATTCATGCATCCCTTTTTTCTTCTTCTTTTGCAAGGTGATTTGTATTTTTTCCATTGGATGGCTTATAGCTCAAAGTATATGGATTGTGTATGGTTTGGGATAGAAACTCTTCTTCCTTTCAAAGGAAATGATTTATTTATGTCAATTGACTACTCTTGAATTGATGCAACTAGGGCAAGTGCATATAAGTTAATCCTTTTTCTCCTTGATAATGACCCTGACCTCCAAATTGCCCCGTTGTGGGGTACCCTAATGTAGGGTGGTTCTTGACAGGGCTTAATTTTAAAAAATTCTTCCTTAATAGGCTCAAATGGGTTAACAAAGGATAATGTGTTTAGGACTTTGAAATGAATGCCTAATGTCACTTTGACCTATGTATCAAATTCAAACTAGACCTCCTTTAAGGAATGAGTCCATTTTATCTCTCACAATTCACTCCACTCTTAGTGTGTAGGGTAGTGTTTGGGATTAAGTTTGCCTCTTTTCATTCTAGGCCACTATTTAATAAGAATTTTTGGGTTTTCAATCATCCATTTTTTTATTGCCTCAGGATATATAACTAAATGCCCCATTTGGATTTATCAAATGCCCCTAATCGGTAAAGTCCTTTTGGTTGCCCCTAGTTTTGATTTCATTTGCCTTTAGCTTAAAATGAATGATCATTGAGGTAACAATTTTGAAACATTCTTTTTCTGTTGGCAATTTTCCTTCTTTTCTAATTTTTATTTTTTTTATTTTTTGAAAATAACCTTTATTCTCTTTCTCATTTGTTGGAAAACAATTTTCATTTTTTTTCTTAAAAAAAAATTGTTGGAGAACAAGTTTGAAAAACTTTTATTCTTTTTTTTTTTAGACAACAACTTTTTGTTCTCACTTTTTATTTTAAAAAAATCTTCAAAAAAAAGAAAGTTGTTGATGGATATTTACAAAAAAGAATGTTTGAAAATGATTATTTATCCTAAAGTGGAAAAAGGATATTTACAAAAATAATTCATTTTTTTCTTTTTTCTTTAAGGCAAAAATTATTTTACAAGAATAGTGGAAAAAAAAGACCCCCCTTTTTCTTTTAGAAGGAAATTCAAATGGGGGTTGATTTTTACAGGGATGATTATCCTGAAGACAAGGGAGAGGAATACATATGACAAAGGTAATTTTGATTGGAGAGGACCTATAACTATAGGTGGACAAAATTTACTCTATGAGTATTTACAAGTCTACTGTACACATTTTTTATTTTATTTTATTTTTTTCTTAAAAAAATGCAAAGATGCAAAGATCAAGCATACAGATGCAATTGGGGATAATGACCTTGAAAATTTGAAAAAAATTTTGCTGGAGTTGATGAAAAATTATTTTTTTTTTGAAAACCTTTTTTTTTAAAGCAAAAAAAAAAAACTCCATTTTTTAAAAAAATTTTGGTCACTATCCATATAAATGGAGATAAGGACCCTGAAAGTTTTGGTGAAAAAGTTTTGTTGGAATTGATGAAAAATCATTTTTTTGAAAATCTTCTTTTTTTTGAAAAATAACAAAATTAATTAAGACTCCATTTGAGAAAAAAGAAATTAGTCACTATCCATGCCAATGGGGATAATGACAAAAAAAACTTTACTTGAAGTGGTATTAATTTTTTTTTAAAAATAAAGGTTTAAAAACCATCCAATCTAAAATTTTATTTACTAAAAAAAATGTTTGATTTTTGAAAACTTCCTTTTTTAGGAAAGAAACAACTCCACATTTAAAAAAATTTGGTGGACTTTTTTGAAATTTTTTTTTTTGAAAAAAACATTTTTTGGAAGAAAATACAACTCCATTTTTTTGAAAAGTTTGGTCAAAATCCCATGTTGAATGCATGATTTGGTAGGGTTCTATAGGTCCCCGATTTAGTGGTACTAAACCGGAGTGGGAGGACATTTCTTGATCTAGAGGGTGGAAAGCCACAGCCCCCGGACCTTACTTCGTCCTCCTCGCTTAGGCTCTTAAGACGGCCTGGTCCGACCGTATCTAGCACACATTTATGCTAAATAATGCAAATGCAAATACTTAAATAAATAAACAAACAAGCTTTTTGCCTTCTTTTTTTTTTTTATACCTGCAAGGTTAGTATATATTTACAAAACAATTATTCAATATAATATACAAAGAATCATATATTCACAAAAATTGAGCAAGGATAAATTTAAAATTTAAAATTCCTAAGTGGCTAGCCCTCTCTTTTTTAAAAAAAATTTAGGCGTCCCCAGTGGAGTCGCCAAGCTGTCGAGCCTGGATTTTTTCCACTATCTTATCTGGTTCATTTCTCCTAACCCGATTCACATTAAACCCGAACCCATTTAACATGAATCCTCGACTAGGGGTTAAAAGAAATTTTAAAAAAATTTTAGAGTCGCCACCCGATATAAATCGGGAAAAAATAAAAGCTAGGATCAATGGGTCGGTTGATCCTAACTTAGCTACTAGTCTGCGAAAATTTGATTTAAAAAAAACAAACTTTTAAAACCAGATATCATGGATTCGGGGGCTAACCTATTAAAACCAAATCGGTTACCACTTTTGGAATTTTAAATTTCTAATCTATCCTTTTCATGCTCAAAAAAATTAATAAAAATATTATAGCACAAATATTACAGTCAAATCATTTATTTTTATTTTTTATGTGCTTTTCTTCATTTTTATTTTTTATTATTTTTTAGAACATAAACATCAACATCAACAAAATATCTTATATTTACAAAATATTTATTTACTAAAAAAACAAAACATTTTTTTTTATTTTTTAATGTCGCCCCGCAGGTGCCTACGTACTCGCTAATCGAGATCAGACAAAACGTAGTTCTTTTAAAAAAAGAACTTAATTTGTTGATCAATTTTAATTTTTTGAACTCTTTTCATTTAAGTTCATTAAATTTTTGTTTTTATAAAAAATCATTTTTGATGATCCTATGATCTAATCAATTGTTTTTTATTTTATGAAAATATAATTTTCTAAGTGAAAATCATTTTTATATTTTTTTTTAATTTTTTTGTTTTGAATTTTGTTATTTTTATTATATTTTGTTTATTTATTATATTATTTTTATTTTTTTTATATTATTTTTTTTAAAAAAAATCATCACATAAATTCACAACATATTCAGAATATATTTAAAAATATTAAAATATTTTTCATGCATTAAATATGCATTTCTAAAGCAATTTATGTATAAATACATTAAAAATATTCAAAAATATTAAAAAAATAAAAAATAAATATTTATATAAAAATAATTATTTATATTTTTCTGGATTTTTCTGATTTTTCTGAATTTTTCTGAATTTTTTATGAATTTTTATGAATTTTTATATTTTTATATTTTTTTATTTTCTGAAATTAATTATATAATAAAAATATAATAAAATAATGCGGATTAACCTGACCGTCGGATGAAGCGGACGAAATCTGGAGCGTCGATCGTGCTGACCGATCTGGATCGTCTGATCTTGTTGACTCGATCTGAGCCGTTGATCGCTTGATTGAATCTAGGCCGTCTGATCGCTTGATTGAATCTGGGCCGTCTGATCGCTTGATGAATCTGGGCCGTCTGATCGCTTGATTGAATCTGGGCCGTCTGATCTGCTTGATTGAATCTGGGCCGCTGATCTGCTTGATTGAATTGGGCCGTCTGATCTGCTTGATTGAATCTGGACCGTCTGATCAGAGTTGACCGTTGACCGATGACCGACGACCGTTGACCGATGACCGACCGGGTTGGATTTGGATCTTCGGGTCGGATCTCGGAGCTCCGGCGGGTGAAGAAAACGATGACGCGACTTTTCGGGGTGGATTCCGGCAGCTCTGGTGGTCCTCGGCGGCTGGAAGCTTGTCGGCCCGACTCCTGCTGCGAGGCACGTCCTCTGAAGGTGGTGGTTCGCGCCCAGAACGGCGGCAAGCGGCTGTTCCGGCGGTGGTCGTACGGTGGCGTTAATGAACAAAATAAAAAAAAATTTCAGAGATTAATTTGATCAATTTGATCAAATCCAAGCAAACTAAAACATCAAAATTAGGTTTCTAACATTCCTAACACACTCAATTTTGATCAAATTCGATTCAATCACTTCGAATTTGAAAAATTCGAATTTTTCTTCCTAAATTCGAGAATCTCGAATTGATACGGTTATGTATGTGTTTTTCTGAAATTGACTTGTGCCTTTTGCTCCTAGGACCTCCTATTTATAGGTTGCAAGCTCAATTTTACGTTTCGAACAGTTTCGAAAATGAATCAATTTTTGCCTCTTTGTTTTTCCACGAATTTAACCAAAAATTTGGGCTTGATTCATTCTTAACCGATGAATTGATGATTGATCCTTCATATTCCATGTCATATTCATCCAATGTGGATAGATTAATTGTCCAATTTCATCAATTTTTGTAACTCCTCATTCATGTGCAATTGAATGCTTTATAAATTGAATTTTGTGACTTTTGGGTTGTTTTTTGCACTAATCTTTCATGTTCTATAACCACTTTGTAATTCCATCATCAATTTTGACAATCAATGATGTCTTGTCAGTTAAAAACTGATGCAAAGTAAGGCAAAAAGTCACATTTGAGGAAGATGCAAAGGCAAAAATAATGAGATGATAAAAAGACAAAATTTTGCCTTTGCTAAGGTTTGAACTTGTGTCATTGAGCTTGGATGTGTGTTTGGATCAATGCATTTAACCAACAGGCCATTTGGCCTGTGCCTTGATCACTTAGCCAACTTCATCAATACTTAATTAAGGCTTTTTTTTTTAAAAAAAAATGAGTTTAATTAAATTTTAAGCCTTAATTAATTGGGAAAAAATTGGGTGTACGAAGATAATGTCAAAAATTGGGTATTAGATTATAATTTTCCTCTACAATTTACCCTAAGCAAAAGTCAAAAAGTCAAGAGCAGTTTAAGTGATTTTTGAAGGTGTTTAGTGATTAGTTAGTGACCATATATCTATTTAGGATTGTATCCTATGATAGAGTTTTCTTATACTTGTTGGATTAACATGTCCACTGGAATGATTCCCTTTAAAGTTGTTTGGTTATTAGTCCAAATGCTTCATTGATCTTATACTACCTCCACTTACACTTGGACTTTCTAAACTTATTGAATCATTTTCCCACATTCATAGCTTACATGTGAAAATTAAATGAAAAATTAACTTAAGAAATTAACTACATAAGTTTGCTATAAGTGTTCACAATAGGTATTAGCAATTTTTAGAAGGGGGATTTGGTGAAATATCTCTAAGCTTAGGAGAAATGATAGGGACTGTCAATATATGTGTTATAGTTTATGATAAATGTGTAATTTACATGTTTATCCTCATTTAGATAACATACATTGATGCATATTCTTGGTTTTTTATTGCTAAATTCACCCAAAAATGATGAAATGTATAATTGTGGATCATTTTCACTCAAAGATCTAGAATTGTGGACCAGTGCAATCTTATGCTATTTTAATTTTATTTCATATGATGAGATTTAGTTCTTTTTTATTTGCTTTGTAAATGTTTTTGTTTTCATATGCATTAATTATAAGCACAATGTGAGAGATAATGATCCTCACACCATTTCACAACTTTAGTAAGATCCACGCGACATTTATAAAAATTAATATTAGTGAGCTTTATGCACATGATAGAAGTTTGTGAATGCGCTTATGGTTATTATGTCTAAGTCAAATTTCCATGGCTATCATTGGAAATGTGGAAGTTGTAGAAAATTGTATAATGTTGCTAGCACACAGACTTGAAAACTTTGTCTACACATATAATAGCTGTACTAAGAAAGATGTCAAACTCATAGAAACTAGTGGAGACGATGATAACAATAGTTTAAGGCATTCAAATTGCAGTTGCTAAATGGAGCTAAAGCAAACAAGTAAGCACTAAATAGCACTAATAGCAAAACTATTTGATAGTGTGAAAACCAAGCTACAATATTAAAGTAGCTAAAGTAAGCTACATAAGTTCATGTGAAGAATCAAAGGAGTTTTATGCACAGCTACCAGTAGAAGTGTGAAAGACATCCAATGGAGCACTTAAGAGTGGCTATGAAACCTCACCAAAGTAAACATAGCTAGAAAAATCGACAATTCATATATCACAACATCAACAGACTTAAGCTTTATCTGAACACAATAATACAGAAGTAAACAACTACAATTGAAAAGATTTGACTTTTATTTTTGGATTAATATCATAAATGACATTTGAACTTTGATAAAATATACAAATACCTAAAGTTTGAAATTGATCAAATTAGTACATAAACTTAGAAATCAATAAATTTAGTACCTAAAAGTACTTTTCATGCATTGTTACCTCCATCAACTTCTTTTAGATACTAAATTTGTTAATTTCAAATTTTTTCAGATACTAAATGGATTAATGTCAAAGTCCAAATACTAAATTGATCATTTTCAAAGTTTATGTACGTAAGTGCATATTTTGCCAAAGTTCATATACCATTTATGATATTATCCCTTTATTTTTTAGTAAAGAAAGTGTTGACCCAAGCTTTAAGTTGCAGTTATCCACACCAAGCTGCCCCTTATACCAAATTTGATTGGTATAGAAGTTTTATTTAGTAGCTAAAATGAGTCAAATTGTGGACTTAAACCTAATAGCTTGACAACACAATTTCGAGTGGGTTCTTGAATCCAAAATAAACAAAAAAGTATCAAGTTACTAATCTAACTAAATAGAGAAATCCAATAGCTTAAAGCATAAGTGACCAAGTTAAGTTCTTGACCTAAGTGACAAACCTAAAACCACTTCAATAAATAGCAAGGTAAAATCAAAATTATTATAAAGATAACCAAGCTATTACTTAACGAATTGAGTTGGAATTAGCTGCATCATTGTATTGCCGCATCTTACATCTATGACTTTGAAGTAACAAAAGTTGTTTAAAGCATAATAAAATATTGAGCTTAAACATAATAGTTTAAAACGCCCGTGTTAAGCTCATTGATGAAGAGTCATGCACAAAATTGAGTTAAGTATAGATGTAGAGAAGATCAAATTTTATCTTGAAGCATCATGCAAGCTTTACATGCACTAGTTGAGCTAAGTTATAGTAGTCAAGATCCAAGCATCAAAGTTGAGACCTACTATCTGAACTGCTATTGTTGACTTTGGCACAATAGAAATGAACCAAGTTGATTACATGTAGATTTGTGTTCAAGCGGAATTCAAATCACCACTATGTTAGAATAGCTATTCGTGCTCAAGTCTAGCCTTCAACATGAAACCTGAATCATTAGCACATGTGATAAACGTTAATCTAAATTGTTCAAATGTTATCAAATCAGGCTGCAAAGTTGAGGTATAATGTCGAACAAATGTTATTTGACAAAATATAGCATTACCTGAATAAAGAAGAAAGCTAAGTCGCTTTCTTGTTACTATCTTAAGACCATTGCAATTGCTACTTTTAAGATGCATTGACAAAAAAAAAAAAGGCTTCTTAATGCGGCTTCAAGACTAGGGCAAGACTGTCACACCTAAACTCTTACTTTAACCAAAATCTAACACTTTTGTGCTTAAATTTAAAACCATTGGTAATTGTATTTTTCTTGTTGGTGCAAACCTAAAGAATAACACATGTGAGAGAAAGCCATGCTAAGCTATACAAATCTAACTTCAACAAGGTGATCAAGCCCATAATCCAATGAAATGCTCTTACATTAATACTGAGGAATTTTAAGTTAAGTACAGTAGCTAAATTTTAAGACATGAAACTATAAGTGTTGAGTTGAAAAAGTCGAGCAACTAAGCCTTAAAGACCAAGCAAATTTTGAGCTATTGAAATAACATCCTGATCTTAGAAGCAAATGAGGGATGGAGGTGAATGAGCCGAGTTATCCTTATTAGCTAAGCTGACTTAATGAACATCCATATTAGAATTACATAGAGGAATTATCAAGATTTAATATATGTTTTTGGTTTTTTGATTTATATAGAATAGAAAAGTGTCGAGCCTGGATTTTCCCACTATCTGGTTCATTTCTCCTAACCCGATTCACATTAAACCCGAACCCATTTAACATGAATCCTCGACTAGGGGTTAAAAGAAATTTTCATTTTTGAAAATGATTTAGAGTCGCCACCCGATATAAATCGGGAAAAAAATAAAAGCTAGGATCAATGGGCCGGTTGATCCTAACTTAGCTACCAGTCTGCGAAAAAATTTGATTTTAAGAATCAAACTTTTAAAATAAACCAGATATCATAGATTCGGGGGCTAACCTATTAAAACTAAATTGGTTACCACTTTTGGAATTTCAAATTTATAATTTATCCTTTTCATGCTCAAAAACTCAAATAATATATTACACAACAACATTTACAAGTCACATTTTTTTGTTTTCTTTTTATATTTTTTATATTTTTCATTACTCAAAAATTTCATAGAAATAATCAAAGTGATAAACAAAAAATATTTTCTCATTTTTTATTGTCGCCCGTAGGTGCTTACGTACTCGCTAATCGAGATCAGACAAAACGTAGTTCTTTTTTATTTTATAAAATTTTTAATTTGTTTGTATTTTTTATTTTGGAAACCCGCCAAGTTTAAGTTTTTAATCAATTTTTATTTTGGAAATTCCTAAAGAAATCTAATTTTTATGTTTTTGTTTTTGAAAATTCCTAAAAGATACTAATTTTGAAAAAAACCTGTTTATTGTTTTTGTTAATTTAGAAAATAACTAAATGATATTTATATGCTAAGAAAACCTTTTTTTTTTTTGTAACAATATATACTAGATATATATATATATATGTAGAAAAAGGTAAAAAGAATTTCTGTTGATTTTTCAAATTTTCTCATTTTTAGTATAAAAAAATTTACAAAGGTGAGTTGCTAAATAATAGATTATTAATACCACAAGCATGCATCAAACATATATTATAAAAAAAAAAAAACTTAAAAGATAATATTCCTAAGATTATTTTTTTTTTTGGTTTATATTCAAACTTATCCTAGAAAATTTATTTTATTAATATACACAAACATGCACAAATATAAGTTTATTGATTTTTATTTTTAATTTTATCTTTTTAACCAAAAATCATATTAAAACTATACCCTAAATTTATTTATTTAATAAAATTGTAGTATGCATCCCAAATATGTATTTTTTTTTATTTTCATATCTATAAATATATTTTTTTATTTTCTATTCAATTTTCTTTTTTCATTTTACCATTTTCTGTTTTTTTTAATGCATCTAATAATAATAATACTACTAACTAACTAAAAAAAAAAACATTGAACCTTTTGAATTGGTTTCCGAAAGGCTGTTGGGTTGATCTGATGGTGGTGGTTTGAGTTGACGGTGGTTGTGGCTAGGGACGATGGCTGGAGCAGCAGTGACTGGTGGTGGTGGTTGCCAGCGACGGTCGGAGCTGGATGTTGATCGAAGCGGCTGTGGTTGGAACGGAAGTGGCTGGTGCAGCAGTGGCTGTGGTCTAAGTTGAGTGGTGGTCGGAGATGAATGGTTGGAGTGGTGGTTCTGGGTTCCTTTGATTCTTCCTCTCTTTTTTTATTTTGTTTTCTTTCGAATTTTTTTTCTTTTTTTTATCTTTTTTTTCTCTTCTGTTCGAAATATTTTTTCGGATCTGGATCTTATGTCTTGAGGAGGATCGGGGTTGTGGTTTATATAAAGCTGGAGGGGAAGTGAAACAGATCACGACCATTAATGGCCGTTACAAAACTTGAATTCGGCCGTTAATGGCCGTCGGTTACAAAACTTGAATTCGGCCGTGAATGGTCGTAGGTTACAAAACTTGAATTCGACCGTTAATGGCCGTCCGTTACAAAACTTGAATTTGACTGTTAATGACCGTCCGTTACAAAACTTGAATTTGACCATTAATGGCCGTCCGTTACAAAACTTGAATTTGGCCGTTAATGACCGTCGGTTACAAAACTTGAATTCGACCGTTAATGGCCGTCGGTTACAAACTTGAATATGGCCGTTACAAAACTTGAATTCGGTCGTTAATGGCCGTCGGTTACAAAACTTGAATTCGGCCATTAATGGCCGTCCGTTACAAAACTTGAATTTGACCGTTAATGGCCATCCGTTACAAAACTTGAATTTAGCCGTTAATGGCCGTCGATTACAAAACTTGAATTCGACCGTTAATGGCCGTCGGTTACAAATTGATTTGAAGGATCGAGAGTTACAAAATTGCCAACATAAATTCGTTTTAAAGCACATTTAAAGTAAATAAGTGTCTTTTGATCTTCCTCTTTCTTTTTTCGATTTTTAAACTTCTAAAAACTTATTTACTAAAGATGGGATTTATTATTATTATTTTTTTTTAGATTTCTTAATTTTCAAATTTTTATATTCTTTTCCAATTTTGTAATTTTTTTATTTTTAAATTTGGCTAATTTATTTATTTTTTATAATTTTCAATTTTTATTGTATTTTCTACCTTTTTTATAATTTTTATGATTTTTTTAATTTTTATTATTATTATTATTCTTTTTTATTCTCAAAAAGGGGGCAAAAGTGGGGTGTTGACAAAAAGTAAAGGATATGAATGATCAATCGTTGGATATGATGTACGAAGAAAATAATCAAACTAATTGTTTCACTCAATTGATATGACGTACAATGAAAAGAAAAAAAAAAGGAATAATCCTAAGGAGAAACTCAATATTACTCAATAGGTTTTAAAAACAATTCCATGAAATCCAACAAGGCAATTCATCTTAATCAATGATAAAGAAAGGTTCAAGTTGCTACTAACATAACCTAAGGACCCTTATATACTCCTCCAAGTCGAGCAAAGGCAAATACGGAACATAAAAAAGTCAAACAAGTAAAATAATAAAGTAAAATTAAACTTCAAAAATAGAGCAACCAATTACTCTGTAGATCATGGTTATAACTCGAGCCATGATCTTTTTGGACTCAAATTTTCTCTCCTTTCTTCAAGCAAATCATGACCGTGGTTAGGTATGTCATGACCAACATCATCGGCATCACAATGCCCATGATCTCCACTGTGTCCATAATTCTCTAACAATAATGTACTCACATGCTTCATCACGGGTAGCATAAGGTAGAGGGCAGTGTTATCTCCATTATGACCGGCATTGTGGCCATAACAACGGTGGTGATTTGTTTTGGAACTTAATTCCTATCATTTCCCTTAGGTTTAGGAAGATTTTCCCTCAAATCTTGATCAAAACTCATTTAGATCCCTATCATAACTCCTAGGCTTAAGAAGATTTGCCCTCAAATCTTTGAAGGTGCATATGCGAAGATCAAAGACAAAACTGCAAAACTCAAAAGTAGTTAAATAAAACTTTCCAACCACACTTAGCTCATAAATAACCTACAATAGTCGTTCCACAAATCCTCTTTGAAGCAGTAACTCCCAAAGCATCTTAGCATCTACACCAAGCACCCTTAACCATATTATACCATAATTGATGCTCATATTCATAGGCTTCTCAAACAATTCATACCATTCATCATGGAATCGATCAACTAAAATCTTGTAAACATGATGACAAGCACTCATACGATAAAAGTCTTGTAGTCTGAAGTTAATTCTAACTATTTAATAAGTTATATTTACTCTATTCAAATCATGGAAATTAATGTTAAAAAAAAAATCATGGAAATTTGTTTTCATTTCACTTGAATACTTGATAAAATTCCCATAAATTGTACTTTTGTTATTTAATTTGTTGTTATTTAGCTCTTCTATACGTAAAAGAATGAATTAAATTGATTTGAAAAAAAAAATGGAGCAAAAAACAACAAATCATGAGATCCTAGCTGGAGTCACGCCTGCGATAGCAACCCGTGGTTTAAACTGAGACAACTGCTATCCAAGATAAAATACAACAGCTTCAACCACAGCCATCAATGAAGTCCGCAATTCAAGTCATGATTAGCCCTTATTAAGCGTGTGACATTTTGCACAGGTTTGTTATAGCAAATTCACCATGTCAGCATCTTTTGTATCATACATATTTGCTTTTCACAAAACCCAAGGCAATGTAACGAGTACGAAATACGTTAGAAAATATCGTAAAAACATGCTTTTTGTATAGAGAGAGAATTTAGAAAGGTTTTTGTATATTTTTGTAGACTTTATGGGTTTTACTATAGCTTTTGGACTTCATTGCTTCAATTCACTAAGGATTATGGTTTTGTTGTTCTATCTCATTATGTTCTTCAATTACTTCTCTAAACTATTGATTTATTTTGTTACATCCATGGAGGAGTTGATTTAGCTTGGGCCTTATGGATCCTTAGGTCAAAGTTATGTAACTCTACTGTGCTTAAATTGAATTGTGTTAATCTCTTGAATTTAATAGCTTGAGCTTAATAGATCTTGAATTTGTATAGTGTACAATATGGGTACATGTCTTATTTTGTTAAAATAGATCGAGAGGTCCTTTTAATGAATAGATCTAGGCTATTAAAAGGATTTTTATAACTACTTATAGATAGAAGTGGTAAAATCCTTTTGTCACTTGGTTCTAAATTCATCTAATTAGGTTTTTAATCAAAAGATCCTTGTTCTTAATGTGAATCTAGGTTACTGATAGCTTAAGAAGAGATTTCAGTAGTCTAACCTAGGTTTAGATATTAATGACACTTGAGAGAGGCATTAATATAAATTCATGAATTCGATAGTTCAAGAATTCAACATAACATTTACTAAGATTTTCTTGAATTACATGAATAGACCTAAGGTGAAGCATGACCCTAGTACTTTGTGATTTGATATATCTTAATTCTCTTATGCTTGCTGTGAAACTCTTTAGTTTAGGTTTAGCTTAGATTTTTAGCTAGGTAAAATCGCCCTATTTTGGTGGGTTAGATAATAGGAAAGGAGTGAGTAGAAGTACTTACCAACTTTCACGTAGAATACGACCTAGATCTATCTATAATGCTATTCTGATAGGTGCGCTTACTTTTATGAAATTGTAGCTAGATAAAGATTTAGAAAAGAAAATTTATTTTTAAAGTTGGGTCTATGGTTCCTTTTCACACCACTAATCTTTCAAGAATAATGACTTAACAAATCTCAAGCTCTTCGCATGCAACGTTGTAATCTACTTTAGTCACCACATATCTACTCCATCCAATATCAAAAACCTTATCTTCAACCACAAATATTCTATCATACAATTCAGCAAAACCATATATCCCCACAATAATAAAACATCTCAATACTAATAATCAATAATGAGGAATGTGAGATGGATGAATTTGCTACTTTAATAAGTCAACACATTTTGGAGTAGTATTAATGTCATGTGCAAACCATGCATACACTCCACATGTTCTAAAATATCATTACAAAACAATAGAATATTCCCTCAGTATATGTAACCATCAGAAAGACTCTAATGAATCTCTACAATCAACTCATATGATCTCATAAGGACAATAAAATTACAGCAATATTCAATTTCGGGCAACCCCATCAATGCATCAAAATACAATGGATGAACCTTAGGAAGATGAACATTGAAATACTTGTAATGATCACTAATTCCTAGGGCAAGTAGAAGTGGCTCCAAATCAAGTACAAAAGCAGAAGACTTTTCCTTATTGCAACAGTGCTCATCCCCTATAACACTTGTCTCCTCCTTACCAACATCTTCTATAACATTGTCTTCTTTGAACTCTTGTTTAAGAGGATTCATCTTCAACCTAGCAACTCTAACTTCATCAAAAGTCATAAGTGATAGTAGTAACCTTTTCTTCATAGCTATCTTAAAAGAACAATAATTACATTGCTCATTATACGTCACTCCTATATCACTTACCCAAGGATTGCCAAGCAAAACATCAGAGATAATAGTAAACATCATATCACACAAAACTTCATCAAAATATTGATTTAGAAGAGAAATAGGCACTTGAACTTACCTAGTGACATAATTCAATTCCTCATTATCCCTTCATCTAATATATTAAGGTTGTGGATGACTTGTAGTTGGTAACTTCAATCTATCGACTATACCCTTTGGTACAATATTAACTTGAAAACCATGATCAATAATAACAATGCCAATCAAACCATTAACATAAAATTTTCAATTGAAACAAATCCTTTACATCTTCATCTCCAACAGATGGATTAACACTGACAGGAAATCGTATTACCTTACTCCTTGAGATATTATTCCAAAAATCTTTCATCTTATAAGGGTATAAATTCAACGATTAATAACAATGTAAATCTCTACAATCATTATAATCTCAAACAAATTTGAAAACATCATCAATTGCTAAAACTCACAATACACCCATGCTAAATTCAATAGGATGTGAGAATCAAATCTTACTGATAAAGACAAATGATACTCATTTTCATTGAACAAACCATGTTAAATTGTTATGGATTTTATAGAAATCATGAGGAATTGGTACTTAATTAGGTTTAATGTGATATTTTAGGTCTTGAAATCAAATAGAAGCAATTAGAGAAGTTATATGCAAGTTTGGAAACATAACAGAATCAAAGCTGGGCCAATTTAGATCAACATCACCGGCTTAAAAAGCAGAGTTCATCAACTTTAAGAGAAATAACTATACATTGGCAAATTATGATCCTACGCCATCGGCGTAGACACCAGTGTATACATACACTGACAATGTAAACTTCAATGATGGCTATGATTCACTCTCGAATATTTGACAAACATCGAATGCTGGCTATCCATGATTCTATACCGTCAGTGTTGAGCCGGCCTTGCCTATGTACAGAACCAAAAACATTAACACTGGCTTCTAGAGAATGTACGCTGCTAGCTTACTTCAACATTTTCCCTAGTGTTTGAAATTTTTACACATATACCAGCTCCTAGGAATTCAATGCCATTAGCATTGGACTGGCATAGGCCATGCATAGTACCAGAATTTTTAAAGCTACCTCTATCATAATTCAACGCTACCAGTGGCTGTTAATTTAACATTGAACACCAAATAAGTATGTTGGTCTCACATGGGGGGCGAAGGGGAGGGGGAAGGGGTTGAATTGCTTATTAATAAAAAAATGGTAATTTTTGCCTTTTAAAAATTATTCCCTTTCAGTTTTAAATATGAGAACAATATAAACAATTAAACAAATATAGCAATTAAATTGCGAAAATTAAAAAGATAGAGATTAGAGAATCAAGAAGCAATTTATAGTGGTTCCGCCTTATGTATCAGTCCACTCTTCCAGCTCCGAGCCGGGGACCTTATATCCTACGGGTTTATTCCACTCTATCCAATAAAATCAAATTACAAGCTTGTACAATCATCTCTACTTGATTCTCACAACTATCTTTTAGCTATAATCGATCTATAGAGTCTAAACTTGTAATTGAACTATCACTCAAGAAGGCAACAACACATTCCTTCTTTGACACAAGAAAAGGAGTAATACGTAAGTTTGTAATAAGAAAAGAAAATGCACAATTTAGTTTGTGAAAGACTTTTGTAAACAATAGAGGTTCTTTTTTTTTTTTTTTTTTAAAGGAGCATAATATAAGAAGTAGTGGAGAGTATTAGAGCTTTTGTAAATTGCTGCGTTTTTTTTTTTTTTTTTTTTTGTAAAAATAACATTGTTCTCTTTTTTTCTCTTTCTCAAAATCTTTGTCTTCTCTGTTTCTGACGTTCCAATGGCTGCTTGGAAGATGGATAAACTTTCCAAAAATCTCAGTTAAAATCTAAAGATCCTTATCCCTTTTTCAAATTTCAAAAGCTGATATGATCTTCAAAATTGGTTGCAAGATGTGGATAATCTTTTCCAAAAATCTCGGCTGAAGATCTTTTGTTCCTTATCTCTTTTTCAAATTTGAATTCTTTCGTTTCTTCAATTAGGTAGAAGATAAGATGAGATATGTTTCTTCCAGATATTATAGTGACATTTATCTTGATTTGAAATTTGAAAACCGAAACTGATTCATATAATATGATCTTCTTCTTCTTTATCTAAACCAAAAGTAGATAACATTCCGTTTTTTAACTCACAAATGGATCCCATAAAAATAGGTAAGAAATTGATTAATCATTGTCTTGAAACATTGTAGATATTGGAATAAGCTTGTCTGGAAGGAGAAAAACGTGCAGCAACTGTTCAAAAAAGTTCTTGTACTATTCATAAAGATTTCCATTGTTTATGAGCGAGAAACTTTGATAAAAACATTAAATCCCCTTGGATTAAACCAACCTAAGTGGAACAAAGAGTATATTACCCAAATAAACTCATTTACTTGGAGCTAGGCCTTCAATGTACTTAAATGTACTAAACTGGAATGAGTTTGGTTGAGTTTAGAAAGATGAACAGTAAAATCACATTAAAATAGGTTGCTGTAAAAAATTGTCGGTGACCCTCTGAATGATCCTCTGGACATTCCTCTGGATAACTTATTGAAACTTCCATCTTCATCTTTCTGATATATTCCCTCTAGGATATCTTCTGGATAATCTTTTGTATATTAGATAATAACTCGTGTTTTTTATTTTCACTTATACAACCTCTAGAGTATCCTCTGGATAATCTTCTGTATATATTTTAAAGACCCCTGATACTGTTCATTTTTTGCTGTCAAATGCTGTCAACCTTCTGTGATAACTTATGGATACCTGATACTATTCATTTTTCTTCTTTCTCTCTAACTTAAAACTATACACTTAATAAACTTGTTAGTAATTGTTTTACGCTTTTGTCATCATCAAAACCTATTTTAAGAGAATCTAACATTCTCTCCCTTTTTGATGATAATAAAACCCTTTTTTTAAACAAAAATCCATTTAAAGAATCATTGAAGATGATTTTGTTTTATTTTTGTTATATCATAATTCTCTCCCCTTTTTTGTTATCAGCAAAACATAAATTCAAAAGACAAGAACACTTTTCAAGTATGTAAGATAGTCCAAACATTAATATTTATGCACAAATTTTTCAGAATAATAGAAATTTTGACAAGAATAGTGCAAAATATATTTTAAAATGCAGATTTTTTTTAGCCCTAATGCAGATTTTTGTAGAAAAGAAAAAAAATGCAAAATATTTTTTTTGAAATGCAGAAAATTCATGAGTTGCAGAATCTGCATATAAATGCAAGAAATTGTAGAAAATTGCATATTTTGCTCATAAAATGCAGAAAATGAAGATTTTGTGTAGAAAAGTGCAGAAATTGCACAGAAAATTGCATAAATATCACTTAAATTGCAAAAAATTCACATGATGCCGAATTTTTGTAGAAATTGCAGAAAAAACAGGGAAAATTGCCGAATTGCAGAATTTTATTAAAAAGAGTGCAGAATTTGTCCTTTTAACATGCACATAACCAAAAATGCAAAGGAAAACAACTTCAATACATTTGTTCTATGTACTTATATTTGTTTCAAACATTTATCCCCTTTTTATTTAAAAAATAATAATCATCTTTCTAGAGAATTTTCTTTATCATTTATCCTCCCCCTTTATAATTTCTTTTAGAAACCATGCTCCCCCTTAATATGATACTAACTAATTTTATATTAATCAAAAACAAAAATATTTCAAGAATTTTTTTAGGATCATAAAGAGCAAAACATTAAAACATATGATGGAGTTGGAACAATAATACCAAACAATTAGTTGTTCTTTTTCTTCATGAGAGTCACATTTTTCTTTTTCTTTTTCTTTTTTTACCATTTGAGGCACTCACTTATCAAGTTCATATTCTTCTACTCATTGCCTCAATCCCTGAAATCACTAACAAACAAATTATATATTTTTACGAACCTAGATTAACTTGGGTCCTTTGAAAGACAAGCTTGTATTATCAATATGACTAGCTTGATGATTACTGAGCTTGTTTCTCTTATAATAGCAATATTTTTCTATATAACCAGGTTTGTTACAAAAGAAACAAGAATAAAAATTATAATTCTAATACCTATCATGTACCCGTTTCTTGTCATTTTGATTTGTATACCTTCTGGTACACCTTCTGATGTTGCTTCTATAGTACCCATTATATGGATACGTTTCTCTTTAGGATAACTTCTATTATAACTTCTGTTATTTCTAGCATAACTTCCTTTCACATAATTGTTACTTGATTCATTCATTTTATCAATACGCTTGGTACTAACAGCTTGTTTAGCCTTAACAAACATAGTTCTTTTAGATTCATTTGAACTAGAACCATGTTTATATCCTAAACAATGCTTTTCATTAGATAGTCTTTGTGAAGAAATCAACATGCTCAATTTTTTATCACTTTCATTGAATCTATTAAAGGTATTTTTTATTGACTTAGATAAATCATCTATTTTAACTTTCAAGACACCTATTTCATCCTTAAGGACATTATTTTCTTTTCTCAATTTATCAAGATCAACATGCATAGATTCATTTTCATGCTTTAATATATCATTCTCATTAGCAAGCAACAAATTAGTTTGTCTTAATGCCTCTTTTTCATTCTTAAGAGCTTTATTTTCCATATCTAGCTTTGATATTTTAGTATTAGCTTTATTCAGTGCTTTTGGAAGCTTTTTTATCTTAGCATAAACATCACTTTTAGATAATTTATCTTCAGATTTAGAATTTACCTGGGATGTGACCATAAGACATAGATTTTCTTCTTCCTCCTCTTAATCTATATCCTCTGGATTACTCTCTATATCATCTAGATCACTTCATGTAGCCAATAATGATCTATTTTTCTTCTTGAATTTGTCCATTTTCTTAATGAGAGTTAGACATTCATACTTAATATGACTTGGTTTCTTACACTCATAACATTGGATCTCCTTTTTCTCCTTTTTCTTCTCCTTTTCTTTGTAAATTTTTCCTACATCAAAATCTTCGTAACCAAATTTTTATACTAGTAAATTTCTTACCTTTCTTCTTCTTTAGAAATTGGTTTAGCTTTCTGGCCAAAATAGTTAAGTCTTCTTCTTCATCATTCTCACTTTCATGGATTCAACTTGATTAGCCACAACGTCTTTCGTTTTGAAAGCTATTCCTTTGGTACTACTTTCTTCTCCTTTAGCAGTCTTTTTTGTGAGATTCATATCATATTAACTTTTCCCTTAGTTGGCTAAGAGAAAGTTTATTGAGATCTTGAGCTTCTTCCATGGCGGTTTTCTTTGCATCCCATGAAGGTGGTAGTATCCTCAAGATTTTTCTCATGAGATCAGGATCAGGAAGTCTCTTCCCAAGAGATGCAAGTTCATTTGCTATTGTTGTAAACCTGTTAAAAACATCTTTAACGGATTCATTAGATTTAAATTTAAATAGCTCATACTGTTGAAGTAAAGCATTTATTTTGGTTTCTCTAATTGTATTGGTTGCTTCATATGTCTCACACAATCTGTCCCAGATTTCTTTAGCACTTCCACATGATGATATTAAGTAAAATTCTGATGGAGCAATGGTGGTCAACAACAGATTTTTTGCTTTGTTGTTCTTCTCAATGAACTTCTTCGTAAAGTCTGACAGGACTAAATTTCCATTCAAAGTAATTATATTGTCTCCCATGGAAATAACCTGCCATGAATCATAATCATTAGCTTTAATGTAAGTTTGCATTCGCATTATGAAAAATTTGAACCATCAAAGAAAGGAGCACCATTAATTGCAACAATGTTCTCAACCATATTAATTGAATCACTCAATTTAATAAAAGAGCCCACTCTGATACCAATTGTTGGTCCCACTTTAATAATCAAGAAGGGGGGGTTGAATTGATTATTAATAAAATAGTAACTTTTGCCTTTTAAAAATTATTCCTCTTCAATTTTAAATGTGCGAATAATATAAACAATTAAACAAATATAACAATTAAATTACGAAAATTAAAAAGATAGAGATTAGAGAATCAGGCAGCAATTTATAGTGGTTTCACCTTATGCATCAGTCCACTCTTCCAGCTCTGAGCCGGGGACCCCGTTATCCTATGGGTTTGTTCCACCATATCCAATAAAATCAAATTACAAGCTTATACAATCCTCTCTACTCGATTCTCACAGCTATCCTCTAGTTATAACCGATCTATAGAATCTAAACTTGTAATTGAACTATCACTCAAGAAGGCAACAGCACATTCCTTCTTTTACACAAGAAAAGGAGTAATAAGTAAGTTTACAATAAGAAAAGAAAATGCGCAATTTAGTTTATGAAAGACTTTTGTAAACAACAGAGGTTCTTTTTTTTTTTTTTGAAGGAGCATGAAATAAGAAGTAATGGAGAGTATTAGAGCTTTTGTAAATTGCTGCATTTTTTTTTTTTTTTTTGTAAAAATAACATTGTTCTCTTTTTTTCTCTTTCTCAAAATCTTTATCTTCTCTGTTTCTAATGTTCCAATGGCTGCTTGGAAGATGGATAAACTTTCCCAAAAATCTCGGTTAAAATCTAAAGATCCTTATCCCTTTTTCAAATTTCAAAAGCTGATGTGATCTTCAAAATTGGTTGCAAGATGTGGATAATCATTTCCAAAAGTTTCGGCTGAAATCTTTTGTTCCTTATCTCTTTTTCAAATTTGAATACTTCCATTTCTTCAATTGGGTAGAAGATAAGATGAGATATGTTTCTTCCAGATATTATGGTGACATTTATCTTGATTTGAAATTTGAAAACCGAAACTGATTCATATAATATGATCTTCTTCTTCTTTATCTAAACCAAAAGTAGATAACGTTCTCTTTTTGAACTCACAAATGAATCCCATAAAAATAGGTAAGAAATTGACTAATCATTGTCTTGAAACATTGTAGATACTGGAATAAGCTTGTCTGGAAGGAGAAAAACGTTCAACAGCTGTTCAAAGAAGTTCTTGTACTGTTCATGAAGATTTCCATTGTTGATGAGCAAGAAACTTTGATAAAAACATTAAATCCTCTTGCATTAAACCAACTTAAATGGAACAAATGAGTATATTATCCAAATAAACTCATTTACTCGGAGCTAGGCCTTCAATGTACTTAAATGTATTGAACTGGAATGAGTTTGGTTGAGTTTAAGAAGATGAGTAGTAAAATCACCTTGAAACAGGTTGTTGTCAAAAATTGCAAGTGACCATCTGGATGATCCTCTGGACATTCTGTAAACCCCGGTTTTCCTAGTAACCAAGTAAACTTCGGAAATTGAAAACCAAAACCTAGACCGGATTAGTTTAAGCTTGAAAAGGAAACCTAGGAACCCTGGATCCGACTTTTCTTCGATTTCAACTAAAAGAATTTTTGTAAAATAGATTAATGTGGAATATTTTTTTAAAGTATATTTCAAACCATAAAAAGTTTTGATTTCGAAAAATTTTCTATTCTGGGCCTTCTCGAGCTCCATTACAGAAAAGCGAGCCCCGGACTAGAAATTCAGAAAAATATTCTGGAATACTCTTTAGAACCGAAATTTTATAAGGATTTCAAAAATATACGTTTTATAATTTTTCGGGTTATAAAAATTACAGTTATAGCCTTTTTACCCGTATTTTCTTTACTACCGGTAAAGTAAATGTCTTGTCTACTATTTATTACTATTCACAAGTACAACCTACTATACACACAACACATACCCTAGTCTTACATCCTTACAAACACTCCATTACATTTTCTTTTCCAAGAAAAGTTTGTCTCTTAAGAATTATTACAATTTAAGATATATTATTACATAAATTACAAAACAAATAAAATCAAACTCTCTCCCTCTCTTATTCACCCTAGAATCGACGCACCCTCCCCCTCTTTGCCTCAAATTGTTTTATTTTATTTCATTTCATAATGCAAACAAACCCTAATTTCACTTAATATAAATAGTCTTTTACTTGTCACTCTCCTTCATTTTACTTCATTTGTTTCAAAGCTCACAAAAACCCTCTCTTTCCCTCCTTGTGCCGTGAGCTTCACCACCATCACACACATACACACAAGCTTCATTTCTCATCTATTTCAAGCTTTATTGATGAATCCTAAGCCTTTCTACCATTTAATCTTGTAATGACAAGATTATTCATGAGTATTTTCACTTTAAGTCCTCATGAGCATTTGCTAAGGACAAGAAAATACTAATACATGAATCTCAAGCAATCACAAGAGTAGTTTTGTGTTTGATTAAGTTTTTGTTGAAATATCTCCATGTTCATGCATGTAGAAGCAGAGTAAAGTAGAGATATTGCATAAAAATCTATGTTCATACTTTTAAACTTTATTTCATACATCATAAGTAGTAGATCTAGCTTTTAGATGCTTATACCATACTTGACATTTATGATCTTATGGATAATTTATGTTTTCATGCATTAATGCTCATAAAGGCTTTGTTTTGTGTATATAGATGTTGTATTTGGTAGATCCTTAGGCAAATAAAATAAGAAACTTAAAAAGGAAAAGTTTTGTTTGAAATGTTGAAACAAAAATTCGTATGATTTCAAAGCCATATTTTAAAAACCCTTTTATCAACTCTATAACTCATGTTTTATGTGAAAAATGAAGGATATAGGTAATAGATATCATTGAGCAATGATTTTTATAAGTTGAAATGAGTTTTGATGAGATTAATGTGTAAAACAAAGGGTAGAAACAATATAGAAGATGTTGAGTTACTAATTAAGAGATAGGTATAGTAAAGTCTTAAATTTTAATGCATTAAATAGTTTTTCCCAAAAAAATCATTCAAAAATTTAATTTCTAAAAATTCGGATTTTTGAATAAATCCTATTTAAAAACATATTTACAAAGTGTAAGATGCAAATTTTTATGTAGAAATGAAGGCTTAAGTAATAGGTATAATGAAGACTCAATTTGAACAAAGATAATTTCATTTTCTTAAGAAAATAAATCCAAAATAAAGGGTATGGTCAAAGTTAAGAAACTAGTTCTCTTGAAAGTAAATAGTCATGGAGTTTTACAAATAAAAAGTTTCTTAAATTTCCTTTGAGTAAATAATGTCAAGAGCATGCATGCATCAAGTTCATAACATGCCATTCACGATAGGAAATCATCAATATCGCATGTATGGTTGATCTAATGTTAGGAACATCACAAACATTCCTAAAACTATTTTTCGAAATTGAAAATTTCAACCGATCAGAACTGATCAGATTATTTCGTAACCTAAACATTTTTGAAACTTGAAATTAATGTTAGGAATAGATAGATCTTTTGAAGTAGATAGAAATCGGTAGATAATATGCTCGATTCCGAGTTAAAATGAGTTAGATATGGTCATTTGAAGTTAGGACTATAACTTATGCGAAAATTGATGAACTTAGTAAACAGAATTGTTTAGTTAATAGAACCTTATAAGAAATACTTATTCCGGGTATTTCTTGTACTTAGGTGATTTGGAGGATGGATTTCCACTCCCCGATGACTACTACGACTAGTGGATTTCTCTCCATGGCCGAGTGAGTTCATTTCTTAAATAGTTGTGCTCATGTATGTACTTGTAATCATAGTGACATTAGAATTAAGAAAAGATAAAACTATTATGAGTTGTGATTAAATCTTGGTTGAATGAATAATAAGTGTATCGAAACGAGACTTGTTGTAAAATCATTGTATGAGCTAGTGTAGACTTGGATTGTCTGAAATTCTCTACGATCGCATTTAATCTACATAATTAACATGCCATGATTATATGGATAAACTATACATGCATATCACGTAGTGAGTCACATTGCATTAGCTAATATTCCTTTGGTGGAACAAAAGTATATTAGCGAAAGGCGAGGGGGCCTATGTTAACATTAAGGATATGAGATCGCTTAAGTTAACGGATGTGGGGTAGGCACATAAAACTACTACAATAAAACAACAGAGGTTGTATAACTAAGAGAAAGAGATCGGGATTATGGTTGCATGACTTATGGACCACCCACTCAAAATTGGAATGTATGGTTGCATGTCTTATGGACCATCCTAACCCCGAATGGAGGGCGTAAATCCATTCACGTATGGCTCCCGAAAAGTCATATCCTCATGTGCTTGTGCATTTTATATGGTTGTTAATAACTTGTCTGTTATATACTGTTGTTGAGTATTAAATATTTGAAAATGAATCTTACTAAGCCTGTTAGCTTACACCCCGATAGTTTTGTTGTGGTATGCCCATTTTTTGTTGCTCCGAGAGAACATTTTTCACAGGGTTATCTTTTAGATGAGGGAGCTTTTGAAGAAGTCGAGACCTAGCTAGAGGCATGGACTTCTAGGAAAATCTCTTGAACATAAACCCTGATGTTTATAATATGGTTTTAGACTGGATAGACTTCTATTATTTTGGCGAGGGTATGCCCCCTTGACTTTTATAAAGACTTAACTTATTTATCTTGTTGTGATTTGTATTATTAATGCTAGTGTATGCCGTCTTAAGACTATTTGATTCAAAGTGTGATCCTAAAAATTGTGCAAGTACATCTTATACCCGATATGTAAACTTAAGGGATGACTAAGGATGTCATACATTAGTTTAAATATTAAGTGTGGTGGACTGTCGCGTTTTGGGTATCCTGTGGGGCGTGACACATTCCTTTAGATAACTTATTGAAACTTCCATCTTCATCTTTCTGATATATACTCTCTAAAATATCTTCTGGATAGTCTTCTGTATATTAGATAATAACTCGTGTTTTTTTTATTTTCATTGATACAACCTTCTGGAGCATTCTGTAGATAATCTTATGTATATATTTCAAAGACCCTTGATACTGTTCATTTTTTGTTGTCAAATGTTGTCAACCTTCTGTGATAACTTCTAGATACCTGATACTATTCATTTTTCTTCTTTCTCTCTAACTTAAAAATATACACTTAATAAGCTTGTTAGTAATATTTTTACGCTTTTGTTATCATCATAACCTATTTTAAGAGAATCTAACAATGTACGATGCCGGCATACATTTTGAAACAACCGATGTACATTGTGATGAATCAAATTCCAATCTTTCTTCTACAAGATGCCCGACGATTGTTTTGACAGATTATCATCTTTCTTCATATACCATTCCATCAAATCTGAAAAGAGAGAGTTGTTTTGTTATTTCCAAAACCCTAGATGAATGGCTAAGTTTGTATTTTCTAACCAAAGGATTATCATACGTTTGGTTCTTCAAGGATTGTGAGATCTAAATGATTTGTTTTGCTTTGATCTTTTGTTTTGAATATTTATATATCTTCTGTTTGTCCTGTTATTGTTATCTTGTTTGATTGATGCAAACTAGGGCTTGTTTGTTTGATTAGCAAGGTAATTTCTGCCAATTAAAATATCAAATCTGTAATTTTTTTATTGTTCTAATGTTTGTGGTACAATAATATGATTGATTATGAGATAGGTAATTGATTGTGTTATGAAGATATATAATCTGGTTTAAATAGATCATGATATTGATTTGTTCACCTAAATTAGTGATCTCTCTTATTCTTAATGTTGTTGATAGATTAAATCCTAAGAACTTGTTTAGGGTTGTTTAATTGATAAAGGAAATAATCAAAGAGCTTGTTTTGGTTATCGATAAAGTAAGGAAAGATAGGTTGTTAGAGCTTGTTAATAACCATAACCAGTTTATCCAAGATAAAGAATGAAAATTTTTGCATAAATGATAAATCCTGTAAACTGGGCTGTGATAATACCATTACTAAGGAACTCTTTGATATTGATTCATACTTTGTAATTTGTTTCCTTGCTTTAGATATAATTAGTTTTCTTTATTTCACGAACCCCCCTTCTTCTCTTCTTATACGACCCTGCCTACTACTATATACAAATCCTTAGAGTAAGAATTTATATTTGTTGGATTTGACACCCACCACTTACCAATTTATAACTCTCCACGTGGTGAAGCAAAACTTTAATACCAAAATGATACGAATAAGATGTGTCAAAATTACACAGTTGAATTATTAAGATTTAATATATATTTTTGGATTTTTGATTTATATAAAACAAGAAAGTAAAGGATATAAACAATCAATCATTGTATATGATGCACCAAGAAAAGAATTGGACTAATTGTTTCACTTGATCAATATGACGCATGATAAAAAGAAATAATAAAGAATAATCTTGAGGAAAAACTCAATATTACTTAATAGGTTTTGGAAACAATTTCAAGAAATCTAACAAGGCAATTGATCTCAATCAATGACAAAAAAAGGTTAAAGCTTCTACTAACTAACCCTAAGTTTCTTTATATACTCCCATAAGTTGGGCAAGGTCAAATACAGAACATAAAAAAGTCAAACAAATAAAATAGGAAAGTAGAATTAAACTTCGAAAACAGAGCATGCCATTATGTTGTGGATCATGGTCGTAACTCAGGCCATGATCTCCTTGGACTCAAATTTTCTCTCCTTTCTTCATGCAAATTGCAATCATTGTTAAGCATGTCACAGCCAAATCATAGGCATGACAATGCTTGTGATCTCCACTGTGTTTATAATTATTTGAAAACGATGTATTTACGTGCTTCATCACAGGCAGCATGGGAGTGTTATCTCCATCACAGCTAGCATCACAGCCGTAGCAACGAGGGTAATTTGTTTAGGAACTTGATTCCTATCACTTAAGCTCTACAACTATTCCAAGTTCCTTTCTTGCTAACTAAGAAGAGCGTCAATTGTTGTGATACACTTGATATTTTTGAGTCAAGCTCAATTGTTCCGAGCTAAATTGAACAGAAAGTAGTTATACTTTATTAAAAGTTATCGAATCAACCTGTAGAAGACGATCTTTAGCAACTTTTAATTTTATTTTACATTGTCGTTTCATGTACTAGATCAAATTCTTTTTAGGCTCAAACCTGTTCTACATTTTACATAGAGACTACTCCACTCTTCCATACACCCACCCACACCTTGTCACTGCTTATTTCTTGTCCAACGCACAAACATATTAGACCCACATGAAATTATATATCATTTTGTTCATCATCATATGCACAAACACTATAAGAAATTTAATTTATTAGGGAAAACCATTTAGAGCAATTGGATTGAATCCGAACCAAAATGTAATTATGGGCGGCACATCATCTTGAAAATTGATGTAATATACGTAATTGATGGGCGGGCTACCCATTGGCCACAGGCAAGCCTGGAAAATATGTACCCAATAGGCAAGCAACTTAACAAATCCAACTTTGACTAGCTTTTATTGGGTGAATGGTGAAATCCCATGGCTTCTTGACTCGGCCAACCAAACATATTTTGAATCATAATGGTAAAGTACTAAATATAAAAGTTTAATTACAAAAATAAATTTACCAGAAGACTAACAAAATAATTAGAGCAATGCTTGTTGACATAGACAAACTTGATAAAACTGTTTAATCGATTAGACTGAATAAACAATGTATACATAAATTATACAACCTTTAATAATGATTAATCCTTATAGCTTGAAGAAATTTAATATAATTCTGGATGATCGAGATATGCAAGTAAAGTTATTTTAAATTTAAATATCAACAAGTTGACATTGGCCCTGAGCAATGCTTGACCAGGGAATCAAAATACTTGAGCCTAATTAACATAGATTCCGGCCGCCGCCCAATAATCACTTCTATTACTTAAATAATCTCTAGCATACTGGACCACCATTCAAAATATTGAGCCAAAACTGAAACAAAAATTATGGAAGTAAAATGAGCTTTGTTACAGATCATGACCAACAAAGCATGATTAGAATTAACAATGCAGTTGCTGCGAAAAGCCAAAAAATGATTCACTCCTACTAATATGCCACGAACCCCGATGAACTATGGGTGAGTAACAATATTTTTTAAACCAATGGTGGTAATAATAGATAGGTTTTATAAAACTATTCACATACTCAAATTTTATTGACACTTGTACTAATAGTTAACTCACGGACATGTTAGTACTATTTATGTTTTTCTCAATTTAGTACTATTGATGTTTTTCTCGAGAAAACCAGTTTTGCATTTTCATTCTGATGGGCTTTCTCAGGACAATCTTGGCGTCATGTCATATATAATGTTTCGAAGTGAAACAACACTATTCTGCATGAGACAAAAATGATAGATACATATTGATCCTACTTACAGGTTCCCTCAAACTCATATTTACCAACTAGAAGCAAGAGCTCTTCTTCAATGCCGGGCTGTACTCTCTTTGACAGCATCGATTACCATCACCTCAACCAGAAAATCTGCATAAACTGGCCTGTGGTCAGAGAATCTAGACTCCCCTCGAACATACTTAAGTTGTTGCATCCCATTTCCATGCCAAAGTATTCTGTCGCACCTGAATTTGTGTTCAGACATCAGATGTTCGTGTTAGTTGTTGCATAGGACGTTTCAGATACAGAAAAATTTTTATCCCCTTTTTCGAAAAAACAACAATCTCTTCCTGGGAATATATAGTGTACAGAAGTCATACCATGCTGGAGTTCTCCTTTTATGTTTTGATTTGTTGTTCTCTCCAGCATAAACATCTGAGTTGTATGAGTACTTGTATGTAGGTGGGAATTTGATCCTCGCCTCTTTCCATCCCTTGAATACTCGCCCTGCGTCCCTTTCGATCTTAAGCTATAATCAACAATTTGGACCAAATAATGGTTAGATCAACTCAACAATGCAGCCTCAATTTCGACAGACAACATTCATCACTTATTAACATTTAATACATCCTGCATTATAAGGATTCGTAAGAACAGACTTCATTATGATCTAAATTTTGCATTTAAAATTGCATCTAAGGCAATTACAGGTATGCACAGACGCTCAAAACTAACAAATTTGATAATTGATCGAATATTTTCCCTGTTGGGGTAAGTTCTTCATCTATTGATATGCCTTGCAAAGGCTGATTAGGGGATATATCAAAGCTTTTTACCTGATCTTTGTTGAGAAGAGCATTCCAGTTATCCTCTTGCATAAGCTTTCTTGTTTCTACATAGCTTAGGGCTATCCGGTAGTTCAAGTCTCCTAACCATATGATGCGGCTACAATATTATTGTTTTCTTGTAAGAATTTAAGTCAATACATATAAATACTTAAAGCACTTCTTAAAATGTCAAATTGGGTTAGGCTAAAGACATGATATGGGGTGCTCACTCATGTTCTAGGATTTTCACCGCCATCCTACTGTTAGCTGTCCTGCAAATCTTACGGAATTGGGTGTGTCTTAGTATCTCTATAACATCCAAGTTTCTTCGAAGCTCGTCTCCTTCTTTTTCTCCGGATGCTAAATGACTGCAGACAAAGCGCTTGTCTGGTGTATTGACATGCTGACAGATATACACCCCTGCAGATAAATAACCATAGAAGACATGGCTTGTTTCATCAAGCTCCAACATGAAACATAAGCAAAATGTAAAGAACAGCATGTGAAAGAGAAGTAGTGAGTTTGCCTTGTTTCCAAGATATCCCATAACACCCCGACCGATGCAGGAGGTTCTCACATGTCCCACATATTGAATAAGCTCTGTCCTTGCCCAAACTGTAAGAAAAATTCCCACCATTTGTTTACCTGCTATCATGCTGTATTTCATCTGGCTGTTACTCATTATATTTGAAACTTCTGCTGGATCAAAACTGTTAAACCCATCATCATCGTCTTCGGAAGAAAAGTCATCTTCATTTATATTTGAAGGTTGGCATGGAAAGCAAAAATCCCGGCTGGTTTTCCTCTCTAATTCGTATTTGCAATTGCAAGCTTTGAGTCTTCTGCGCTTTCTGTTCTAAAAGTCTTACTAATCCTCTTAAGGGAGGGCTTCACAAAGAATGGTGAATTACTAAGGGCATTTGCATGCTTCAATCCTCGATGAGTCACACTTGGAGGACGGTTTAGTGAGTGGTTTATTAGCGCAAGCCATTTCACTGCAGGTTCATTATCTTCGATAACCAGAACATTACCGGCATTCAAGGGAACTATTTCCTGGAAACTGACAATATCCAGTTCACAAAATCAGAACACACCAATGCGTGTAGAGTATAGCCAAGTTTACAAACTCTTGCTTGTCTCAGGAATTCCCAGAACTAAAAAGTTTCCATTTCTTATTGGATCCTTTAAAGACCACTTAATATGCTTCATCAAAACAGGTTTATAGTGATGATAGAATACCCACCGTTATGTCTGGTTTTGAGATGTGTGAATAATCTAATTGATTGTGTACTGCTAAGGACCATCAAGACCAAGAACACTGAAAAAAGAAGCAGAAAAGCTGATACATCCCAGTTTCAGCCTACAACTATGCCTTAGCTTTATAGTGCAAAGCAATAGTACTTCATGATTAGATAGATGTATGCATAAGAAAAATTGATAGGTAAGGTAGTGCTGGTATATTAGAGAGCCACCAAAAGAAAACATACCCCAAGACATATATATCTGATGGTTCGTCCAAACGGAGAAAATCGTCCAAAGCCAGTCCTTCACGAGGTGATTTCCCCCAACATTCCATGTCGCTACAAATATGCTGAAAAGCATGGAACAATTAGGCTGAACTCATCAAAAAGAGTACATACAATACGAGCTGTTAAAAGAAGAAAGATTTGAAAGACATAATATTCTCTGCATACCGCAACGTTTTAGCTTGTTGATTGCATCCCATATCACTGAAACCTGTGCTGTGGAGTGTTGGAACTGGTTGTTCTATAGCAGATAACAAAGTTGAGGGACAAAATAAAACATATATTAGGGAATAAAGAAGGCTATGCAAAGCAATGGAGGAAGCTGAAGCGAAGGAATAAATCTGAAGGAATAAGTTTTGGTGACAGCTAGGTAGCAGATAATGCCTTTTCTCTCCACAAACATGAAATCATTAAATTTATAGCTAAAAGTTGAAAACAAAAGCCAATCAAATAAGCAGCCCTTTGTAAATTCCCCTTTTTCCCCCCATGGGTAATATGAGAGGAGGACAAAGAAAATTCGTGCCGTTAAACTAGCATAAGACATGAAAATGAATATATTCTTACAGAATTGCAATTCAAATCTGATACTTCTCCCTCGTATATTCCTTCTTATCCTATTAACTATCAACAGTAGGTTTCATCTTTCATATGCTTCATGAACCAAATGATCAAATTCAGGAAATGAATCAACAAGCTGAGTAAATCTGCTGACAATAATTAAATGTTGGACCAGAACAGAACAATAATGGTCCTATGTGGTAAGACATTATAAACAACAAAGGATTCATGAGCAAACGGTATGAAGAACTCACCTGATATTTCACACGAGTCTCTACTCATCTTCCTCTCATCATTCGGCCCAGCACATATAACTTTCTCAATGAAAGACTGAAAAGAACAATAACCCAATTCGCGAAATTGGTACAACATTTGTCAAACATCGTATAAATATTCAAAATATTTGAGAGACACGAATGACATAGAAAGAGATCATATTGGCTAAAAATAAAATAAAAAAAAAAGGAAACCTTCTTCTTGTCTTCATCCATCAGCATCACAACAGAAACTGCAGATCAAGATATCAATTAGCAATGACCCTAAAACATTGGCCGCAAACAAACGTATGAATTGCAATTGAAGGAAACAAGGTATCCTAAACCAAGGTTCCTGACAAAAAAAAATTGCTCTTCTCATGAAAAATTCATGTATCCCTCAACAAAAATACGATAAATCTTGACCAACTTGAATTTCTTCACGAAGAGATATGGGACAATTCATTCGTAATTTTGGAGCAACCCTTGTATAAATTTCTTCATACCCAATTTTACTTTTTCTGAATATGGAAGCTATCTCTTATATTAAATACGCAAAATTTTCCATATTAATTATAAAGGTTGTTACCCAATTATACTAATTACTTCAATATAGCTAATTCAAAACGCAAGGACAACATAGCAGAAGGCTTTTACAGCAAAAGAAAAAAAAATTATACGTAAAGAAAAAAAAAAAACTGGATGTCGGAATCCACAAAAAAAAAAAAAAAAGGTCTTGTTATCACATAAAACAAACGCTGTAAACATATAGACATGTACAAGGATATTAACTGTATGCAGACGTGCAAGTAGATTAAAAAAATAATAAAATAAAGGATCTAAGTGGGGGGTTGTTGACAAGAGAATCTACACAGTGTTTTCTTGGGAGTTCTTTTTGGAGAGTCAATCTGTTAATTCTCTCTGAAGAAGAAGTTCTTTTTTCAGAACTTTTTGTACGCATTATTTCGGGCATAGATTAATATTGGCTTTCCCAGAAAGAGAAAAGAGTAGGACTCGCACAACATTGGAATCTAAACTAGTAGATATGTGTCGATACATATTTATGTGAGGAAGTGGAGCCCATGTTTCCTCGCGAGAGAAAAGTAAGCCATTGTGGAATGCCAAAACTTGTGAGAAGACTCCATTCTTTAGCCTCAGGTTCTGGTTGGATTGTTTTATTTTAATTTATATTTTATTTATATTTAAAATTTATTTATATATGATCTGTTTATAAGAAAAATATATATTTTTCAATTGTATTTATTTTTTTTTATAAATATCTATTTGAAAACGATAAAAATAAAATATTAATAAGAATAAGATGAAACAAATAAACCCTTAGTTTTTAGTGACATTGCGATTTGCTCCAACTAAAGATCTACAAACAATTTCAATATCGGAGATAGTGGCATTATATTTAAATTTTTGGAATAATGTAAAAAATAATATATTAACTTTGTAAAAAATTCAATCAGGTACTTGAAGTTTGGTTTTTAAAAATTTAATATCTATACATTCTTTTTATATGAAGTTTGGTTTTGAATAATTTGATACTCAAAATAAGTTTTCATATATATTTTTCCTATCTAAAGCAAGTTCAATCAATAAGAAAAATGCACACAAAAACCTACTTCAAGTATGAAAGTGTTCAAAACTAAACTTTAGGTACCTAATTGTTTAAAACCAAATTTCATGTACCTAATTAAACTTTTTGTAAAATTTTAGGTATCATTTTTTACATTAGCTGTTAATTTTTTTATAATTTAATATCTTTATCTTTAGAATCTAGTAAACTAAGCTTATACTTTCAAAATATGTGTGATTTAGTATCTTCGTTAAATAATATTTGACAAATTTTTATTATGATGATGGAATAATAACATAAACTTGGCCATAAATCACTAAAATCTAAAGATATGCTACTAAATTGCAAAAAAAAATATCAAAAATTGAAAGTATAAACACTTATATACAATCATTCTATCATTAAAATAAACATTCATCAAAATTTTTAATAAAAATAAATATTATTTAATAAATGTACTGAATCGCACATACTTTAAAAATATAGGTACCAACTTACAAAAATTTAAAGATGAAATATTAAATTGCTAAAAATTAAGAGTACATGCTCCTGCTGCCATTATCCCAAATATGTGACATCATATGATCATCTAACCCATTCTTTGAAAATTGTAACCCTGCTATATTATGTGAATATATATGTGTATTATTGGATAGTACACTCACATTTAGGGTCACAAACGAGTCAAACTAAGCTAAGTTTTTTAGGGTTGAGTTCAGCATGTTTAACAAATTAATGAGCTCAAGTCAAATCATGCTTTAAAGAGCTTGAAAAGTATAGGTTTAAACTTGAGAGCTCGAGCTCATTAAAAATGTGTGAGCTCAAGCTCAACTTGTCAGGCTCATTATCATTTACATCTATCTTTTGTTTGAATCTGGTAGAGACTAGATATGAGAAATCTAGATTTAGACTTCAATGACAATCGGCCAAGAAAGAAAAATGTTGTTAGTAGCACGGGTTTACACTTGGCATGGCCACTTCGATGTTAAGTTAGTAATCATATTGAGGCAAGCAAATTATAAGTCTAGGGAAGGATGTTTGTGATATTACCCATCCCTTTGAGGGGAAGGAGTACTTCTAGTTGGTTGATTCCTAGTGATTGGAAGCTCCATAGGATCATAGGACAATAAGCGAGTAGTCAATTGGATATTGTAGTGGAAGTAGGGGACCTACTAATCCACTTTCAAACATGTTAAGTCCAATTGAGAATAATATATCAGACGGAAATCGACTATTGAAGGAGTTGATTGGATACCAAGTTGGAGCAAAGGATGTTCGAGCAATCCTCTAGCCATTGTTGTGTGGGTAAGACCCAAACCTAAGTGGTCGTCCCAATTAGTTCGTGGATGTTGGACTCGGTTTAGGAGGTTCTTTTTCCATATTAAACCATCAACAACTATATTAATAATTCTATTTATAATATTATATTAATATGAATGATTATATATAATATTATATTAATATATTAACGCAAATAATTACAAATAATAAAATAATATTATTGCTCACAAGTCTGTTCGCAAGACTAAGAAAAGCGTTTTTTTAACTAAATAAACTTCATTGTGATATTTTTTTATATAATATTATTTTATATTTTTATTTTTACTAGAAAGTGCTAAAAATTTCTCTTTTATGCCAAAATTTGAGTGAATCCAGAACACTTATAGAGATATCAATTATAATATTAGCGGATATCCACTTGCGTTATAATTACAAATGCTTAATAAATAGCAATATTAACTGACTAAATTATATAAGTCAATTTCGTATATTAAATACTGATAACAGTAAAACGTCAAGCAGTGCTAATGCCTTAAAAATTATTGATATCTTTTACAGTAAGTATCTCCTTAGGTGGTCATATATATAAAAAGATTTAAAAAAAAAAAACAGTGGAGAAAATTTATTTAAAGTGTTGTATAAATGCACCTACTTTTCCTTTCTTAAATTTAAATAAAAATATATAGTTTAAAGTAATTCCAATATATTATTAATTTGCTTAATTATTTACCTTTTTTTTTTTTAAAGATCAAACATCATAGTATATGTATAGATGCCAACTAATATGTTATATGAAATGTCTTGTCATTTACTCTACTCTTATTGGCAATTTTGTCTCAAAGTGAAAGATGACGACGCCTTATCTTATCTTCTGGACATGGCTTTAAAATTATTTCAAAACTCATATGCAAGCTGGCCTTTAAGGGCCCAAGGGGAGACCCAAAAAAAAAAAAAAAAGGAAAAAGACCACACACACACACACTATCAAGGTGGGATAATGTATTTTAGGTTCATGTCTTTCTATCAATAATTTAAAGAATGTAGATATGAAGGATGATAATACAGACCAAACGTTGATCTTATTATGCGCCTTGTTGTTGTTGTTATTATTGGTTTTTACTCAAGGCTTTAGAAAGAACTTGATCTATAGTTAGAATCAGAGAGTTTGTTGCTGGACAATGTCAAGAGTAATATGTTGAACAGTGACCAATTAAACAGCGAGATAGGATCCATAAGCGGTGAATTTTGTGTTAGTTAATGAGGATTAATGGTTTTCCAATTAAATTGAGGAAGTAGTTTCAAAGGTATGCTGTGATCATCTTTCATTTCAGACGAAAATGCTAAATAAGAGTATCTAATGATTTAGAATTGAGGCATGTTTAGGATGATAAGGATAAAGTGAATTTTGGCATAATGATAACTAAGATTTGATGTTATAGTTTTGATAGATAAAAGGTGCTAGGTTGTTTATGGGTTGGCCCACTTTATTTGTTCAGCCCACTCTTTTTACTACACTAATCCTCTATTATACTCACTTTTTCTGTAGCTCCTTCTCGACAATTCCACCTAGGGTTTCAGGTAAAGCTCTAACCCTCTTTATTGTTATCTTTCTTTAACTTTCTCTACAATTACTTCACTACTATTAACAGGTTTGTGATTATTGTGTTTGCGAGGTTCTTCTATTTGAAATCCATGAACAAGAAACATAAAGCTAGTGTTTCAAGCACAGTAGGACTCCTCAAAAACGCTAGAAATGTCAAGGAGGATGATCTTCCTTTTCTCTTTCTTTTTGTATTTATATTCTTTGTTCTTTGACTATTACAGTAGTTGTATAAGTAGTTTGTACAGTTGATAACAAATATCTATTACAATAGCTAACTAGTCAATAATATTTAGTTAGATCTTGTTATTTCTAACTAAAAACAAAGTCATTATACTTCTTTGGTGTTTTTGTTTGCCTCGTACTATGTCGTGTAACAATTTTCTCCCCCTTTGGAAAAACAAACTCACCTGTAAGGTTGTAGCCAACATAAACCTAAGAAAAAATTTCAAAATCTTCCCAACTTGCATACTCTAGTGGTAAACTCCACCACTACACTAAGATGTGTTGTTTCCCTAGAATCTACAACAGACAAGGGTTTCAATAATGGATGATTATCAATAGCTCCTATATGCAACTCTAGTGATGGAATATTAGAACCATAGGTCTTCTTTATAACAAAAACATGAAATACATCATGGGTTTTAGAATTGGTAGGAAGCTTGACCTTATAGGCACATGATCTAATCCTATAAAGCATCCAAAATGGACCATAATATTGTTTGGCCAACTAATGAAAAACATTTGATAAAGACATCAGCTTGTAAGTTTTGAGCTTCACCATGACCAATTCCCTTTCCTCAAAGGTAACATCAGTATGATGTTTATTCATAACAAGCTTCATCTTTGCCAATGCTTGCCCAAGATTTTGTTTAGTGACTCTAAAATCTCATACTGAGTCAATAACTTAATATCCATAGCATCCAATTTAGAAGTACCGTGGATATAAGCTGGTACAATAAGGAGGAATTCTTCCATACGTAACCTTAAATGGTGTTGTCTTAGCTCATTCATGATAGGAACAATTGTAGGCAAGTTCTACCATGGTAAAAATTTAACCACTGATGTGGTTGTTCCTGTCATAAAACATCTCAAGTATTGTTGTAAAGTTCGATTCATCACCTCAGTTCTAACTATCGAGCTAGGGATGATAAGTTAAACCTATGCACAATTTCGTGCCACTAAGTTGAAAAGCTCTTTCCAAAATCGACTCATGAAAATCGGATCTCTATTTGATACAATATTTCGAGGTGTACCATGCAATTTAATTACCATATTGAGACACAAACCTATAACTTTTGTAGTTGGAAAATGTTCATCTAATGATCTACGATGACAATACTTGGACAATCTATCTATTATTACTAGAATGACTATGAACCCTTATGCTTTAGGAAAATGGGTCACAAAATCCATGCTAATGTCTTCCCAAACACGTTCTAGTACAAGCAGTGGAGTTAACAAGGTGACTTTGTTGTATTTCACTTGCTGACACACTAAATAGCTCCAAACAAAATACTCCACATCCTTTCTAAGACATTCCCAAAAAAATTAATAGAAATCCTCTTATGGGTCTTCAATAAATCGAAGATCAACTAAAGAATTATATGATACTCTCTCAAAATCAAAGGCACTACTGATGATTCACAAACTATAAACAATTTACAATGATTATAAGGTAGATCATTCTTCCACACTAGAGAGCATTCAATATACAATCACTTATTAAGGTCAGAAATCACATGCTAAAAAGCAAGAATGGACTCATACTCCTATTTTAGAATATCAATAAATGTAAAACAAGGAGCAAGCCATCCAAAATATTGTCCTTTACCCCTATGTTGTTTAGAAAGCACATCAGCAACAATGTTATCTTTTTCCAGCCTTGTAACATACAGTATAATCATATCCAATCAATTTGGGAAGATATTTCTGCTGCTTTGGAGTTTAAATTACGTGAGATAAAATCTTTCAAACTCCTATGATCTGTCCGTATAAGAAAATGAGTCCCAAATATTGTCTCCATTTTCACACTGCTTCAACAATCCCAAATAATTCCCATACAGATACTGATGCCTTTCCTCAATGTAAAGGAAATTTCTTATTAAAGTAAGAAATAGAATGTTCTTTTTGTAATAAAATTACTCCAATAGTTGTACCCAATGCATCAGTTTCAATCACAAATTGCTTAGCAAAATTATGCAATATGAGAATTAGCACTTGTAACAAAGCTACCTTCAGTACATTAAATGCCTGAAATGCTTAATTAGACCACACAAAATTACCATTTTAGAGCAAAAAGGTTAAAGGACTTGCAATTGTAACATATCCTTTGATAGGGGTCATTTACTCTATTAAATTCGGGATGAATTATGTTTAATTTTGCTTTAAATATGCTTAAAGTTGAGGAATATGGTATTTAATGCTTTAATATGTTCATTTCATGTGATTAAGGACAAATTCTCAATACTTAGGTGAAGAAAAATCATTTGGAGTAAAAATGGCTTATCACCATTCTCATCACGCCTATTACGAAGGAGGTTGTCTTCGTAGATTTGATTTTTAGACTCATCATCACCTTCATTACGCCTGTTACAAGGATGGTGATCTCCATCACCACCCTCATCACAACAATTACAAAGGGGGTGATCGCCATGACCACCCTCATCAGTGGTGGTGACAAAGATGGTAATTTACGCTGACTTAGTTGTTTTGCTCGTCACTATCTCATCACACCCATGACGAAGGGGGTAATCTCTGTTGATTTCATTTTTAGGCCTATCATCCCCGAGTCATGGCCGTGATGAATCCGTTGTTTCTACATCAAATGAAAAATAAACTGTTTCTTAAAGAGACGTGAAGACCAATTGGCACAAGGAAATGATGCCATTTATGTCTAATCACTTGGGAACTATAAATACAAGACCCATACATCACATTAGGGGATCCGAATCATTTTGTACACACCAAAATAATATAACTTAGTTTTCTTTGTAACATTGTACATGTTCATAGTTCTTGTTTATATTGTGGCATTTTGTAAAGTACTCCATGGAGATTCTTGAGAGAGAAGGAAGAGAAGACAAAGTGTTGTAATCATTTTGTTAAAGAGTTCAAGTATTACATTGTGAAAGCAAAGTTTTTCTCATGTTTCCATTTTATTTTATTTTAATTATTGTTTTTTTTTCTTGTTGTATCATGCATGAGTAGTTGCTAAAGACTTGTATAGCCATGTTTTAGTATGTAAATACATGGAATGAACACCAATCGTTGTAGGATTTTCTAATCTCTATAGTGTATTGACGTATTCTAATTTTAGGTAATACACGGCTTAGGATTAGATCAAATTTTCATGAGATGTGATTGGGAAATCTACCCTTAGAATAGATTTAGGCTATAAAGAAAGATTGCCCATGACGCCTAGAGATATGGTTGTGAAATCTTCTGCATTTAATTTGAAATTACATTAGGATCATGTTTGTAATGTGATCTTAGTCGACTGTTAAGTAGGAAGAGATTCCATTAGACAAGGCTAGAATTGGGGTTCAATAGATTCGAGAGAGATATTGAATTAAATGGTGAAATCCCACAGTTAAGAAGGACATAACAAACAACGAAGATGCATTACATATTAATTCATTGGTGAATCAAGTATGATGTGTTGTTAATTGTTAGAGTATTGTTCAATTGTTAACTATTATAGTTAATATAGATGTAGGTAATAATCAATTTAGTTAATAATTTATAATCATTTAACTCAATTTTACAGGTTAGATAATAGGAAAAAGGTGAGTAATAGTACTTGCCAAGATTCCTGAGGAATATGACCTATATTTCATTCCTATACTACATACGATAGATACACTTACCTAGCGCTGATCAGATCTTAAGAAAGAGATAATAGGAATTAATTTATTAAAACTCAATTAGAAATAGCATAACCATCCTTTAAGGAAAGGTCTATAATATTTAGATAACCCCAAAAAGGCTCTCGAATGCTTTATAGATGAAGGGATTAGCCATTGTTGAATGCCCATAACTTTCTCTGGGTTTGGACTAACTCCATCCCTTAACACAATTGTGTCCAAGATACTCAATAATATTCTTAGCAAAATGACATTTTCTATATTTTAAATAGAAAGTATTATGTTGTAGAATCTGTATAACTAATTCCAATTGCTCCAAATGATCAACCATGGTCCGGCTATAAACTAAAATTCATTAAAAAAGACAATAACAAGTTTTCTGAGAAATGGTTAAAATAGTCGGTTCATAATAGATTATAATGTAGTTTGAGCATTACTAAGGCCAAAGGGCGTCACTAAAAATTCATAATGACCCCATTAGTTTGAAAAGTAGTCTTTTCTATGTCATCAGGGTGTATTATGATTTGATGATAACTTGATCTCAAATCCAATTTCGAAATATAAGAAGCAATAAACAATTCATCCAATAGCTCATCAATCGTAGGATAGAGAACTTGTCTTTAATGGTCACTTGATTTAAAGCCTTATAATCTATACAAAATCACCAAGTTCCATATTTCTTTTTAACAAGAAGCGCTACACTCGAAAATGGATTTTTGGTATGTTAAATGATACCCAAATCTAGCATTTCCTTCATCTACTTTTCTAAAAGTGAGGGTATCTATAGGGCTTTACATTAATAGGTGATGTGCTAGCTACTAAATGAATCCGATGTTGTGTGTTTCTTAACGGAGGCAATGATGAGGGTGCTTGAAATAAGTGCATATCTGCTTAATAGTTTATCAATATCACTATTGCTGGTGGTAATGCTAGATGAATGAAAACAAACCTCCTGAGCCATAACCTAAAAATGAGAAACCACAACATTTGTTTACACCAATCTCCTCAATTGATGATGAGTAATCTAAAGTAACAAAGGCTGATCATCCCCTTTCACCACAACCATAGAGCCATTATAAACAAATTGCACAATAAGTGTACTATAATCAATTGTCATTGTGCCTCACTTTTGTAGCCATTGTACACTAAATACAAAACCATACCTTATATAGGAAGCACATAAAATGTATCCTTAAAGGTTAGACCCTGAATATTTAATGAAACATCATCACCTTTATCCCTCACATGACAATTTACTTTCATCCCTTATTATCACATTAAAGTGGCTCGACTTTAAAATGGGTAATCCCAAATGTTATGCAATTTTGGACTGCATAAAGTTGTGCCTGCTACCAAAATATACTAAAATAGAAATATCATGGCCATTAACTTTCCCATAAAATCTAATAGTACGTGTTATGACATGCCCTGATAATGATGCTTGATAACTGATAGTGTCTTCATCTAACTACGCTATATTACACGCAAACTCAAATTAGGCCTTTCCCCCTCATCTTACAGTAATATAAGGAATGTTGCTTTACACTTTGTTGTTTCAAAAAACTTCTCATCACAATGAAAACATAGACTCTTTTCTCTTTTTTCTGGTAATTCTACTTGTGTTAATTTCTTAATGGGTAAAGATGGTTTTTTGTTTGAATTGGAATTGGATGGTTTATAAAATTATAATGTAGAAGTTTTTTAATGGGTTTTGTTTTGGTAAGTGTTTAGGTTTAAATTGTTCATGTTTGAATGAAAAGACTAGGTTAAAGAATGAAAAGAATGTTAGAAAACTTAGATTCACACATCTTTGCAAGCCAAATAACATGATACAAAGAAGTAGGTCTAATAATATGAACTTCTACCCTAATATGTGTCTTTAATCCTAATATGACACAACTTAAAAGGGAACAATCTGGAATACTCATAACTTGATTTGACAAAGCTTCAAATTCCTTTTGATATTCGCTCACTTATTTCTTTTGTGTCAATTTTAACAAGGCCCCTTAAAGATCCTCAAATTTTGAAGGACTAAATAGAGTCTTGATAGATTGCAAAAGAGACCAAGTGATCAATTATTTATTTTGCTCTAGCCATTATAAGTACTACAAAGCCTCCTCCTCAATTGTGAAAGTTACAGTCTCCAAATGTTGTTCTTCATGAATTTTATGAAATTCAAAAGACTTTCGATTCTAATATATCCATCCTAATGGATCTTAGCTCGAAAATCTCGAAGAATTATCTAAGGAAGATGATGAGTGAGATTAATTTGGATGCACTGCTTAATCTCCCTACTAAGTGTTATCATTCTAATTCCTCATGTTATCAATCTTCTCTCCAAACTATTGGATTGAAGAATTGATAGCTACATTTGCAAATTCTACTAAATAACCATATTCGACTTCATTGATTCTTGCATTTGAATTTGCATTTCTTTCATTCTATCCGGTAAGGAATACACTAAATTTTGCAAATTTGCAAACTCCTCGTGAGATCTTCATGACATATTGTCAAATTGTTACTCAAACACACGATCACTACAATACCAGAGCACCAAATTATTAGGTTGTTTATAAGTTAGCTCACTTCACTTATTCAGCCCACTCCTTTTAGTACACTAATCCTCTACTATACTTACTTTTGCTCTAGCTCTTTCTAGACACTTCCACCTAAGGTTTTGAGTAAAGCTCTAAGCCTCTCTACAGTTCTCTTTCTTCAACTTTCTCTATGATTACTTCACTACCACTAATGTGTTTGTCATTATTGTGTTTACGAGGTACTTCTTTTCAAGATTAATGGGCAAGAAACATAAAGCTATTGTTTTGAGCACAGGAGGACTCCTCAAGAAATGCTAGATATGTTAGGGGGTATAATCTCCCTTTTCCATTTCCTTATGTATTTATATTCTTTGTTCTTTGACTATTACAATAGTTGTGCAAGTAGTTTGTATAGTTGACAACAAGCATATCCATTTAGATCTTGTTATTTCTAACTAAGAACAAAGTCATTATATTTCTGTGGTGTTCTTGTTTGCCTTGTAGTATGTCACGTAACAAAGGGATTCTTAAATTGGATGCTAAAAATCATGGTGATGTATTTTATACATGATGCACAAAAGATTCATTTTGAACCTCCGTAATTATGAAGAGCAATTTTATTTAGATGGGTAACAGATTAAGGTTTGGAAATACTAATATAGATTGTGTTTAAGTTAAACTACATGATGATCATATATGTGTGGTGTTAGATGTTATATATATAGTTAGAATCTCTTGTAACATGGCATCACTAAGATGAGTAGATGGTGTTAATTACCGTATTATAGTAAAAGTTTATCAAATGTTTGTTTCCCATAGTGGTCCAGCGATTGTAGGGGGAAACAAGTGAAGTAACTTTTACTTCACGAGACTCTAATTTCATGTAGTTTTTTATCCTAATGGAGCGAATCCAAATCATTTCATTATTGACAATGAAGTTGGCAATTTGACAGAGACATATGTTTTATTTTACTTAGGTTTCACACAATGTTCCAAAATTAATGATACTATGATAGTAGGCAAGAGTAACACTAGTAATTTATGTTATTGTTGTTGGGAATTTAAGGAGCAAGAGCGGTGGGACTATTATTTTTTTTAATAAAACGAACCCTAAATCCCTAATTACCATCCATACGATTCAATCAAATTAGAGTGGATGGAATTACCTTTTTGATGCTTTAGAATTTGGAAATTCGAATTTGAGATGTTGCGAATGCAAACACCCTCTACTATATCCACAAGAATGAAATTCCAATGTGCTAGCACGTTGGAACAATTCCAAATTTTGAGAGTTTCTCTCAATAGGGTCTCTTATGTTTTGAATTATAGAGTTTCTCTGTAATTCTAATGTGAGGGTAAGTGTCTGTTATCCTTAGAGGTGACCATCACCATCTATTTATATGAGGATATGTCTGTTGGTTACCTACCCTAATGAGAACCCTAATCTCATTAGGGTTTTTCTCGATTAAAATGACACATGTCTTATAAAATAATAATTTTATCTAATAATTATTTATTATTCTTAATCTAATTAAGAATAATATATAATTATATAATTCCCAATATGTTTATCTAAAATAACCCATGATCCGATCGATTCATTCTTTGTGTATGACCATGTAGGTTCACTTAATGTTGGCAGTAGCCCTAAAACACCTTTTAGGCCTACAAGACATAATTGATCTCTAGCAAGACATTATGCCTACTCAAATTAAGTGAAGATCGGTAATTCGACTCTACCTATTAATAGTCAGTTATCTAGTCCTTTTGTTACACAATATCTTATAATTAAACATAAAGTGTGGATCAATACACTCTTATATTGTTTAATCACATATTTCTTGAATCCAAAGTATGATAGACTTAAACGAATGATATTGATAACTCCTTATCAATTCATTCGAGTATGGCCATGCATTTCTCAGTCTTACTCATGAAGAGGCCTAAAAGATATCTCTCTCAAATTAATAAGAGGAACAAATTCCTTCACGAACACTCACATTCCTCTACATGACTTATCCTATGTCCAATTATAGTCTTATAATTATCCGATTAAAAATATTGAAGAATAGAATCAAAACATGGAACGTGCTATATAGGAATCCATAGTGTCATCAGGTTAAAGGACTAAAATAACACTACAATGAGAAATACTTATTGCATTGATCCATATAGCATCATCATATTTGGTCATTCAAATACAATGTACTCTTACATGTATCCATATGTTGAGTCGATATCTCATATCCATGATCAGTAAAACATGATCATCATTCAGCCAACATATTAGTCTTAATTCATTAGTATTCCATATAATGAACAACTGGGGATGATTTAGAATAAAGTTATTTCTTGCCTTATGGTTTTACTATTAAAGTCACATTCTTTAATAACATAAGGAATAACGAATTTATTCAAGGAATACTTTTCATCAAAGAAAAAAAGCCAATAACGACTTTGATAAAGAAAATGACTCGTATTATAAAATAATAAACATTCAAATGACATAGAATCCATATGGCCTAAGGCACATCACTAGCAATTTTATCATGCCTTTTATTTGTGTCTAAACAATTTTGTGCCTAAAAAGGCTCAACCCATTGTTGAACCATGTAGATGTTATAATCTTGTTTTGATAAAAAAAATGGATTGCACAAATACTCAACAACTTAGTTAAATTACATTTAATAAGCAAAACTTGTTTATGATGTGTTTGAGATTTATTATGCAATTTTGTGTTTTGTGTTTTGTGTTTGTGTTTTGGTGCAGTGGATATAAGGGATGTGCACCAACTCACCGATACATGAAAGAGAAGTGCGGTTCTCAAATGGAGGAAACCAAGGGGAAGATTGTAGGCTCGAAATGTGGATCGACTTGCCGGTGCGTGAAAAATAGCCGTTAGACTTTTTCTAATCTGATTGTTGGAGGGCTTTTTAAGGGCACAACTAACTTGTTTTGTGCACCTATAAATAGAAGTGTTTACGGTGTTTTTTTTTTTTTTAATGTGAGAGAATATAACTTAACAGGTTGATATTATGTGAAAATATTATCTCAAATTGTATTTGTTTTTGTTGAGTGAATAGTGTCATAGTGAGATTAGCGAGTTAATATTGTAAGATACTATTCACACTTTCGTATGTGAGTGTTTTAGTAAAGTCCTCATGTGTTTGAGGTAATAGGGGAAGTTCTCATGTATTGAGACATTTGTTGAAGCCCTACATGTGTGTAGGCATTGGTGAAGTCCTCTTTGTGACGCATTTTTTGAAATGAATGGATTTGTGAAGTCCACCTTGAGAGAGGAAATTTGTGGACCATGGAGACTGAGGGGGTGGGTCGAACTCTACATTAAATTCTATGTGATCTCCTTCTTCTCTTATCTTTTTATAATTGCATGTATTGGGCATAAATGAAAAAACAGAAAATAGTTGGTTAAGTGAAATTAAAATCGGTTTAGAAACTCAATTTGTAGCTTCCACATGTGTGTAAAAGCCTTGTCACCTTTATTGTTAACACCCATGACCTGATCATTTATTAATCATGTACGAAAACCTAAACTCATGGCCTAACCCATTTATATTATTGTGTCTCATATTCACTCGTTTTTTAATTAATAAAACATATAAAATATATAGATTCTACTAGAATTTAAATATTATAAATTATTCTGGAAAGTTGATCTATTATAATAGATATTATTCTAGGTAGACGAAATAAAAAAATTAAGTATAACATATTTCTCATATATGATTTAAAAAAGAAAAGATTTTATCATATGACTTAAAGTGTTGTTAATAAGCACGATATTAGTAGATAATAATTGAAGGCAACAAAAAAAATGACATATATTTTTAACCAATAGATATTTTATCCTGTCATTATAACCAACAAACACAATATACCTAAAATCCACAATACAACAAATATAATATTAAAGAACAAATCATCATTGAGTTCAAAAACTTAACATAAAACAATACTAAAACCTTAAAGCTTTCCAATACCCATGAATCTAATTGCCCCAAACTCAATATAAGAACCACTAAAAGAAAAAAAAAGATTAAATTTGAATACCATCAAACACAAAGTCAATTTTGCAAAAACATAAAAGCAAAATGGCATTAAAAGGAAACAATGTTTACACTAATTCCTTAATCTTACGAACATATGACTTACATATACATATACTTTGTTTATTTGTTATATACAACTTATATAATACATAGATATGTATAAATACCCTCTAAACATTTGTTATATATGTTATATGATTTATATAACATATTGGTTATGTTAGTTACGGATGTATCGATATAATATATGTTATGTATAATTTTAATTTATATATGTTATATATTCATATTATATGTAACTATACAATGACTACATCATCTAAGTTAAATATTAATATGAATTGTATAATTGTTATATATATTTATATATTATATTGTAAACACACACATATATAACGTTATTCAATTTGTGTAACAAATAAATTATGCCATATATATATATATTTAAATCTATAAATTTAATCTACGTATAAATATGTTATAAACACATACATTATAATTTAAATATTGAGTATATATGTTATGCATATATATTATGATATATATATATATATATATCTATTGATATATGTTATACATGTTTTACAATTTATTTTATACTCTTTAAGTCATATATTTATTTATGTAATCTTTACAAACTATAAATATTATATATATATAATCTATTGCTTAATATAGATATATAATCTACATATTAATATATATTTTATATACTTATATATATGTTATGTTTAATCTATACTTTTATAACATGCGTACAAAAAATATACCATATTCATTTCATGTGACAATGAATTATAAAATTATATACATACATAGCATATAATTATGTATTTTATGTTATGGATCTTTCATACGAATGATAAGTATATACATAGATATTATACATTATAATATTTGTTATTATATGTTATATGACATATATATATATATGATGTTATATATATCTATGCAATATTATGTTAATTCATACTTTACATGTACTCTATCGGTTATATATATGTTATTAGATAATCTACCTACTTTATATAATGTTTTGTATGAGTCTCCATTTTAATGTATAAATTTATAATATGTTGTATGCATAATCTTTATATAATAAAAAGTTTATATATTTATAAACTATATATTTTATTGTATATATTGTGAGACATCTATACGTATATTTGTTATAGATATTTGGATTATATATACTATGTAGATTGTGTAGATATATGTTCATATGATATATATGTAGCAAATATTCAACTATATATTGATTATACATTATATATATATATATATATTAGATGTTCTATTGTATATATATATATATATTTAATACTTACAATATTTTGTTTTGGTAGTTATGTATATTTAGACTCAATTATCTTATTATTTAGGCTAAATGTGCAAAGTTGATATACTTTGATATCACTCAATCTTACAAATTTAGGTAATGTATACTATGTCTATTGGAAGAATTATCAATGATAAAATCACCTCTATTTTTTATCAAATTCTTAGCATGGCATCATAGTAATGAAAATTTTCAAAACTTCTTAAAAATTCAAGATTGAATTCATCATAGGCAAACACAATGAGTAGCGGAATTAGCCAAAAATGTAGCCGTAACACTAATTCAAAAGGTATAACCGATCCAATATCTCCATATTATCTACATCCATCATAAGCATCCTCCGTGGTGAATCAAGAAGAATGCCACAAGTCTATCGCAAGTGAAAGGGAGCAATAACCTGAGCATATAGCTTTTGCGACCCCATGTATTGGAAATTCATATTTTCAAAATTTAGAATGGCACTCAACAAGAGAAATTGTATGTAGTCATTGTGGGAAAAAGGCCATGACAAGTCACAATATTTTAAACTTGTAGGTTATCCATTGAATTGGGGGTCATAGGCGTAGATGTGGTGGACGGTGTACAGGAAGAAGTAGGTAATGTAAGAAAAGAGAGCACTACTAGTCAATAAAGTATCCACATGTAGTGTTAGTGCAAAATCAGAAAATTATGCAGGGCAATTTGTGACAATTAGTGTAATTAGTCTATGTATGATCAAGTGCAAAAGTTATTACCACAACTTAGAAAAGTAATTCAACTGAAAAGTGTCTAGTAAGCATGTAAACACTACAAATAAAGGTAATGGGATTCTAGATAGCAGAGCCTCAAATCATATGATACCTGTCTTCATTTTCTAATTGATTTTGTTGTAATAACACTATCTCCTATTGGTTTACCCATTGGTACTTGTTATAGCGACTAAATGAGAAAAAAGTAGTGATGAGTTTTGGACTTATCCTATTCTAATGTTCTACATATTCCTGAATTGTCATGTAATCTCATTTCAATTAGGTAACTTATTAAAAAAACCAATGGTATGGTAACATTTATTGATATGCTTTGTGTGATATAGACCTCACCTCAAAGAAGTCAATTGGCATAGGTAAACTGCAGAATGGAGTTTGTTATCATAAGCGAGTGGCATTAAACACAATAATGAAAGAAACAAGCATGGACTCTTACTCTTTATGGCATTGGAGAATGAGACATCCATCAAATCAATATTTATCTCTTTTACCCCATGTTTCTACTAATAGAGAAAATAACAAAGTGGATGAGTGTGGTATATGTTGCCGTGAAAAGCGAACTAGATCTTCTTCTTCTATAAGTAATAATAAGGTGACTGATTGTTTTGAGCTTGTTCACTGTGATAATTGAGGACCTTGTCATGTTCCTTCATTTTATGGAGCACACTATTTTCTAACTATTTTAGATGATTTCAAGAAAGGTTTATGGGTATATTTGTTGAATAATAAAAGTAAAGCAAGTGGTTATTTGATTAATTTTTGTACTAGAGTGAAAACTCAATTTGGAAAACTTGTAAAATGTCTCAAAAGTGATAATGGACTTGAATTTACAGCAGGACTTATGCCAAAATTTTATAAAGAAAATGACATGTTGCATTGAACCTCTTGTTTAGTTACCCCTCACAAAACGACCAAGTGGAGTCTAAACACAAACACATACTAAACATAGAGCAAGCTCTTCGTTTTCAAACACATCTTCCAATTCAATTTTGGGGTAAATGTGTGATTACTGCAACATATTTGATAAATCATATGCTGACACCATTATTCAATGGGAAAACTCCATATGAAATTCCTTTTCATCAAATGACCAATTATTCTCATATTAAAATTTTAGGCTCTTTGTTTTATGTTTATCATAATCCTCGACAAAAGGATAAATTTGAAGAACAAAGTGAAAAGTGTTTGTTTATTGGATATTCATATGGTAAGAAGGGTTGGAGAGTATTTGATCTTAAAACTCAAGAATTTTTTTTGTTTCTCAAGATATTATTTTCAATGATAAGTGTTTTCCTATATGCTAACATGACTGAAAATCCTACCATAATCTCCTCAAATTTTTGTCCTAAATGATGATAATGGTTATTAATGAGATTAGAATGTGTAGCCTTGAATAATTGTGCTTCAGAAGGTAACAAAGATCGGAGGAGTAATCAATTCACTAGTAGTCACAACCCTAATGATGATACTCCAATAAATTCAGCTAATGATGATGATAATAAACCTATTCTCTTAGGTGGAGGTCAACACATTCGCTAACATCCATCACACTTAAAGGATTATAAATGCCACACTACTTAATTTCAACACTCCATTTCTCAGGTCCCTCTCTAAAAGGTCTCTTCAGGTGTACCTTATCCCATTGCTAATTATGTCACTTGTAATAATTTTTCTACTACCCATACAAAATTCTTGGCTACTATTCCAGTGATGTTGAGCCCACAAACTTTAAAGAAGCTATGTAACATCCTAAGTGGCAAGAAGCCATGGTGAAACAAATAGAAGCTTTAAAATCAACTTGTAAATGGACTGTGGAGGTTTACCTCCTAATAAGAAATGTATTGGATGTAAATCGGTATATTGGAGTAAATACAATCCAGATGGGACTATAAAATGTTTCAAAGCTTGTCTTGCTACATTGGATAATACTTGAATTAAAGGATTGGAATATACATAAACTTTTGCTCTTGTTGCGAAAATGGAAACTGTGAGATGCTTTTTGTCTGTAGCTATTATAAAAGGGGAGGAAATGCATATAATGGATGTCAAAAACACTTTTCTTTATGATGATCTTGCAAAGAGGTGTATATGCATCCTCCTCCTAGTTTTTCTCCTTCTGATTCAAGCAAAGTTTGTTGCCTTCATAAATCCTTATATGGATTACAGCAGGCTCTTCGCAATTACTTTGCAAAATTGACCAATGCTTTGAAGCTATATGGGTTTATTCAATCATATGCTGGTTATTCATTGTTCATATATCACCAAAAAGGTGTTTTTCTTGGTGTTCTTAATTATGTCAATGATTTAATTTTAGCTAGCAATAATTCAAATGCTTCGGTAGACTTTAAAATCTATCTTAACTAGAGGTAGGCAAGTGGGTTAAACGGGCCAACCCGGCCCGGCCCACTTTGACCCGTGGGTTTAAACGGGCCAAAAATTTTTGGCCCACTTTAAAAACGGGCCAAAATTGTCTAATCCTAACCCAACCCACTTTAGCCCGTGGGTTAAACGGGCCAACCCACTTTTGACCCTTTTAAACTTACATATTTTGTGAGTTAAATGGGCCAAGTTGACCCATTTAACTTATTTATACTAATTAAATAAGATATATATATAAAAAAAGAGAGTTTTATAAGGTTTATATATTAATGATAATAATTTTATTATTTTAATTAATTTTTATATAAAAATAAGTTTTCTAAAATAACTTATTAGATAATATATTTTGTTTAAAACAATAATAATATATTTTATAAAATTTTATGGTGTATGTGCATCAATTTGTCATTCTTTGTTATAATTAACACATAAATTTAATCTTAAGTATTAAAAAATCTCAAGAATACCTTCATTAATACATATTTACCTATAATATTTATTTTATTTTATTTAAAAAGTGGGTTGGTGGGTCAACCCACTTAACCGCGGGCTAGCCCACTTTGGCCCGCGGGTTAAGTGGGTTGGGTAAAATTAACCCACTTTTAAACGGGCCAAAAAAAGCTAGCCCTAACCCGCTTTTAAAGTGGGTTAAACGGGCTGGCCCGCGGGCTATAGCCCATTTGTCCAGCTCTAATCTTAACACTTGCTTCAAATTAAAAGACCTTAGACCCTTAAATATTTCTTTGGGCATTGAATTGGCTTGTGGTCCTAAAGGTATTTACTTCATTAGTGAAAATATACTCTTGATATCTTATCAAAGTATGGTATGCTAGGTGCATGACCAATTGACTTTCCCAGGAGTAAAACCATTCTTTAGCTTTAGCTAACTATTAGGACTATTACAATCTTGGTTTATGTCATCGCTTAGTGGGAAGACTCATCTATCTCACTATCACTCGTCTTGATCTTTGATATGCTCTTCACATCTTATCTCAGTTTATGTAAACTCCTAAACAAGATCATTTTGATGCTCTTATGCGAGTGGTTCACTATTTGAAAGCACATCTTGTTTAAGGTATTGTGCTGAGTGCTAATAGTGACTTTCAACTCTATGCATATTATGATTTTGATTGGGCAAGTTATCCTCTCTTAGGCATTCTCTTACTAGTTACTTTATTATGCTTGGTCAATCTCTTATATCTTAGAAGACAAAAAACAAATTACAGTTTCTCAATTCTTGACTAAAGCAAAGTATAGAGCTATGGCTAGTACTTCATGTAAACTTGTTTGGCTCAAATCTTTATTGAATTCCTTGGGTGTTGATCATGTGAATCCAATGCGACTTTTTAGTGATAGTGAAGTAGCTTTACACATAGTCGTTAATCCTATTTTCCACAAGCGAAATAGACATATTACAGCTGATAACCAGTACACTCATGAGAAGATTCTTGATCATTCCATTGCCACTATCTATATTTCTTCTTCAAAACAACCCACTGATATCTTTATGAAGGCACTTGGCAAGCAATAATTTCAATATCTTTTGCGCAAGTTGGGCAATCATGATCTTCATGCTCTAACTTCAGGGGGAGTATTACGATATTCTATGTATATATATTTAACACTTACCATATTTTGTTATACATATTTGGTAGTTCCGTACATTTAGAGTCAATTATGTTATAATTTCGACTAAAATGTGCATAGTTGATATTCTTTGATATCACTCGATCTTATAGATTTAGTTATTGTACACTATTTGTAAACCCCTAAAGTTTTGTGATCTATTTAAGCTTAAACTCTAATTAGAAAGTCAACCGGAATCCCAAAGTCAACAAAACTCTAGTATTTTGTAACCATTTAAGTCTGGCATTGTCACGCCCCAAGGGGTGCCCTAAACTTAACAATCTGCCACACTCAATATTAAAGCTTAAGTATGACAACCTTAGCCATTCTCGAAAGCTTTGATATTAAGTGTAAGGCGTGCTCTCACAATTTTTGGAGGACTATACATGGAATTATGAAGCTTAAGAAGATATAATAACAGATTAAGAAAAGAGGATTCATAATATTCATTTATTTATAACAATGATCTTACAAAACTTAGGGACATTTCCCTTATTCACAGATCTATTACAGGAATATTTCTATATCATATCTACTAAACTTCATCTTAGGAAATTCCTTAACCCAAAAGGAAAGTACCTAGCTGCAAGGTCCTCGTGGCCTCAACCACAAATGGGAAACTGCAAAAGATATCTATAAGGGTATAAGTTAATAGGCTTAGTGAGAACTATTTCCATAATTAACTTCTTGTAACAAAATTTCAAACAAGTTGTTTAATCAAACAAATGGAATGCAACATACACGTGGGCAAACAAAGCATATAATTTTCCGGGAACTATACGTTGAATGGATTTACGCCCTCCATTCGGGGTTTGGTGATACGTAACCTCAAAACAAGTAGTTTTAGTTAAAAGATTTATGCTTTTGACCAATATCGCCAAGCATATGAAGTCTACTTGAATTGAGCCTTGCTTTCGGATCTTCCACCAAGTATTTCCTTAATGTCGCCAAGCAATCGCTTCCGATCACTCCGTCAAGTGTTGCTTTCGACCTGAGCTACAATCCTTCTCACCCAAGGATAATAACCCAATGCAATGTGACTCACTTCATGGTATGCATGAATCCATTTATTTATGATATCATAATATTATTATTACCAGATTTAAGGTGATTAAGGAATCTCATACAAATCAAGTGTTATATTAAAACAAACATTAAATCAATTCCGGCCTCGATATCCTTAGGATTCTTTCAAAGACTTATCTTTACAAATATATCCATTTGTCTTTTCTTAATTTTAATGCAACTAAATTACAAGCACAAATAAGTAAAGCATTTTAGGAAATAAACTCACGATGCCATGATGACAATTTCTCTAGCGGATGAGTTGCTCACACACTCTACTTAATCGAAATAGTCCTCGGGGTAAAGGCATTCTTCCTCGGAATCACCTAGCCAAAGAAAATACCAAAAAAGAGTATTTATTGTTGATATTCTTGAATTTTGACAAAACAATGTCATGAGAACGTCAAAGTTCGTATAAAGGACAGTTCCAATTTAAAATGGCCATAACTTGGTCATTTAAACTCGGAATCGCGCATATAATATACCGATTTTTACCTACTCAAAAAGATCTATCCACTTCTAAAACTATTTTTATCAAACTAAACTATTTAGGCCCCGAAACAGTGGTGATCAAATTCACCACGAATTTTTCAACTCAAAAACAATTTTGTTTCAAACTTCAAATCATTCAAAATTTGTTTGAAAAATACTTAGTTATCTATATAGTTGAAAAAAAAATCTCCTTTTTATAGCTACTTAACTCATATTTATTCATACTCAAGTGTTTGTTGTCCATCCATGTTTCTTAAGTAAAACAACGGCAATTTGGAGTTTTAGAAATCTATTGCTTACAAGAAACTCCTTTTGTACATCTTTTGAAATGGATACTTTGATTTTTTATTTTTAAAGAATTATTTTTTGTTTGACTTATTTTTTTTCTTAGATGACCTTTTTCAAAAAGTAATTTTCTTCTTTCCTAAATTCTCTATGTTAGTGCTATTTTTCTTTTTTATTTTCTATTCAATTTTTCTTTGCTCATTTGATCGAAAAGATCTTTATTTGAAATTTTCTCATTCCTTTGTCATGTTATGTTTTCATAGGAAATCATTTTTGTATCAAAAATCATTTTCTTTATGAAAAACATGTGGTATAGAAATGATTTTAAAGAGCTTTTCAAAACAAAAGTAACTTCTAAAATGGTAGTAAGTTCTTCTAATAACTTAAAAAGGAATGACTTTATTTTTGTTAAACCATAGATTTTATACTTCATATAAACTTATTCCTAAGTGATAAAATCTTCTTTTTATCAATTATTTTTAGAACTTGAAAAATTTGGGACAACAACCTTAATGAACATGATTTATGAGAAATAATAGCAAACAAAAATAACATAAATAATAAATAAAGTCAAGTATTGGAGTCTTAGCTTCTCCAAGGCTCCCTGGACTAAGAAGTAGACTAGTCCCAAAAAAAAAAATAAAAAGAAAGAAATTTTGTTTTGACTTGATGATGACAAGTCTAAGACTAGAGATTAGTCTTAAAATAGCAAGAATTAAATAAATTGCAATGGAATAAATAAATAAATTACATTGCATGAAAATAAATAAATTGTAAGTGAGCTTATATACTCTAAAGAATATGTATATATATAGATACATAATAATACATAGATATAATAACAATAACAAGAACAAAATAAAACAATACAAACATAATGAATTTTCATGAACAAGTGCAATACATGAACATAGTGTAGCTTCCATAACACTTAGTCTTTGGAAACTCACACCATGGTCATGTAAAGTTACATGACATGAGGAGAAAAAAAATAATAGGAAAGCTTACCTAAAGAAGGTTTTGGTAGTGTTATGTGGTTATGGGTTTTGTTGTAGGTAGAAAGTGGTTTTGAAATTATTTTGAGAGAGTTTTGAGAGGATATTTGGAGAGAGTTTTGAGAGGAGAATTTGAGAGAGTTTTTATAAAAAATTTGTGAGTAGTAGTTGTGTAAAAGAAGTGAAAGAGGAGGGGGGTATTTATAGGAAAATGTGGAGTAATTTTTTAGTGATTAAAATAAAAGAAAATTGAAATAAAATTGAGAAAGAGAGGGAGCATGGGGCGCCGGCCATGAGTGTAGGAGAGAAGGAGAGATTTTTTTTTTTTGGTTGATTAAATAAAGTAATAAGTAAGGTAGATGTAAAATAAAGTTATATGAAAGGTAAAAAGTAAAGGTTATAGGTTATGGTTTTGTAAGAGTAGGTGTAAGAAAAAGTAGAGATAAAATAATAGTGTAGAATAGTAATGAATCGTGTAATGTAAAGTAGACATGATAATTTAAGTATCGGTAGTAATAAAATACACGTATTATTGCGATATCTGTTATTTTTACTTACCAAAAAATTATGAAACTGATATTTTTGAAATCCTTATATTTTTACGATTCTAATGGTATATTCGGAATATTTTTACTATTCTGAGCCCCGAGATACGTTTTTCAAGAACTGTGTCCGATCGGGTTCAAGACGATTTGCGGTTTTACTAATCTGATCTTTTTAAGCTTCCTTAGGTAATTACGCACTATTCTATATACTAAACTCTTACTTACTTTCTCCGAGTTGCTTATTCGGGATTGCCAGACTTAAGTTATTACGTCTAACTAGGGTTTTGTAGACTTTAGAGTTTCGGTTGACTTTTAGATTAGGATTTTAAGCTAAACTGATTCCAAAAATTTGGTGGTTTACAAGCATTCCCGTTTAAGCAATCCTAGGAAAGTTAGTAAGAGATTAGTATGTAGAATAGTTCGTAATAACCTGAGAAACCTTAAAAAAAAAATCATATTAGTTAAATCGCGATTCATTGTGAGCACAACCGGACATAGTTCTAGAAAAGCGTGTCCCGGGGCCCAGATTAGTAAAAATATTCCGAATACCGTTGATTCATAAAAATATAAGGTTTTCAAAAATGTTAATTTCATAATTTTTCGGTAACTAAAAATATCATATATCGCTATTATACGCGTATTTTCTTACTACCAGTATTTAAATTGTCATGTCTACTTTACATTACACTATTTTCTACTATTCTACACTATTTATCTATCTCTGCTTTTTTTTACAACCTACTCTTACAACCCCTACCTCTATTTCTTACAATTTTCATTTCCAACACAACTTCACATCTTACTTTTCATTTACAAAAATACAAAAAATAAATTTCTCTCCTTCACACACTCTCATTTTGCGCTAGCCATGCCCTCCTCTTTCTCAAATTTGTTTCGATTTTCATTTATTTAATTAACACAAATTTTCTCCCACATTTTCCTATAAATACCCCCTCTTCTTTCTACTCCTTTCACACTTTCCATACACTAAAAATTACTCTCCCAAAATTCTATAAGAATTCTCTCCCAAAGCTCTCTCAAGTTTAGTTCTCTTAGGTAACAATTCTTCAAGTTTTCTTTATGTTCATTTGCTTAGTATGAGCTTAGTGTGTATTTTGTAAACCATGAAGGTTAAGGAAAGCAATAATAAGTTCATACTTGTTTTTGTTCATAAAACTAATTTCTTTTATGTTGCTTTTATGTATATAATTATCTAAATATATCTATATCGCTATATATATCTTTTAGAGCATATAAGCTCATTTGTTTTGCAATTTATTACTTTCATGTTGTTTTTAACTAGTTTTTCTAGTCTTAGACTTGTCCTCATCAAGTCAAAACATTTTTTTTTTCTTTATGGGACTAGTTTATTCTTAGTCCTGGGATACCTTGATGAAGCTAAGGTTCCAATACTTGATTTATTTCTTTACTAACTTATTTCTTTAAGTTATTATGTTTCCTTATGTGTCATAGCTTTATGGTTCATATTCATGCATGAACATAATAATTTTTGTCTCAATAAGATAAATGAGGAAAGATTTTTTTAAAATAAAGATTCTTTTCTAGAAATAAAAATAAGAAGTGATTTTTCATTAAACTAAGGATTTATCTTATCAAACTTTTCTAAGAAATCTAGAGGAATTCATAGGAATTTTTACAAACATACATAACATAGAAAGAACTTCTTGAGTAAATAGATCACTCTCTCCGATGTTTAAAAAAACTTCATTTAATTTTTTATGATAATGTTTTTGAAAACGTCATTAATTGGTTTATAACATCTCTTACTCAATGATAGTATCTATCGATAATTTTAAAGTTAACAGATTGCGTGAGCTTTCCTACATCCGATCGACCCATACCTATTAGCCCTGTCTCCAGAGTTTCATTCAATAGATTCAACCCCTAAAGTTTTACTAAAACTTCACTTTTTCATCAAGTACTAGTTTGACAAAAGGAAATTCTTTTTATGAAAATAGAATAATCTTAAGAAACAAGGAAATTATTTCTATGAATATAGAATTGTTATTATTTTAAAAAAGTATTAGAAACTAAGGAAATAAAATCATTCTTTGAAAAATTTAAAGGACTAAGGAAATGAAATTTACTCAAACTTGAAATATTCTCTAGCAAAAATAAGAGGAATTTTCAAAAAGTTCCACTTTTTAAAAGACTTTACTTTTACAAAAATTTATGGTTTGAGACAACTTCATTAATTTCATACATTTGATATGAGTCAATAAATATATATATATGTACATTCCAAAGGTTTTATAATATCTATCTCTTTAAAATGAGCTTTTGTTAAAAGAAGGAATTCAAGTTTTGTGAAAATTCATAGTGGATCTGATCACCACTATTTCGGAACCCAAACGACCTAGTTTGATGAAAATAGCTTTAGAAATAGATATATCTTTTCGAATAGGTAGAAAACGGTATATAATATGCGGAATTCCGAGTTAAAATGAGCAAGTTATGGCCATTTTAAGTTGGAATTTCCTTCAATCCGATTTTATCGCGATTTTAAGATAGATTTAGAGTTTTCAAGAATAGAAATTCTATGAAAGACTCATTGTGGGTATTTCATCTTGTTTAGGTGGAGAAGGAACCAAGATCACTTTCCTGGAAGACTACTTCGATTAGGAGCTACCGATATGGAATGAGTTAATCCTTTACTAAGTTACATTTCCTTGTTTTCTTGTAAGCAGTAGCATTAAAAATAAGAAAAGATAAATGAACATAGATTGTGTGATTTGGATTTATATTGGTTGAATATAAGTTAAGAATATCGAAAGAGGAATTGATAAATAATTGTGATTCTTGTATTGATATGATGAATATTGTTTTGATCGCCTTTAATTTGAACTCAACATTTATTGGTTAAACTTATATTGAAAATTATTCTTGTATATCATATTTGTGGGTCACATTTATTTCACTACTATTCTTCATGTGGGGAAACGAGAAAGTTGTAGTGGTAGCTAGTAGGAGCTGGAAAGTCTACATGGGCCAGTAGGAGCCGGAAATTCTACAAAGCCAGTAGGAGCCGCGCAGTCTACAAATATTGATGGTCGTATGGGCCTGTAACCTCCCAACCCCTGACATGGAAGGCGTAAAATCCATGCTACACATGATTTCCGGTTATCTTGTGTATTTTGTTTGCTCATGTGATTAGTGCATTCTCATATGATTGTTTAATTACTTTTTGATAAATGGAACTGTTTTGTAGATGGGAATTATCTTACTAAGCTAGATTTGCTTATACCCATATAGCTTTTGTTACAGTATGATTATCTATGGTTGGCACCGTGGAGCCCCGTATGCCAGGTATGAGCTAAAGCTAGTAGGAGCTTTTGGGAGAAGTTATATGTAATTAGTTTTGAACATAAACTTCTAAGAAAATCCTATAGTAGGCTTATATATAGTTATGTTTACCTTGTTTAGTTAAGTCAAGACTATTTGAGACGAGGGAATGCCCCTAAGAAGTTGTAAGAGTTTATTATCTAAATGAATATTTCATGTTTATTTATATAAGTTCTTACATGCTTTTATTATCTACTTAAATGTAATACCCCTGTGAGTCTCCTACTATCTTGGAAGCACGCCTTGCATGTGATATCGAAGCTTCTGCATGACTAACGTTGTCATTCATTAGCTTAATATTATATGCGGCGGACTGCCACGTTTAGGGTACCCTCTAGGGCGTGACACTATATGTATTGGAAGAATCATCAATAATAGAATCACCTCTATTTTCTATAAAATTCTTATCAATATATGAGTTATTTTTAAATAAGATATATTTTATATATGTTATACATATGCTCTATATATAATTTATAATATGCTACACATATATATAATTTGTTTCTTATGTGGATATTTTTATAATTTTGTACTTTATTTGGGGTAGTATTGTTGTATTTTAACAAATTAAGAATATAAAACAATAATATTACATTTTTAACGGATTTTGTTAACATGTAGCATTTTATTTATTTAAAATAGATGGTTGAGATTAGATTAGAGTATATGACCATTAAATTAGAATATTTGACTAAGATTGCCAACATGACATCTTAATTAGTCTTTTCGAGATTGTTCTATCTATAGTCGTTTCCTTTTGTAAGATAGGAATATGTGGATATTAAAGTTGTATATATCTCTTTCTTTCTTTTGATAAGAATTACGATTGTTCTGTAGATTTCTTTTTAGTTTCTCTTATGGTTCATTATTTTTTTATCTAATTCTTCACATGGTATCAAAGCATGAAGATTGAATCTTACTGAAATTTTATATTATGATCATATTTGCCAGAGAAGTTTCATATCGTGGTTCTAGTTTTCTGATTTACCAAAGATATTGTTTGCTACAAGGGAAAGATGACTACTCATTTTAGTGATTTGATGAGTTCACCATTTTGATCTTTGATCTCGGACCCTTTACATGTGGTTGATTTGGATTATCCGAACATGATAGCAGGGAACATGGTGTTTAATGGTACTAATTACTTGGCATAGGCTAGATCTCTCAAATTGGGATTAGCAACTAATATGAAGATAGGATTTATTGATGGTACAATTCCTTAGCCACAAAATAATAGTCACGCAGATTTGGTTAGATGGACTATTGCGGATTCCATGGTGAGGTGCTGGATTATTAATTCTATTATGATGAGGATAATTTTAGCAAGCTTATTGATGAAGATCAAAGCATCGAGCATATAAAATTCAATCTGATTTTGGATTTAATTGGAAGAATATTTGCATGTTGACCAAGGAAGCATGTGAAGCTTTAGCAGATCTCACGCTAGCAACAAATACCAGCTCAATGCCACTAGTGCATACTTTTATGCTGCCAGCATTGGTTGAAAAGTCATTGGCCTTTAGTTGACTTTGAACAACCATAGAATTGGATTCTTTGAGGCTTACTTCAACATCGCCAGCCTTCATCATATACGCCACCGACATATCTCTTTACACAGTCGGCGTATAACTAGTATTCAACATAACCAGAATTAAAACTTTTAAGGCTTCCAACTATACCATCGGTGTATATGTTCCAGTAACTGGTATTCTTTTGCGAAATTTATTATTTTCTCTTATGTCTTTTGGTTGTCCTTTGTTTAGTTTTATATAGAACCTTGTTCATACAAAAGAGAGCTTTTCACAGATTGAAATTGTTATTTTGAGAATTCTCTCAAACTTTTCTCTTATCAATCTGTGTGAGGTTGTGGCAAGATTTATGTTCTTATCAATCTTTGAGATTGTGGTGAATAAACCATCCAAGTTAATTTGTGCATTATATCAGGTTAACTAGGGTGTAGTTTGGGTTATACCTGGTGCGTATATCTTTGGACAATGCCATACATATCATTTTCTTTCATCCTAAATCCATATACTACAAAAACCTAAATTACAAATTTGTGTCTAATTTGAGATTTATGGTATCAAGGGTTTAGGCACATCATAATTTGTTATCAAAGCAATTCTTGGCATATCATAATTTTGTATCAAAGTAATTTTAAGCACATTATAATTTGGTATCAGAGCAATTCTTGGCATATCATAATTTGGTATCAGAGCCAAGGTTCCACGTTTCTGCGAATCTGAGTTTGAAAATTTCATTGACAGAGCATAGATTACAACAATGGGATGATCAGTAAGTGTGAAAGTTTTGATCTTTAATATTGTTTTTGAGTTATCTCATGGATCTGTGGATTGTTGGGGTATTATTATTGGATTCTGCTTAAATTGGGGAAATTAGGGTTTGTGCTATGATTAGGGTTTATATTGTGGTTATGTTGATTGAGATTTGAGGATGATGAATTGGGAAGGTTCTCTTGATTATCAAATGTAAAAACTTACTGATGTAGTGAATAACCTTGATTCCATATTCAAGCGAAGGTATCCACAATTGTTTAATGATGATAATTGGAATTTAGAATGTAAATGATGTTTGGGTTGAGGACATCTTGAATACCAATGTCCACATGAATATGCCGTGAAGCTTATTAATGGAGTTCTTATAATTTTCGAGGAAGATGAAATTGAAGGGAAAGTATAATAGCAGGATTGTATGGTTGGTGATGATAGTGGCGATGTTCTTGAAGAGTTCCAAAAGACGATTATGTCTTACAGGTTGAAACATCTGTATGTGTACCTTAGATAATATCGCTTCCAATTGAGACATGAACTAATGAGACTTTCAGGTATTTTCATATTGATTTTCCTGCAATTTATCCATTATATTTTGATCGTTGATGGGACTACTGAGGATTAGGAATTATTGTGATATCATTATTTTTGTGAGATCATATGAACTATTCGTGGACATTCATTGGAGTTTATCTAATGGTTTTATATATTGGAGGAGTGTTATGTTATTTCATGGTAAACTTATAGAGTAATTGAAATGTATGAGTGGTTTGCTCAAAAGTTAATTGCTGCTACAAAATTTGTTGAGTCACGTAAGATACCATTCTTAGGAATATCTGTTGGGAAGTATGGTTCTACTAATTTGTTTGACAAAGTACCTTTATCTGAGGACAAAGTGTTTGATGTTGGTTGGCATGTAGTAATTAAAATGGGTTTTCATGTTACATATGATAAGCTTCTATTTTGTCATTATGATTTTAAACACATTAATAGAGAAAAACACATTGGAATGATTGGAGTTGATGTTGCACTGATATAGGAGCTTATATTCAAGAGAGGATTTGCAGATCATATGCTAGAATTGAGCTTGGCTGGGAGATTTTGCTTTACCATGTTTAAGTTTGCAAGTTTTTATTTGATCCAGGTGGACATATTTTGCATTCAGATTTGAGGACAAATCTCTAATAAGCCCCAAAGGATGATGCGGATCATTTTAGCAAGCTTATTGATGAAGATCAAATCATTCAAGCATGTCAAATTCAATATGATATTGGATTTGATTGGAATAATATTTGTATGTTGACCAAGGAAGCATTGGAGGCTTTAGCAGATCTCACGCTGGAGTCCAACATGTCTCAACACTGCTAATGCATACTTCTATGCCATCAACGTTGGTGGAAAAGCCGTCGGCCTTTAGCTGGCTTTAAATAGCCATAGAATTGAATTCTTTAAGGTCGGCTTCAACACTACTAGCCTTCATCATATACGCAGCCGGCGTATCTATTTATACAGCCAACATTTAACAGACCCAAAATTAAAAATTTTGAGGCCGTCAGCTACACTGCCGATGTATGTGTTCTAGTAGCCGACGTTCTTTTGTGAAGTTTATTATCTTCTCTTATGTCTTTTGGTTTTCCTTTGTTTAGTTTTATATAGAACCTTTTCCATATGAAAGGGATAGTTTTTGACATATTGAAATTGATATTTTGAGAATTCTCTCAAACTTTTCTCTTAGCAATCCATGCGAGATTGTGGTGAGATTTATGTTCTTTTTAATCTTTGAGATTGTGGCGAATAAACCATCCAAGTTAATTTGTGCGTCATATCATATTAACTAGGGTATAGTTCGGGTTATTCCTGGTGCGTAATATCCTTAAATAACGCCGTCCATATCATTTTCTTTCATCCTAAATCCATATACTACAAAAACCAAAATTACAAATATATGTCTAGTTTGCGATTTATGGTATCAAGGGTTTTAGGCACATCACAATTTGGTATTGGAGCAATTCTCGGCATATCATATTAGTCCCGATATTTCACAAGGTTTTCTATATTCTACTTTGGCTCAGTAGTTGTAGGATGAGATGAAAGAACAATATGGTACGTCTAGTGGTCCTCTTATCTTTCAATTGCAACATGAGATATGTAACTTGAAGCAAGCTAATATGAGTGTAGGAGAATATTTTACTAAACTTAAGAGATATTGGGATGAATTGAGCTAATTAAATGCTTATCCACAAAGTTCTTGTGAAAATTGTACTTGTGAATGGTGTGATCATTCAGTGGAGTTTGAGTATAATACCAAGGTTATGCAATTTTTTATAGGCTTGAATGAAGTGTATGAGTTGATAAGGAACCTAATTCTTTCTATGGAACCTATGGCTAGTGTTGGAAAGGCGTTTTATCTTGTTCAACAAATTGAGAAGCAAAAGCAAGTTACTTCATCCCTTAGCAATGATGTGGAAGTTGCGGCTTTTAATGTGAAGGGTAAAGATAGTGGTATGGATCTAAAGAAAGGTTGAAAGGTGATTCATTTTCATTGTAAAGGTGAAGGTCACACTAAAGATAGTTGTTTCCAACTCATTAGGTACTCAGATTGGTACAAGGGGAAGAAATTTATGAAGCCAAAGAGGGGTGGTATGGCTAATAATGTGAATTTTGAGACACCCATTGAACATTGTGCGCCACACAATTCAAATGTTAGGGTGCATGATCCAAATGCTCTATAAAATGCAAGTATGGAATTTATGAAAATCATGTAGGCTAGAAGCCTTCTCTCTTCTTCATGTGATAGTGATGATGGGAGCGGTATGGCTAGAAACATTATTTTCGCAGGTAATTCTTGTCATAACTTTGTGTTTAGTCCTTTATATAATGGTGTTGGCTCTTTGATTATAGACTTAGGTGCTATAAATCAATGACACCTTATTTAAGTCTTTTAACCTGCACACGTGATCTTGTTGAACCTCTCTGTGTTAAACTACCTAATGGCTGTTTTATACACATTACTAAGGATGGAGATGTTTGTTTAACTCCAACACTTATCTTAACCAATGTTTTCTATGTAATTTATTTTCAAAAGAACTTGCTATCTGTTTCTTGTTTGCCTAACCAAACTAATCTCATGGTTTCTTTTGATTATTCCTCTTATGTTTTTCAGGACCCGAAACTAAGGAAGTGTTGGATTCGGGACAATTGATGAATGGCCTTTACGTACTTAAGCTTAGTCATGTATCTTATTGTAATAATTCTTTGTCTTGTCATAGTACTTTTTTTTTTGTATGAAACTTTAGTTGTTTTATTTGTGTTTAGGATATTCTTCTATTTATAAGCTTCATCATTTAAAGGAATGCAAATCTTGTAACTTTGATGGATTTCTTTGTCATAATTGTCAAGAAGCCAAGTTTCATTAGCTTCCTTTTCATAGAAGCAAGAGTCTTTCTAAATGTGCTTTTGACCTTCTCCATATTGATATTTGGGGTCCATATAAAATTGAGTTTGTTACACATACAAGATTCTTTATGACCATTGTTGATGGTTTTACTAAATGCACTTGAACTTTTATACTTGGTTTCAAGAGTGAAGCTTGTAGTGTGATTACACATTAAATATAAATATATATAATATATAATCATTTTGTGTGTGCTAAAGTTTGTGAAGACGGACAATGCTATGGAGTTCTTATCAAATGAATGTGCATTAATGTTTAAGGAGTGGGAAATTGTTCATCAAAGAACAATGGTTTATATGCCTCAACAAAATGGAAATGTACAGCGTAAACATAGGCATCTATTAGATACCTGTAGAGCATTAATGTTTCATGCATCTTTACCAAAAGAATTTTGGAGTGAATGTATACTTGCTGTCACATACTTGATTAATAGGATGCCTATGGAGAATATTGGTTGGATCTCTCCTTATGAGAAATTGTTTGGAGTTGCACCCAGTTATGATCATTTGTGCATTATTGGGGTATGCTCATGGGAAGAAAGGTTATAGAGTGTATGACATGGCAAATAAAAGAATCTCATGATGTTATATTCTTTGAGTCCATGTTTCCTTTTTGTGAGTCTTCTTATATTTCTTCTAAAACACTTGTGCCTCATTCTCCTTTGTTTCTAGGTGATGATATTGATGTTGTCTTTACTTCGGTTTCTCCTAGTCCGAATGTTTCTCTTGATGATGATGATGGTAGTGAGAATCCAAATGTTGTTGATAATGTGCGCAAATCCATTAGAGCGCATAAGTCCCCATAATGGCTTGATGATTTTTTAGTTTTGGTCATACACAACACTGAGGTTAGCACTTCTTATAGCCTAAACACTGACCCATATCCATTATTAAATGTTCTAGTTTTGCCTCATTTCCATGTGATTTTATAGCATCTTTAGCTGATGTCTTGCCTACACAAGAGCTACACAATTATTTAAAGGCTTCTAAGTCAAAGGAATAGCAAGATGCCATGCAAAAGGAGTTGGAGGCGAAGGTCACAAACTCGCCTAAAGGGAAGAAATCAATGGGTTGAAAATGGGTATACAAGATGAAGTATAGACCGGATGGGTCTATTGAGCACTACAAAGCTTGGTTTGTGGCAAAGGGTTTTACCTAAATTGAAGGTATTGAATACCATGACACCTTATCTCCCATGGCAAAACTTGGTATAGTTAGGGCTATGCTAGCTATAATTGTGCCTAAAGGTTGGCCATCACATCAAGTTTATATTAATAATGTATTTTTGAATGGATATCTACATGAAGAGATTTATATGAAAATACTCTATTGTTATTTAAAAGTATTTCCTAATCAAGTTTACAAGTTAAATAAATCTCTTTATGGCTTAAAGCAAGCTTCTAGGCAATGAAATATAGAAATCTCCAGATTTCTTTTATTGCTTGGGTTTACACAATTGGCACATGATTATTCTATGTTTGTGCATCATGGTTCGAGTGGTTTGGTTTTCATATTGTTATATGTTGATGACATGCTTAGTATGGGTTCGAATCATTTATTTGTTGATGATGTCAAGAAGCATTCGCATGAGCAATTTACTATTAAGGATCTTGGCCTTGCACGATTCTTTCATGGTCTAGAGATTTATAGATCTTCTACTAGTATTCTTGTGAACCAATGAAAGTTTATTAAGGATGTTATTGAGGATGCAGGTATGAGTGGTGCACAACCAATTAACATGCCTTTGCCACAAAAGTTGGTGCTTGATAATGATAATGGTGATTTACTTAATGATCCTTCTTTTTATAGGTGCGTGGTAGGACACTTATTGTATATGATTTGACTTGGCCTGATATTGCTTATTCCATTACTAGACTTAGCCAATTTATCTCTAAACCTCAATCTATTCATACTGATGCTCTATGGCACTTGCTTAGATACTTGAAGGAATCATATCGCATGGGTTGTTTTATTCTTCCTTCTTGTTTTACATGGTTATTCTGATGCAAATTTGGGGTCTTCTTCACTTGATCGAAAGTCTACCACCAGTTATTGTGTGTATTTGGATAGTTCTTTAATTTCTTGGAAGTCCAAGAAACAAGCTACGGTTTCTACATGAACAATAGAAGTTGAGTATTGAGCACTTGCAACTACTACTAAAGAGCTCTTATGGTCATCATATATCATGTGTGATTTGGGTTTGAATGTATCTTTGCCCATGAAGTTGTATTGTGACAATAAATCCACTATCTTGATTGCTAATAATCCTTGTATGCATGGTAGAACTAAACATATCATCATTGATGTTCATTTTGTTAGAGATTATATATCTTTGAGTTTTGTGACTTCTGTTCATGTTCTAAGTTGTGATCAAGTGGCGGATCTTCTCACTAAGAGTATTGGTGCTTCTCAACATAGTTCATTGTGTGTCAAGTTGGGCCTTCAATTAGCTCCAACTTGAGGAGAGCATATTAACATGTAGCATTTTATTTATTTAAAATAGATGGTTGAGATTAGATTAGAGTATATGACCATTATATTAGAATATTTGACTAAGATTGCCAACATACCATCTTCATTAATAGCATCTTAATTAATCTTTTTTAGATTGTTATATATATAGTCATTTCCTTTTATAAAATTGGAATATGTGGAAATTAAAGTTGTATATATCTTTTTTCTTTCTTTCAATAAGAATAACAATTGTTCCATAGATTTCTTTTTAGTTCCTCTTATGGTTCATTATTTTTTATCTGATTCTTCACAGGTTCCTGGGTTTGTAAACTAGTTTGAATAATAAACCCAAATCATGGATGCCAATTTTTACTTATTCAAAACCTTTTATAATCATATTGTGTTATATCTGGATTCATCAGCCAGGTTTATGACCAGCACTAGAAAAGATTCCAGGAGGCTCATAAAATACTTGATGATTTAGAATGTACTGGGTGAAGAGATGTCACTTCTATTAGACAAGTTCATAGCAAGGGACTGTCGAACCAAGTGTATGATGTTATCGTATTATGGGATGATCATGGCTCGTAGATGCAAGTGTGGTAAGCTGAATAGTTATTCTCAATAATTTTTTCCATATTTCAGTTTGCTTTCATCTCCACAAGGTCTGTATTTCCCCGACATGAGTCCTAGAATCATTGCACGTTGGGACGGCATATATGCACTCTCAAAATAGGAGAAAAATCGGATTAAAAAACTTAACTATATTATATCAAAAATATAATTTTTATTGTTTGGCAATTTGATATAAAAAATTATCACATCCAATGAATCTATAAATTTAATTTATGGTTGATTTAAAAGGGTAAACCAAATCGCTCTATAAAATCAAATAAAACCATTTTTAAAAAATATAATAATATTTTATTTATAACTAAAAATATTTCTTATGTTATAACATAGTATTTAAACAATTTTTTAGTTTAAATTCAATAAAATATATTATTTATCTTTTACAAAATTTTAATTTATAAATTATATAGAGAAAATGACTCAAGATATATTTATATGTAACTTTATAAATAAAAATAGTCGTTAATATAGATTTGAAAATATTTTATTATTGGGTAAATATTGAATTCATTTACCTCTAATTATATGACTTAATACCGGTTATTATTGAATGAATTTAGTATTTTTCACATGATATCACATTTTGCACTAATATATTCTAAACTATAAGATATGTTTTAATTTGTAAAATGAACCAAACCAAATCGATATAGACCAAACTCATCTTCATTTTGATCGTTCTGTGTATGAGATTTTTTTATTCTTATTTTTAATTATTCATCATCACTATAATGTACTTTTATCGTATCGTGCATAAATAAATGGAATTCATTTTCTTCTAACGCATATTCAAATATGGGATTCAATGTTTAAATAGATCAAGACAAATAAAATAATTACTAGGGACCAGAAATTAGGCACATGGTGTCCAAACAGAAGCATCACCAAGTTACTATTTTCTATACTTCTCTTTTATCAACTTCGAGCAAGATTGATGTCTAGGCTGAGCCAATAAGATTTGCTTGCGCCATGTATTCGCATGGGCCTTTAGAAGAAGAAGAATGAATGGGCCGGTATTTCTATGGGCTTTTTCGTATGCATATGAAAACAAAATTGAATATAATAATAGGATTTTATTGTAACTTAATTATTTGTGTGACCCATGAATACCCCTATATTTTCCATAGGAGCGACACTTCGTGTTAATAAGTCATGCTGAGTTTTTATTTTGTATTGAAATCATATCAGTGTTAAAACTTCTTAGAATTGAATAAAGATCATAGATATTAATTTGATAATATAATTGTATCCATTCCATTTATAATTGCATCTTCCATTATATATATATATATATATATATATATATAATATTAGTTACTGTGCTTTTCATATAAGAAAATGTCACAAATAGTATCTAAATTTTTAAATTAATCAATTTAATATCTGAAAAATTTTAAAACTAATCAATTTAATATTTGAAAAAAACTTAATGGAGATACTATTAGGAAGTTCCTTAATATACTAAATTGGTTACTTTAAATTTTTTAGTTAATTTTAAAATTTAAATACCTAATTCTATAATTTATTAAAATTTAGATGACATCCACCATATTAACTCTCTTTTTTATGTATCCATTGTTGTATCTTATTTTCTTCTCCCTCGGCTGGAAGCAGCCTCTGAACCATCAATGATTTTATAATAGGCACAACCTTTTGCATTTTTGCCAATGTGCCGTACGTGTACCCCAGACTCCAGTGATCCATCAACATCCACCGTATCGTACTCTTGCCCAGTGAAAAATGCCAGCCAGTATCATAACCACACCATTTCTTCTGTCTTCCACATGAATAGAATCTTCTGTTTATATTATATGATACTCATAAATAATTAAATACAATATGGTCGAGGACTTACTGGGACCAATCGAACTGATGGTGGGCTTGATCTTCCATTTGCTTTCAATGTTGCAATGATTATATACAATTACAAGAAAATATTTGCAAGAAAAAAAATAATAAATAAACATAATCCATGTATTTAATAATCATTGATGAGTTTTAAATCCTAAACAAACTGCCAGTGATAAGCCCAAAAGAGTTGAAGATGATGCCAAGTCATCATATATGCTGCTTAAAATGCATCTTCTACTGGCTATTCTTTTTTTTTTTTCTTTTTCATTTCCTCTTTCCTTATTTTCTTTTTTTATTATTCAATTTTGGGCATCGTCTTTTTTGGATGATGGAAAGAAAAGTTATAAAATGATAATCTATTCTTATTGGATAGAAAAAGAAAAAGAAATAATTATAATTGGATCATCCACCATTATAAGTAATGTATTAGTATAAATTAATCTCTTTTCATAATCAAGTTGGTTATGCAACTAGCTTGCATTTTGAGTAGTGAGGTAACTATAGTTGATCAATCGATTATGCGCAACAAGCATGTCAATCAATCAAGAAGAAATCCTAAAATGATTGCATGCGTACGGATGTCATAGAAAAAAGGCATGGGATAAGGAACAAGAAAACTCAAATTCTTAAGCGTATGCATATAACAAAAGACCAAATTAAGTAGAGTTGATCGTTTTTTAATTCATTCTTGTCTAGTAGGTGTTTTGGAGCTCTTGTGCTAATATTTTTAATAAAGCTTCCATATTACTCTTTATCTTAGTAATATGTAAAATTATCCAAAATGAGGATAGGAATCTCTTAGGAAACTGAATATTAGATAGGATGAAATATTACTAATCTAAAGTTACTAGTGACAGTTGGATTACCCTAAAGGATCCAATACTTAGCTTTCATCCGTTCTTTTCTTGCATGACTATGGGCTTTGAATGTGAATGTTAAAGAGCTTAGGGGTTTTATGATGTAAAAGAAGGTTCAATTCTTTTATAAAACTACCTCCTTCAATATAAATAAGCTTAAAGCTTATTTTCGTTCAAATAAGCCCTATTAAAAGCTAAACAAAACCTAACTCACCTAAGAATAATATTTTTCCAGGTCTATATTTTGCATGTGAGAAAATCAAGGTTTAGAATGGAAAACAATTTTGGTGATTATTATTCTAAACCTTCCAAGTTAGACCTATCTTAAGACAAACCTAATTAAATCTAGTCTCTCAAACCTTATCACAAGCTCAAGGGACCAATCCATGGCATTGAATTAAGTCAAGAGCTAATTATTGAAATGACCCTTTACATATTCATTAAATTAAGTTTTTTTTTTTCGAAGAGAAAACTTCATTAACATCAAATTAAGACATATTACACAGGCTTAAATACAAACTAGTATACACATCATTAGACAAAAAAATCGTCAGGAGTCTAATAGTCACAAGAACTAATGTTTGAAAAAAAAAAAAAAAGGCATCTCCTTCACACAATAAATAGTACTGATATCCTTTAATAGTAGTGGTTTGAGGTGATACAAAGGGACAAATGCCAACCAAAAATCCTCCATCAAGTGGTCCATATATCTTGTCATTCCACCAATTGGCAACAAAGGTGCTTACAACCAATAAGTATATTTGAGTATTTTAATTTAAGTTGAGTAGTGAATGTGAGGCATTCGAATTAGCTTATATTATAGCTTTAGTAAAGCCAAAGTACAACATGTTGGACAAAGTGTAAAAAAGTTGCCCATAGCTCTACTTCCAAAACTAAAATTTGGCCTAGTTTTTTTCGTAAAACCCCAATATTGAATGTCCATTCAAGTCTCAAGCAATATTGTACGTCTAGATGCACAATCAATACGAGGTGAATTTAGTGTGTTAAAAAAATAATCTCTTTTCATTTAGAAAAAATGTCCCTCTTGACTTTGCAAAGAATTGGTTTGGATCAAATTAAATAAGGAATAATAATAACGTGCAGAATTTAAAAGAGAAAGGAAAAAAATTCAGTAACAATATATAGAGGTTTTTCTTTATGAGTCAATATCTCTTCTATTTCCGCATCCACGCTAAGGATTCGATTGTCTTTATTGACAATATTCCATATATCAAAAATAATCGAGAGTACAATCAAACTAACAACTTGATAAAGTCTTACTGTTGAATCTATCTAGCGACACTAGCTATTCACTCACTACAATGATTAAACATTCTCAACTATCTCTAATAATCAATCATAAAGAAATCGAATGAGAATGAAAGGTAGGTTTCCTCTAAATGTAAGTTCTAAAAAAGTTTCTTAAAAAAGAGTATTGAATGCAAGTATTGAACTTTGATAGTATTCAACATAAGTTGTGGTTGTTGTGTAACTCTTGATTCAAATCATTCTCCTTTTTATTCCATAGTTATAATGTACAATAGAAAAAATAGAGAAAATCTCTCTCTTCAATGTTATTTTGCTAACGTGGAGATCTCTTCTTGAATTTCAAATCCGATCATTATTAGATGATGAAATCTTTAGCAATCTTTATGTTAACTCCTTGTAATCCAGCTCAAGATCAGTTGAAGATTTGAATTTGAGGTCGTGATAATGAAGTTGAGATTCATGATAAGATTATTATCAAGATATTATCTTATAAAAATGCATAGTGATAAGTCTTCTATGGATAAGGTTGTTGAGAAATTCCATAATTTGAAAAAGCATAATCTTTATCTATAACTGTCAAAACCTTGCCCATCCTCATTTGATCTTCTTTAAATAAATCTTTAAAAAAAAAAATTTTGTAGTCATCCTTGTAAATTTGACGAAATAAATCTATTGAAATCTGAAGAATTAATCCTACGAACATTGATGAACATGGTTTAATATTTATAGAATAATCCCCATAATATTTAACCTGACTTCTGTGAAATGCATCAAACATATTGCCTAAGTATGTTTGATAAATGAAGCTGGTTCTTAGAAATCATAAAAGATCCAACTTATAATGAGTTTCATGTAACTTTAGAAAACTTCGTGTCAACCAAAAGAAGGTTCTAAATCTGCTTTTGACTCTATTACGTATACTATAACTTCAATATAGAACTTCCAAATTAATTTTTAACCGACATAGAATATTCTTCAATATGCTTTTGAAAGTAAGTTCCGAGCACTTCGAAAATTCTTTACCAAACAAAGATATAACTTCTGACTTTCTATCTAAAAACTATAATAACTTAAATAACTTATCCCAAAACTTCTTAATATTCTTCTAATGAATCTGCTAACGCTTTTTATTTGTAGCTGAAACTTTTGAAAAAACTTCCATTAACATGTTCTACTTGTGTTTTCATATTATAAGTTCTACATTAACTTTTGTCTAGAATCATCTTACAAATTAACTTCTTTAACAAAACTTGTACTCATTAGCACAGTTGTCAAATAATTTTTAACCCTTTTTGATGAGGATCTGATTTCATCAACATTAGAGCCGATCAACTCCAAGTCCAACAATCAATTTCAAAGAGTTGAAGACACGTTGATTGTAGTTTCAATGTTAAAAACACGAGTCAAGCAAACATATAAATAGTTTGGGATACGAAGGATTAAAAACTTGAAGAATTGAAGCTGCAAGACTGTACGTCAGCCCAACACCGCCGGCCTTCATTTAATTTTTGTCTTTTCGAATTTCTATTTTTTTAATAATGTAGGGATTAATTATAATTTACAATTATGGTTTTTTTTTTCAGTTACGTTATCTGTTACGTAACTGCCACAATTATGATTTTTCAGTTACGTAACTGCCTTGTAATAGCTTATATTAAGGCTAGTATAGGAGATAGAAAATCAGATTATATAAATACATTTTCATTGTGAAATACAATTTGAGAGAAATCTTTTCTCTTTGAGTTCTTTTGAGAACTTGGAATTTCTTCAAGAATTAGAATTCTTATTGAGTTCATCATTATACCAAGTTCTAAGTCGGTATATCTACAGGGTCGCGATTATCATATCAAGGTTCTTTAGGTTACTCAACCATAGGTCGAGGTCAATTCCATCTTATCATACCAAGGTTTGTGAGTTTCAGATCTAAATCTGAATATTTCATGGGGCAAGGTCTGCCTTCTTGATTCTTAGAGTCCGGAAAATTCAAGATCCATGCCGAGCACGCATCACTTTTGTTATCATCAAAACTTCACTTAGAGAGATGTTAACAAATACACCCCACTGTAGCCTATTTTGAGAATGCTTCTTTGGAGGCGTATGTGTTTATCTTTATAACATCTTATGGAGGTGGCTTCCATTTAACTTAAATGATGTTAATGCCTTAGGTAGTCTTCCTTCTCCTATTATAAACCCAAATTTATTTAGCTAACTAGCAAATCTTTTGAAATAGAAGACATAGTTGGTGAACATAATAGAAAGTTAATTATAGAAAGCCAGACTAGTCATACTGCAAAACAAAACAGGTTGAGATTCATAAAGTCTTTTGGGAGGATGAGGATTTATGATGTTTGCCATAATGAATAAGTTAAGACTGGATATTTAGGTGTAATTTTTATGTAAGTACATGTTATATACTACTACCCTATAGCTTATTCACTTCGTTGAATGAATAAGGTTGTAATAGAATTTCTATTACAGAGGAATGGAATAAAGCTGTAATAGGATTTTTCTTTATTAATTTTTTATTTAAATGGTGGTATTTTGAAAAAAGACAGTTCCAACATTGAATTGGTATTCATAGGTTTATAAAAAGAATGGCTATTCAATGTTTTGTGTAATAGGAATGCATTATGAAATAGCTATTTAGTGAACTAAACGTTGTAATAGCTATTCATAAAATAAAACTGTAATAGAATTGTAATTACAGCAAAGTGAACGAGCAGTAATACTTTTGTAATTCTATGACAATCTCTTAACACGTGTGAGAGATCTTCTACCAAAAGACATCGTATAGGACATAAATCCTCTCCATTAGAAATTTGAACTAGTTTGGTTCTTAGGGCATTTTGCATGGTTGTTCATAGGGACATTTGATCTTGGGGTTGAGGAATGGGTCCCAAATCTATTGTTGTTTTAGAGTCGGGTATTTGCGTAATGATAACCTTAATGTTCTCATAAGAAGCCATAGATTTTTCTTAAAGGGATGATACCTTGATTTTTGGGCTAATATTAGCTCGTCTCCAAGGTTTCCTTTATAAAGATGAACTAAAGTATAAAAGACTAGAGATTCCAAAACCCAACTTATCTTCATTTTAGTAGCTTTCATCTAAGTAGCATTCTTTAATGGTTAAGCCTCTACAATATAATGGATAAGACCTTAGATTAGTAGGCCTATTATTTCAAATCCATGCCAAACGTCATGTTAGAATTTTGTGAATGACTCATTACTTATAAGCTTCACTTTACATTATTGTTACTTCTTTCCATAAAGGGGAGAATTATTGGAACTTGATACATGTCTATCATGTAAGTTCACCTTATATTATTCCTCACAAAGCTTGCTCTATCATGTACATTGATTTGAGAATTCTTAAGCGTATTTGATTACACATGCTTTGTTTCTTAATTTTTTATTTTGAATGGCAAGCCCTCTTAAGTTCTTATGCTTTGTGATCTTATCCCATTTTAGTTAGGAAGTTTGTCTAGAAGCTCGATGCACTAACCAGAAAAATTTTCTTGTCACTTATTTCATCACTTTAATTACACTTTTAGGTATGCAACAAGTCTACATATAGTATTTTGGTATAGAATTTAAAGTCAATTTGATGAATACTTTTCTGCTTACCATACTTAAGAAATTGCTCTTCCATCTATCTAGTTTCTCATAGGTTTTTTAAGTATTTTCTTAAAGTGCCTTGTTTGGGAGTCATCCCTCTATGAATTGGAAAGCCTAGATATTTTCCCATGTGCTTTAACTCTTTCATATTATGTGTTGACAAATGTCCCATTTGAGTTTTATCTTCTCATTCGGTGAAAAGATTAATGATGATTCAAGATTCATCTTATCTCCAACAATGATGTGAAAAATACATTTGTTTCTTGCATACTTCTAACATATTTCATTGATGCAAGTGAAAAAAGGATTTGGTCATCCATGAACATTAATTGGGAACTGCGAAGAGTTAAAACTAGTTCCTTAAGCCAAGAATGAATTGACCAGTAATGATTCCACTTAGAAACTCAATTGCCATGATAAACAAGTAGGGGTAAAAGTGGTCCTCTTGTCAAATTCCTAGTGAGGAAGTAAGCAGCTAGAGTAATCCTCCATTAACCATTTGTTTGATTGTTATAGTAGTATGACAACTCATTATGAGCTTAATTTAATGAGATAGGAGTTTTAAACTTATAAGACTTGTAAATATAGTCCAACTCTATGCTATAAAAAATTTTCTTTAAATCTAATATGAGTGTCAACAATCCCCCTTTACCTTGCTTTCTTCAAAGCTTGACAATAATTCTTTGAAAAGGATAATCTATCTAATATGAAATTACCTTGAAGTGGGCAAATCAAGTCTTGTGATTATGGTTTAATTTATTGCACTAAGATCTTAGTGATTATTTTATAAACAATGTTACAAAGGTTAATCGTCTTAATTGGGTGGTTTTTTTTCTTCCCAATTTCTTGGTACTAAAACTAAAAAAGTTTTGTTCAATTGGAAAGGTATCACCCTTGATTGATAGGTTTGCATGGTTAAGGAAACAATTAAGCACCTACCCTCTTGCCAACATTCTTTGAAGAACATTTAATGGGGACTATCTTTTCCAATAGCGTTCTAGAAATCTAGACTTTTGAGTGCTTGAATACTTTCCGACACTTGCATGGGTCTAAATAGATACTCTATGGTTGCTTCGCTTAAAGCCCACAATATTCAGTAGGAAAGGGATTTGTATTAGCACTAGCTTACTTTCTACATGATAAGAAGAAAGTAAAATAATAATAGATATGGTCCTTTAGAACAATAGTGCCTTATGTCCAACCCTTTGTTAAGTCTTATAGATTGACAATTCTATTCTTTGATCATATAGTAAAGGTTAGGCCATGATTATACTTAGTTCTTCTTTTCTTTACTAGTAGCCATTCAACTTTGGATTTTGCTTTTTGTAATAGTTATTCCCTATTTAATAGTGTTTCTAGATTAAGCATTAACTTACATTCTAAATGTACCAGGAAGCTAATGGGATTTATAAACATGGTCTGCTTTGTGCCAATTAATCAGCCTAAAATCCTTTTCTATTCAACATGGAGAATTTTAAATACTTCTTTATTCCATTTCTTTGCTTCTTCTTGGAAATAGGTAAAGGGAAGAAGAAATTAGTGATCATTAACTTCCCAAATTCTCTTGACTTAGAGTTTAAAACTAGCATTCATAAGCCACATGGGCTAGAAAAAAGGGCTTCGTACTATTAGCTTATTCAATTATTAGCGAACGATAAGTAATAAAGAGTTATGGTGTAATGGCCATTTAGACACAGATGCCCGACTTGGCTATGAGGGTATAACTATATTTATCAAGCTGAGATTAAATCTAAGTGGAAGTTTTCTGTTTAGATTATCTAATTTTCATTTATATCTTATTTGAATTTGATTTGTACTTTGTCTGTATGATTCTGTCTATAAGTAAAATATCTATTTTTAACTGTATCTATTTTTTGACAAACAGACGTTTGAAAACTATAAAATAAGATGTCAAAATGATCAGAATAAGACAAATCAATCAAATCTTATTTTACTATGTCAACATAGAGCCGATAAGTCCTAAATCTAGAAGATCACATTCTTATAGGCATTTTCTATATAAGGTCATTCTAGGTTCTTCCACAAATACCTGAGATTGAATCAAAGAGGAGTTTCTTTTTATTTTATTGGGTGAGCCAAAAGCGAATCAAGAGAGTTTCTTTTTATTTTATTGGGTGAACCAAAAGCAGATAAGTTCTAGATATATATGGGGGTCCAGATGTTTGCATGCATTCTTTATATAAGGTCATTCTATTGTGATTATAAAATAATTTACTACTTTGATGTTGCTTATAAAATAATTTCTAGGATATTTTAATAAACTTAAGAGTAAAGTATATAAAAGAGTTTTATTATTAAATATGATAAAATTAAGGATAAGTTATATTGACTACTTCTATTAACTTTGTGAAATATGCTAATACTCCATTTTAAATATATATATATATATATATAATATCACAGATACCCCGATTTTGTTAACGTCAAAGCTACTGTAGCACATCACCAAGTTAACATATCAATAAATTTAATCTGATTTTTGAACTATATTTATCAATTTACCAAAACTTAAAAAAAGAAAATTAAAGTTGCTAATTTTTAAAAATGGCATTCAAACACTTATGTTATGAAAAATGTAAAAGAAAGGCTAGTAGAGAACATACCGTGCCGTTAGTGGGCTGCGCAAGCCGCAGAGGTGTGTGTGGCACTGATGGTGATGAGGCCGCGTGACTTGTTACAACTCAAATCATATATTTGATACACTGGAATGGATCCGGAATGAAATTGTAATTCCTGCTTCCGTTTCATTCTTTATGTTTAGATGCATTTTTAGAAGCCAAAATCATGATTTCTTGAAATCGACGATTACGGCTTCAAAGGGGAATTCGATTCCGTCTTCTCAAAAGCAGAATCGCGATTTCATTTCAGTTTCATTAATTGGCAAAATGTAATTATTTTTTTATCCTATCACGTATTTGTATTTGCATTTATTATTGGACAATTTTAATAAATATACTTTATAACCATTCCATTTGATTCCATTCTATGTAATCATTCAAACAAAGAAATGGATCTGTCCTTCTAAATTCATTTCATTTCAAACCAATCAATTCTATTGGAAACGGTGGCATAAATATTGATGGTTTTCATTTTTGCTTCATTATTATTTTTAATTTGGTGGTGGAGGATGGCCATCTATAAGTGAGTCAAATAGCTACTTCTGGATCGGGGGAAAAAAAAAAAAAAAAGGAAACTACTTAGGGATGTAGGCCGTAACCCACTAGTATTAACTGCAAACGAATTATTTTAATTTTAATTATTTTATTTTAAATAATTTAGTTAATATATATATATATATGTTAAGCGTGTTGTCATCTTTAAAAAATAAATTAGCATTCTTTTTCTTTCACTTCTAATTTTCTTCTAAATTTTATTTCATTATTTTAGTTGATAATATAATTGTGATTATAATCTTTAAATAATATAAGTATTAGCGCTGATATGGTAATGACTTGGACATACAATTAATATCTGGGCCATATCAAAACTTCCACGCAGGTAAAATAAAAAATAGGGGGATGTAAGTTGTTATTTTAAAATTGCAAATATTGAGGATTAATTACAAAAACATGACTTATATTTTAATCAATTTATAAACACATGACCTGTATTATCTTTTTTTTTTTTATAATTAGGTAGCATGAGTTTCATATAAAAATATCAATATTTTAAATAATTTTTAGAATGACACGTGTTAATATTTTATTAATAAAAATTAATTTAACATTTTTTTCAATTTACTTATTTTCAGAAAAATAATTTAATATTTTATTTATTTAATTTTATTTAATATTATTTTTTATTATATTAATTTTTTTAGACTAACAAGGCTCTAACATATTTTCCTCTAATAGTAATTAATAATATTGACACTTTTTTTATAAAACTCGGATCAACACATATCATGTGTTTGTAAATTGACTAAAACACCGATCATATTTTTGTTATTAACCTAAAATTGGTATATCTTATAAAATTCATTGATTCAATTAATTTTTATTTTAAAATTAATTTAGAATTAATCGCAAACGAATTATGATACGATTAACCAATAAGTTGAAGGTCCGCGTGAGTGCTTGATACAACCTATAGTTATAGATTTTGTTTTGTGGAAACGGTTCAACGTATATGGCCCAAAAAAAAAGGGGTTCAACTTAGTATCATGCTATCAACAATTTGGCTATGCCTCTAGGCTGCAGTGTATTTACTATTGAAGTCTATTTGAATTGATATTATATTTAATATATATAATTTATTTATATTATATTATTTGATTTTATAAATAAAATTATTAATTTTTATTAATATATGCAACTTTTATAAATATGTGTTTAAAAATAATAAAAATATCACGGCAACCTTCCGCACTTTTCACTAGCAATGAGAAATAAAGACAATAAAAGTGAAATAATAACATACAAGACAAAGGAAATAATGACCATTTAATGCCTCCAATGCTTGTTGACCATCAGGAAAAGTCTTTTGAAAATTGGAAAAGTTGTCGCCAGCTTTTTTATTCGTGTGGCCGCTGATCATTGGAGTTGTAGAGAAGATGAAGAGAATAGACTTTGTCTTTTGGCATCAGGGAAAATTGACAAAGGTACATGAATATAAGAGTTTTAGAAGTCTTTAATGACGTAGTGTCGCATGTCAAGCACTTATGGCTAATTAACAATTGTAATGGTGTAAGACATATCTAATATATTGTAAAAAGGAATTATTACAATATAAAATATTAAAATATTAATTATCATATTACTAATGTAAAATTTGCTACTTATAAATATGCTTTTGAAAAGTATAAAAATCAGATTTATAATTTACAATTTTGAAAAAAATATATATAGAAATTACAAGTAATAAAATGATTTCTAAAAAAAAAAATTTAAAATTGCATTTATTAACTATGACTTTCGGTATTTATATAATTATTCTTATATGATTGATATTTATATAAAAAATATTTATAGCAAATCCTCACACGGTTAAATACCTTAATAACATGTAGCCGACACTCCTAAATTTAAACGCAGCTATTCTTTGTGAGTAAGACTTCTTTTGTTTTTTTGTTCGGATTTATGAGCTAAGGCTTGACCCTTGAGTCTTCTACAGCCTCTTGCTCGGTTCGTTTTCTCCGCCCTTCCATTTTGAATAATAGGTCCCTTTTTGTACAAGTGGTGAGCAAAGAAGGATATATATTTTGATTTGATTAAACAGCAAGGTTACAAATTTTATACGCACCTAATCCACGGGAAATGACAGCAATAAAACGTTTTTAGATGAAGGGTCTAATCGACAAGCGGAAAAGACAGCATTAAAATTACTCACCATCATTTCCATAGTGAAATGTTTACTTCTAGGTTTTTTTTCTCCCCACTAATCACTCTTTCTAAATGCACCAAATTTTATTTTTAGTGGTTAATAATCTTATAATTTAATGGTATTATTCCTGATTTTCAAATAAAAAATAGTAAATTCATATCTTTCTTCCTATTGTAAGAGTCAAATAAAAATTATATTTAATGACTTACAAGAAAATGTGATTAAAAAAAAATTTACAAATATTTTTATCACATCTCATATGCCACATGCGTTTTGAAAATTAATATAAATTAATGTAGAAATAGAATTTCAATAAAATAGGATGGTAATAGCTATTTTTTATATCAAGTCTCATGTGTAATTATAAAAATAGGCCCAAAATGATAATAGTTATTCCTTTAATTCAATTTTGTTACAATAACAACCTTGTAGAATAGTCATGATATTTATGTTATCAATCAACCAAATGTACCGTTACAATTACTAAAGAAAGAAGAAATACTCTGGAATACATTCAGTTCTCATATCAAAACTTCTCAAAAAGTTTAAACTAACTTCTTAAACTGGTATTAAGATTCTCCAATCAATGCTCTCAGATGAAAATTGCTCTCTAAACTTAACTTAAAACCTCTTAACTGTAGGATATGAACTCAGTCTAATCAAATTTATGTATATTATTCCTTTACAACAAAGAGGGAATTTAATACCACTGGAATAAAATATCACGGTTTATGAAAATTTGATTGGTATATCATTTTTTAGCCTAATTTATTATAAAGAGACCTAAACCTATCTGTTTTTGCTTGTACAGCATTTTATTGCTGCAAATTTTGGGGTGTGAGCATTACATCTATGTTATCTTAATTCAATTGTAAAAGTTTATAGTAGTTTTCCCATTAGGAAATAAAAATCATTAAGTCTTATTGTTTTAGTATATATTTTCTTCTATTTCTTTTATCTGTTATCCTAATGTAGTAAATTTTCAAATTTGAGCTGTGAGTTTTATTTCCTAATTACGCACGAATTTTTTATTTTGAAATAATGTAACCCATCTTTATGTAGGAAAGATGCATAATGTCCTGCTAAATCTTCATGTTCCACTCCTTTTGATTAAATCTATCAGTACTGTATGTGTTTATATTTTAATATAATTCAATAAACAACTGATGCCAAATCCTCAATATTATTAAAACTATTAAACCTATTTTCGTGTTTTAGGCATACAAATAATATTTTTAATTGTAGCTTAACGAAATTGACCCGACTTCATAAGGGTATTAGCATTATTGTATCATACAGCATAATTAGGAATTTCCCACTTCTTATGTTTCATTTACCCAAAATCTTCGTGGAATATTTGCTAGTTGGTCCATCCACAAATTTTCTTTCCTACCACCGAAAACTATATCTCCACCACACAAAAAATATGGGAGACTCCAAACTACTATTTTATTCTAACTTTAGAAAGTTATTGTTATTATTATTATTTGCCAATTACAATTTATGTTCATTCCACTTGATTAATTGTTGAAATTTGTAGTACTTTGCATACGTAACATAATAATTCAATAAAACAATTTCAAATTTGAATAAAGAAATGTGCTAACTTTTGTATTACCTATCATTCTTCAATGACATTTTCTTTGTTTCGTCAAAGATAGGAAAATCGTATTATTTGTCATTAATTTTGACCGAACTGGTATTATCGGCTATTTAATTGTTCACTAATTAACAATTTAAATCTATATGTAACTGTGATCATACCATTCATTACAAAAAATAATTTTTTAGAGACAAAAATTATGCGATGAAAAACTGATAAGAGAAATTAAGTTTCTAAAAATATTTTGTTGCAACAAAGTTTATTTTATTGATGACAATTGCAAAATTACATGTCTGGGGCCTTGATCCACAATAAGAAAATAACACAATAGGAGAGGAGATGGGAGAGAAGATTCCCTAATATTCATGCACATCCCCTTTCTGCCTATGGTTGGTTGTGTGGGTATTATCAATGCAGTGGTCGGGAAGTTAGGTTTTCAAAAATTTTAAATGTACTGATAAGCTATATTCAACATCGTCGCAACTACTAATACAGGAAAGTGCATCTACTAAAGTAATATAGAAAATATTAGGTCATATTCTTTAGGGATCATTAACATCTACTTTACTCCCTTCTAATCTATTATCTAGTCAAAGAAAAATCAACAAAGCATGATAAAAAGAAAATTTACAACTAAGAAGGTTAATTTTACATATATACACATTTTTAGGGCAAATTTTATAAAATAAGTTTGTTAATGCAAGAATGAGCTTAGGATTTGATTTATCAAGTCCTTATCATGTGATTTCTTAACAAACTCAATGAGTTGTTTACTAGGTATACTTATAACGTTAAACTCACTAAGGTAAGTTAAAGCCTCTAGATTAGACCACTGGAATCCCTTTCACAAGCTATTAGTAACCGATACCTGCGTAAAGATTAAGAATTCTTTGATTGAAACCCAATTTAATGAATTTAAAATCAAGCAACGGAAATTTTAACTACCTCTATCTCTACGTGGTTATAAGCAACTTCATTAATAGCGTAAATCTATTCAAATGAACGATTTCTCAATCGATTTAGCTGAAATCAGACATGAATCTATATGATGCACACACATAAACTCACGAAATAAGGTTCATGCTACTAATTACATGTACCGAAACAATATTTGATTAAAACGCTTTGAAATCACATGAATAAGATCTTGGATTCACAAACGCTAAGATTAAATGATTATTTCTCTATAGATGTGAACATTAAACATAAAATTAAGGGAACAATATGAAATAAAGATAAATATCATTAATTAAGCACAAAATCTTATAAAAACAAACGTCAAATTGATTTGGACTTACCTAGAAAATTCAAATTCCTAGCAAAAGGAAAGTTTCTCTTACTAATGATTCTCTCTCTACTCTGTTTTATGTCAAAAATTTGTTACATATAGTACAATACTGCTACGTTTACTTATATCCATAAGGTACAGAAATCTTGAAGATTTTATTTACTGACATGGTAGATCTTTTTAACAAACTTTGTACAAATCTTCATGCACGTATTGTAAGATAGGTTCTCCTTTCGTGGGTAGAATCACAGGTTCGAAATTGGCAGTGTTAGAAGCTATGTCTAAGTCATGTGAAGTGCGGTTTGCCTTAACTTATATTATAGGTAGAACCATGGGTGTGACTTAGGGTGCAATTTGCGGTTTTGCTTTGTATTCTTTCCCTCTATTTCAATCTTTTGAGGCGTGATTAAATTCTATCTTCAAAAACCTTTGTTGTTTTGCTCTAACTCTTGCTCAAATCCCATTTGTTCCTTCTTTTAATGATCTTAGGAGCTAAAAAACAATATTTAAACAACAATAGCATTAATTTATAAGAATTTATCCAATAAAGGATTAAATCAAGCATGAATTCCTAGTAATTGAATAGAGTGTAAATGACTTATCATTCTAGGTGGCAACCTAGTCAGCACACGTATTAGTGTTTCTAGTTACTAAAGAAAATGAACACTAAGTGAAACAAGACTTCAAACAATGTATATCTTCAATGATATGCGCAGTCTTCTAAGAGGCCTCCGAGCAATTCTTAATACTTCTGAGGACAAGCTTATTATCCATTTCGATCTCAACAAGAGACCAGGTCTTTGGGATAGCCATATCTACTGCAACTTTCACAACTAAGGCTTTAGCTACTTCAATGTTTAAGCAAACCAAGTTCATGGCCATTGTAGCTAATAGGGATCCACATCTATCACATATTACCATGCCTCTACCTATTGTGTTTGATTGCACATCAAAGGAAACGTCACAGTTGAGTTTAGTGAAATCACTAGAAGGTGCAGACTAATTAATCTTCCACATCGTGTTTTGCTATTGTGTGCAAGAAAAGGAATTAATCCTATCTAAATGCACAATTGGTGACATCTATTGAGGCAGTGGCATGCATGATCTTCTTTCATGGACATGAGTGCTACTAGGCATAAAGGTTCCAATTTGATTTGCAACCTTTATATGGAAGCAACTAGGTCATTTGCAAACTCTAAAACCTCATTTAAAGCATGGTATACTCTTCCAATAACAGAAGAAAGATTCGAAAATTTCTTATCAAACACGACTTCATTCTTGTGTTTCCATATATACCAAAGGATAAAAACACAACCCTTAATTTATGCTTCCAATCAGATGCCATTATCCCCATATCTTCTACAAGAAGCCAAAACCATTCACAAAAGCACCTGGTGGAAATGGCATCACATTTAATTCATGTTATATTAAACCCTACCACTTTAGTCTAATTGCAATGTAAGAACAAATGTTCAACATTCTCTATTGAATTACAAAAAGGATAGCTAGCCAAGGATTTACATTTCCTTTTAAATAAATTCTCATTAGTTGCAATTGCATTATAGTAGACTTTCCAAGCAAGAGACTTTGAAAGATCATTTAGCCTCTTTCTTAGATTTCAATCTCACATAACCAGTTTTCATTTAATACCCTCCATCCCTTTCATATGGCCATATTAGCGTATCTTCCTTATTTAGAGATGTTAGATGTATTGTAGCTACTGCCTTCACCTCATCCTCCGAAAGCCATCTCCTAAGTTCCTCTATTTGCTATCTGCTACATGTAGGATCAATGAACAATGCTATAAGCACTTCTTCATCAATAGATTGCCTCATTTTAGGCTAAATTTTGTGATTCCTCGTATTATCATTCTAAGCTCTAACCATTTATCCATTCCCTATTCTCCAACATGAGTTCTCCATGATGACCTCTTTGTAAACTTTGCCAACACCAGCTTGCCCTCCCTTCTCTTCCATACTCTAGAAAGCTCGTATGAGGAAAATAAATACTTTTAAAAACTTTAACCCATAAAGCTTTTGAATTTTCCATGATTCTCTATGCCATTTTTGCTAACATAGCATCATTAAAAAGATCTAAGTCTTTAAAACCCACACCTCCATTTTGTTTTGCAACTGTGATGTCTTCCCACTTTCTTATAATGGATTTTGTTAGTAGTGTTTTGACATCTTTACACCATTTCTTGTAAACTTAAAAACACTCATCGAGCAACTCGAAATAGCAAATTCAATTACCTTCAATAAAGTTTCCTTTCCACCTGCTAACAAGAATAAAGTCTTCCAGCTTTGGAGTTTAGCGTTTATCTTCTCTTTGACATATCCCATTGCTGCACTTTTGGATCTACTCGAAATAATAGGGAGCCCTAAGTATCTTCCTGGTTGGTTTTCCTTAGCAATTCCCAAAAGGTTACAACAAGTACTCTCTAATCTTCTGGTGTGTTACAACTAAAGGATATTGATGATTTTAGGAAACTAATTTGTTGACCTGAAGCATTATGGTAATTAGCAAGAATAGCTTTAAGGTTATGAATGTTGCTTTCTATAGCTTCCAAAAAGAATAAGGCATCATTTGCAAAAATACATGGGTTAGTTTAAGGGAATGACACTTAATTTTAGTGCCCTTAATGTTGTCCCTTGCCATTTCTTTCCTAATCATAACTGACAGCACATTTGCAACTAACAAGAAAGATAAGGAGAAAGTGGATCCCCTTACCTTGTTCCCCTAGAAGGTGTGAACTGACTCACTTTTTTCCCATTTACAACCAAATTATATGATACTAATTTACACCGTATTTGGCTTGACAAAGGCGAATGAAAGCTATGGAAATGGAAGGAAATTAAATGTTTGGATAATTTAACAAGCGACTAAAATTGGATGAAAGAAAAAAAAATTGGTAGAAATAGGATCTCAGTTTTTTCTCCCTGAAATTGGGTAGAAAGGGGTGGAAATGGAAGGAAAAGATGGGAGTTTACAAAAATACCCTTAACTAAACATAAATCCTTTTCTAACTTCTAGGTCTTTTAGTCAAATCATTATTTTATTTCAACCAATTTCCTCTCATTTCTACTTCTATATCCAAACATAAACCAAAAAATATATTTCTCCTTATTTCCTTTCTTTTCTTTTCCTTTCCATATCTTAACTTCCTTTTCCACATTAATAAAGATTACTAAACACAATGTCAACACAACTCATTATCCATTCAATTCACTTTGAGTTAAATCCCATTTTATACATAAGTTTTTCCAAGAAAATCCATTCTACTCTATCATAAGCTTCACCATATTTATTTTAATCACACAATCAAATTTTCGGCTTCTCTTATGATTTTTTAAGTGATAAAATATTTCATGGGCAATGATCACATTATCCTAAATGAGTCTTCTAAAAATGAAAGCACTTTAGTTTTGGAAGATAATGGACTAGAGATACGGTTAGAGCCTATTAGCTAAGATTTTTTAAGTGACTTTATATGAGAAATTACATAAGCCAATAGGATGGAAATGATTGACAAACTCAAGGCACTTTAATTTTGAGGTAATAATAAGCTCAATATCATTAAAATGATTAGGAAACTCACCTTAAATGAAGAAATCTTTGATTGCATTGTAAGGAAATCTCCTATCATCTACCAGTCGGATTGATGCAAGAGGATACTTGACCCATATGGATTAGGGACATTTAAAGATCCAAGTTGAAAAACCATTTTTTTAATTCCCTCATTGACAACTAGGCACGCCAAGTGTACATTTATATCATTAGTAATAACATCATCAGTTTCATTTAAAACGGCATCCATCACCAAACAATCCTTGATGTAAATAATCTTTGCTAATGCACCGAGAATAGATTGATAATGTCTTCCTTCTTATCCATTCATTCACCATTCTCATTTATAATTCAAAGAATCTTATTCCTCTTTCATCTTTGTAACATTTTTTGGTGAAAAAAACTTGAGTTTTTATTACCATACCTTAATTAATTTAGTTTAGCACGCTATGGCCAAAGCGTCTCTTCTCTTAGCTTAGGTAGCTACAGCTCGGCATATATTCCCCTCTCTTCTTGTATATGTAACACATAGACAAATAAGATAAAATGAAGATAAATAGGTCACGATATATATATATATATATAAGCTTACATCAATGCCACAAAACAAGTTAAGTTTGGTTAATTTTGTTTTGGGAAAGAATTGTGAAAATTTGGAACTTCTGCAATTTTTGACAGATGCAACGTCAGCATCTAAAAAGGGAACGTCACCGGTGTAGAGGCAGCGTAGGTTGTGTACAGTATTAAATTCTTTAACGCCGGAGTGTGTGTGTGTGTGTTTTTGCTGGCGTTGAAGTTGGATTAGAAGCGTTATTGTTTAATGCCGGAGTTAAATGCTGCCAGCGTTGAGTTAGGTTTTACCGGCGTTTAATGTTCGGAACGACGCGAAGGATTTTGTTGCACGATGAACGTCGCCTCTTGGGGATTCTACACCGCCGGCGTAGGAATTAAATTTGCCGATGTATGTGCAAATTTTATAAATAAACACATTCGTCCAAGGGTTTTTCAACAAAAATTATTTCATCCTTTTTCCTTCGTGAGAGAGAGAAGTTTGATTGTTCTTTATGAAATCTTCATCCTAAGGCGAGTTTGATCAAAGTGAGTGATCCTAATCCATCTACAACATGTTTTTCTATGGATTTATGCATGATTTCTTAGGGTTTTGTTGTGTTCTTGAAGGAAAACGTGAGAAGGATTAAGATCTCGGGTTTAATTGTCTCAATTGGATAAGGAGTGAGTTTTGTGATTTAAACAAGTAAGTATAATGTTCTCATACAAGATTTATGTGAATTTCATACAAGCTCTAAGGACTTTATGGTTATTTTTATGAAGGAAACCCTCGCTTTGGTTGAAATTCGAATTTGTGGGTGTGAGTCAGGTTTTGGTGATCCAAATCAGTAAGTTTCGTCTTTTCGTTGATGGATTTAAACAATGTGTGATTAGATAATCTTTATATATTCGTGTTGTCATGTAATATTAAGGTTTTGGTGGACTATCGGTATTGTGGGTGTCACGCCCCAGATGGTACCATAAACGTGGTAGTCTACTACACATAATATTAAAGCTAATAGATGACAATATTAGTCATACAACAGCTTCAATATCACGTGCAAGGCGTGTTTACAAGATGGTAGGAGACTCAAAGAGGTATTATGTTTAAGTAGATAATAAAAGCATGCAAGAACTTATAAAGGTAAAACACGAAATAATCATTGAGATAAAAGTTTGTTACAACTTCTTAGGAGCATTCCCCTGTCCTAAAAGCCTTGCTCAAAACTAATTCATCTTCAAAACATACATGAATATAACATAAGTCAACTATAGAGATTTCTCTTAGAAGTCTACACCTAAAACTAAATATATAAACTTCTTCCAAAAACTCTTAGTAGCTTTGGCTCATACCTGACAAAAGGGGCTCCTTGGTGCCAACCATAAGTAATCAAACTGTAACAAAAAGCTATAAGGATATAAGCAAAACTAGTTTAGTGAGATAACTCCCATCTTCAAAACATTTCCATAAAACATACAAGTATTTTAGATAATCATATGGGAATGCATCAATCACATGAGAAAACAAAATACACACGATTGACCATAAACCATGTGTAGCATGGATTTTACGCCCTCCATGTCGGGGTTGGGTGGTTACCGGCCCATACGACCATCAATAGTTGCAGACTTACCGGCTCCTAATTGCACTATAAACTTTCCGGCTCTTACTAGCCCACGTAGACTTTCCAGCTCCTACTAGCCACCACTACGACTCCTCGTTTCCCCACACCAATGGTAGCGAAGAAAAATAAATGTGACTCACAATATGTTATGCATGAATCGTTTTTAATATTGGTTTATTCAATTATTATCAAGTTCAAGTTAAAGGTAACAAAAGCAATATTCATCATACCATTGTAAGAAAACATAAGTTATTCATCAGTTCCTCTTTCAATATACTTAGCTTTTATTCAAAAACCACATCATTCATTCATGAATCCAAATCACACAACATTTATTCATTTATTTTTTTTCTTACTATCTAGTGCTACTACTTACAAGCACAATCAAGGAAATGTAATAAGTAAAGGATTAACTCACTCCATGATGATCACTCCTAGTCGAAATTATCTTTCGGGAAGGAGCTATCGGTTTCTTCTTCACTAAACAAGATAAAATACCCAAAATGAGTCTTTCATAGAATTTCTACTTCTAAAATTCTAAGTCTATCTTTAATTCGCGGTGAAATCGGATTAAAGGAAGTTCTAACTTAAAATGGCAATAACTTGCTTATTTTAACTCAAAATTTCACATATTATATGTTGTTTTCTACCTACTCAAAAAGATCTATCCATTTCTAATGTTACTTTTACTATAAAAGGTCATTTGGGTCTCGGTTTAGAGGGGTACAGATCTAATACGAAAATTTCATTCTTAAAAAACAATATTTTCAAATCCTTCCTTTACTAAGGCTTGTTTAAATAAAACTCAAATATATATTTTTGAAAAGAATTCCTTATGTATAGACTCATAATTTATGCATGAAGCTATAGGTGTTGTCTTATTTAATGTATTTCTTCGAAACAATTTTTTCTAGTGTTTTGGAAAATTTAGATTTGTTAAACTTTACTATATGTGGGTGAAGTAACTTATAAATTTTTGGATGATCAAAATCTAACATACTATATTTTGATTCTTTAGTTTATCAAAAGTGAGTTGAAAATAGAGTTTGGTCTTTTTATCTACAAAATTTATTTCTAGGAATTGAAAAATAGAGTTTCGAAAAGTTTACTTTAGTAGAACTTGATGAGTTTGAAAATTTATTTTCATTTTCTTTGTAAGTTGATTTTTCTTGAAAACTTATTTAACTCTTATTTTAGAAAGTTGATCAAAATAGTACCAAGTTATTATCTATATAACAAGACTTCTTTTATTATTTGAAAAGGTTTTAGGTACTTGATACTTGAATAATCATAAAATTCATATTGTTTATCAAATTCAACATTACTTTCCTTACGAACACATATATGGCTAAATATATAACATATATATACATATATCTTAATCACTTCTTTTAGTAACTTAATCTATTTAAACTTAGTCAATTAAATTATAATAATTAACGTAAAATTAGGAGTAAAGATAACATAATTTCCTTTGAAATTCCTATAAGACCAAGTCACGTACTTATGTGTATATTAATAAAATTTAAATATTAATTCATTAATTCAATTACATAATTAGCTATCTCTAGTCAAGGTTATTCGAATTCTATATTATTTATCAAATTTAAATGTGGTTTTCATTTAAGGTCAAAATGTCTGCACGGTTTGTGTAGGAGGTCATGTAGAAAGGGATTTATGGTTAGAAGGTGTAATGCCTTATAGGTATTACAACTCGTCACGTGTCATTCTCTTGTTAAGAATATGCTATGGCTATAATACACTAAATCCACCAGTTGTCAATTCAAATCATCAAAACTCTGATAAATGGATACTTTAAAATCTCATAAACTATACAATCCAAAACTTCAAATCATCTAAATCAAAAGAAACCTAATAACAAGTTTCATAAAGTTTTAAAATGTTAAATCTCAATATGTTCCCAATATCTATCCTTACTTACTTTCATATCCACAAATCTACTGATCATCAACTGGGTAGTCTAATCCACTATCGCCATCCTCATGATCCATGAATATATCATAGCCAAACAGATCATATACTACATCATCATCACTTGTACCTGAAAAAGATAAAAGGATGAGCGAAAACGCCCAGTACGCCATACCACAAACAAATACGCATGATCATAAAATATACATAAATCACATACAACCCTAAAACTAATGCAACAACCACAATTTGTTATCTTTAATTTAGCCAAGCAACCGACACAGTTTAGAACCATTTACAACTAGTCTTAAACCTGGAGTAACTCATGACTGCATAAAACTATTATAGTATGGACAATAATGATGGCCTCAACTAAAGTTTTTAGGTGCCATGTAACTCTTTAAGAACCTCCCTTTTTCTAGAATTAACATCTTTTATCCAAATGTCCAAGGACACCTCTTTCTTAAGAATTGGTTCATATTATTTGAATGCCTAAGGACCTCTCTTACATCTAAAGGTTTGTATGAAACTTTATAAGACACGATTTGTGTAATGAGCTTAGCATTTAAGGCACCTCCTATATGACAAGTTGCACTCAAGAACACACAAAATAAGCTAAATTCATCTTGAAAACACCCACAATATCTTAGAGAGGGAAAGTAGAGAGAGAATCTTCATGTATAAATTGGATTCACTTAAAAGTTTGGATGATTACAATTGAGGGGAACACCTTTGTATATATTAATGGCCTATTGAAATCAATGGCTAAGATTGAACGGTTACAAATGATTCCCACTTATCATAATGATAGTTATATCCACCTACTATGATATAACAAATATAGACATAGTTACATTTAGTACTATAATATAATGAATCTTGACACATGAAATTCTTATGGGAACTTATAGAACTAACTATAATCCTTTGTCCATGAACCGATAACCTTAGACTTCTTATTATTGGGCTTTAAGGAACCTTATGACTATGCCGCTTCCTTGAAGGCCTGTGACACTTACAATAATTTAGAACTCCAACAAGTGGCTCTTAGTATAGAAGATGATATCAAGCCATTTCATTGTATGCAAACATTCTATAGATGAATGAATTTGATTATAAAGGTTTTAAGCCTAATTTTTATTAGATTTAACTCTTTAGGCTAAGGTGACATGGCTTAAAGAGTTAGGCCAACGATTTGGGATGATCAAGAGAGAATTGGCATAGTAGGCTTAGAGTAGGATCCATTGGAATTGGCCTGTCCAATTCCAACCTTTTTCAAATTGGCTCACACATACTACAAATAAAAGGCTTTAATGGACCTGGGTCTATAAGGGAGCCCACTTCTATATTCTTTATAAAAGGGCTTATGCTAGCCATTGGTTGTTCATCTCATCTGATGGACCAACATCGACAGCTAGGATCCCTATAAATACTGCTAATCCCCACCTCATCTAAGAAGGGAAATCTTGACAAATGTCGTTGCGCTACCGGATTTCCATCTTAGTGAATTAGTCAGGTGTCTTGATTAAGAATGGATAATGATTCATTTCACTCAATGAGTTTGATGCTTTTTTACTCTCTTACCTATCACATATGTATTAGAGTCTACTGAGATTGCTTACTTCACCTTGCCATACGCTTCTCTCATGATTATTCTTATACATGTTGTTTTTCTAGGTCACATATAAAGCAATAGCCATGCAACAAGCACATGATTGTTGTGATTGAATCCATACCTACACATATCCTAACGAGGCAGTACCCACCCCAACCTAAATAGGCAAATTTTAGACCTGGACTTGGCTCGATTTGGCTAGGTTTAAATTGGCAAGGGACTTGAAGTGTCCTAGTTACCACGCTATTTAGTAGCCACAAACTGTAGATTTGCTAACCCCTTCCAATTTAGGTAAGGAAAAATAAAAATTAAAAATAATAAGAAAAATTAATAGTTATATAAGAAACATAAAATAGAAAGTAATACAAAATTAAAAATAAATAAATATTATTTAATGTTTATACTAGTTTCATATGAGTAGAATTATCTTCTCTATTCACAATATTTAATAAGTAATTGATAACAACTAACACATAAATCAATGTAATTAAAAAACATATCTGGTTTCTTAATATAAAAATCCACAAATGAACAATCTCATTTTTAAATAATGTAGAATCTCTTTTTTCTTTCATAACCTCTTTTAGGATGCATTTTAATCCTACATCGCTAATATTTCAACTGAAACCTGATTAGCTTAAGTATAAAAAAAATGCATATATTTGATAATTCATTATGTAGTAGAGGTAAAGACCATAACATTCTTAGATTCAATTTTCATTTTAAGTTATTTCAGTTTTTTTTCATTTTTTAATTTAATTATACAGTCTAAAAAAAATTATTTGCAATCTAGTTAGGTTCGCACCAAGTCATTGAAGTGACAAGTCCATGCCTCAAGTACTAGCGTACTCCTTATGGGGCTAGGTCCAATTCTTCATCTCCTAAAGCATCACTAGTTAGGTTTGGGCTAGGTTATGACCCGATTTGGCTTATGGAGATGTCTAATTATATTAATAGGTAGTATGCAAGTCTATTATAATATATAAACTATTATATATCTAAATATTGCTAGTACTTATATGTTATAATTTGATTTACATAATATGCTATGAATTAACCTAACTTAATTAAGATTAGTAATAAAATTATAACAGGGATCAATAAGTTATTTTGCCCTATCAAAAATACCATAATGTCATTCTTCTATAGAAATTAGTTTTCTTTCTTCGTAAAACACTTGTCTCTTCAATGAATTCATCATCAAAGGAAACTTGAAGATAAGTCAAATCTTCTTGAATTTGGCAATCTTTATGGAAACCCAGCCCTTAATATTAAAGAATTGTGGATTTTAAGGAGGAATTGGTCGAAATCCAATAACTTAAATGCTCTTCATGGAATGTTTATTGATAAGAAATGTAATGTATGCCCTAAAGTGAGAAATTTTGTATTAGAGTAAAGTCAACAGTGAGTTATTATGGAAGGAAACAATTGAAGCAAAAGATTAAAAAAAAGGAGGTAAATTACACCAAAAGGTATCAACATTTTGGGGTAAATTCATTCAAGATGTCAATGTTTCAAGTGGTTAAAAAGAGGTATCAATGTTTCACAAAGTTAGTAAAATGAGGTATCACAGTTTACAAAGTTCATTTAAAGTATCAATGTTTCAATTAGTTTTCAATTAAGTTTCTAAAGTTTTCATTAATGGTCAATTATTAATACCTTATTTGACTCACTTTGTGAAACGTTGATATCTCTTTTTAACCACTTGAAACGTTGATCCCTTAAATGAATTTATTTGCAAAAGTTGATTCCTCATATGAACTACTTGAAACATTGATACCTTAAATGAATGTACCCCAAACATTGATATATGTCGTTGTAATTTAACAAAAAGGAAAATTATAGATGATTTAATGTAAATTTGGTCTCTTGAGTGTTGATTTTGTTAGAAATATGTAGATATTTGTTTAATATGGTATTGGAGTGATGAATATTATTAAAGTAGGGCTAGAAACATTGTTGGTTTGAAAACAAAAGAAAACTTGCAATTTAACAATTTTAGGAGTACACAACCTAATGCACAATCCATCTATAAGCCGAGTTAACCCAAAAAAATCATAAAATTTCGAATGGAATATTTTGGAAGTGGGTGAGTCCATGCATCAAGTCATGTGCCTCTTGGTGATTCCAACACAATAACTCTAGAGGTGCACAACCAATGCTCGAGCTAATGCACTAGCTTGTGTACCATGCTGTGACATGAAAGAAATAATGACTCTGGGTATGCACAACCAATGCATGACCCATGCAACAAGTCATGTATCAATTTGAGGCTTGGAACTTAATCCTAGAATTGCATGTGCACATGCACAACCTATGCACAAGATCATGCACTCTTTTGTTATTCACATGATCCATTTTTAACCTACACAACCTCTAACATAGTCATGTACTAGCTCATGTATACTATAACCTCTCTAAAATCACATTTTCTTTTCTTCAAGAAATTAAAACATATTTGATACCTTCCACTGAGAATTCACTTCTATTCTAATTTTGAAACCTAAATGTTAGTGGGGGAAAGATAGGAATTATAAAAGGATAGATCATAAGTGAGTTTGAAAGAAAGAGTAATTATGATTATCTTAATGGTTACATAATTCAGGCTAGAGAACTTTTTTATTTAATACAAATCAATTTTCCTGGTATGTGTACTACCTTATATGATGATTATCCTTTGTTATAATAGAATAATTTGACTAATGGTATATCTAGTTATGAAAATCATGTGTTGGATATGCTTATCTATGATCAATGCCACACCCTAAAGATTGTTATGTGATGTTGTCCTTGTGTGGAGTCGTACTTGAAGATAATTTACAAGTAAATCTAGGTTATTTACTGTCATGGTTATCGGGAATCCAATAATATATAATTATATTCAAAGTACTGAGCTATCTCTATGATGTTTGATGAAGTTAAGTTAAAAGATAATAAATAACTGATATTGTGTTAGTACTTATGTTACATATAAACTAAGCTTCGACTCAATCCTTATCTATTTTTTAGGTGTTGGTATTGTATCAAAGAACGATATCGAACTCTACACTAGAGTCTCTAAAGATTATAAATAGATTGATGTGATTTTTTTGAATAGTTTATGCTATAAATTGCTCTAAAATTTGTAGTTATGCTATAATAAGAATTAGTTGATTCCACTGTAAGATATTGAAGACTATGATAACTATTTATTATGGTCAATAAACAGGTTTTGAGCCTTTGTGTGTCCTTATTTAATATGGGGCACACGTTGTGTCACACCCCCATCAGGTACCCTGGTAGTATCAACTAGAATACTCTATCGCATGGATAGATATAATATGATCGAAGGTTGATTAAAATAAGAAAGATATTGTTTATATATAAGTTACATACAAATATAACTTAACAACAGTCCTTAATCATTACAATTCAACTTTACCACTTTTGTCTCCAAAGGATTTCCACATTACTCAAACTATTACAAATGTTAGTCTCAACAGACTTTATTACAAAAGCCAAAATTCTCTTTCCAATCTATAAATAATGAATGCTAATATTTAAAATAGCTTTATCTTCTCAATCTTGTCCAAGTCTTCCCCTTAAATCCTGTAAAAAATAGTCTATTAGAGCATAAGCACAACGAGCTCAATGAATAACCAAATTTTAACACAATTCAATCAAAATCAAGCATGTTTTATTATCAAACATATGTAATGTACCAATCAACCATATGAGACATGCACAGTTTGAATGACTGGAATACAGACCAATAGAGATTTATGTCCTTTCTTGGGGGTTGAAGGACCAACACCAGTAATTCAAGTCCAAGGGAGACTAAAATCCAAGAAAGGAGAATTTCTTTTCAAAATCATTTATTATTCGTATATATATGTGGATTATAATCTCAACTTCAAATTAGATTTCAACAACTCCACTAAGTATTAACCTTTTCTTTTCAACTCTTATTAGGCGATGTCTTTCGCTGCCTACTTAGTTTCTGTAAGGCTGATATACTCAAGGGTAATCTTAACCAAATTTACAAGATACAAAAGGCATTACCCAAGGGCGAGAGGTTAACATGGAACTTGAATACCAAAAATGCAATTTGTGTTTGTAGTGCAATACGTGATAAATTTATTTAATGGCCAAATGAAAATTAAGTCAAATTTCTTGGTGACCAATAAATTTTCCAAACAATTTGTAATACACACTACACAAATCACCAATGTTAAGTAAGTAGTTGTCACTTTTAACATTGAAAGATTGTCATTCACTCAAACAACATATAACATGCATTATTTCTCAATCCCCAAACATTTCATCAATTTCAAATGTCATTGAAAGTATGTGCTACCATATTACAACCACAAATAGAGTGAGAAGATTTCATTTACTCATCTGTACATCTCATCTTAGTCGTCGCAACAATCTATTGGAAAATCTAAGTCTTGATTTACGGTTCTTATTAAATAATAAACATATGACTTGTCAAGGATTTCTATTAAGGCTTAAGTATTCTAAATTCTCGTTTTTTACTTTGTTAGTCTAATTATCTTTAGGAAACTATATGGTGTTATGAACATAGTGGTTCTATTGGCTGGTTAGCAGACAGGGGTCAAGAAGACAGTGCTCCTTGTGTGGTCAGGGGCATCAACTTAGAAAACAAAACAAATTTGAAGATTCTGATTCAAGAAAATTTTAAGAAAAGTTACATTTTGGAATTGTGGGGTGCTACAGTAATCGCAGGTAAACAGGGTAAGAAAGTGCGCTCATTTGTATAACTCAGCTTAAATTGTAAGGTTAGTTGTGGGGCGCGATCTAAGCCACAATTAAACAAGGTCAAGAATCATGTTCTTGTGAAATTCATAGCTTAGACTATGGGTTTAATTGGCCGCTCGATTTAGGCCACCGTAGAAGCTGTGCCCAACTTCAACTTTCCCTTGCTTTCTTAGTTTAAGCCACGATTTTCAAATTTTGGAGTGACTTTAGACTCGACCTTCCTCACAGTTCAATAATGACTCCTTTTAACTTCACTAAATAAATTGACTCTTCCATAGGCGAGTCCACAACTAAAAACAAACATAGTTAGAAGACTGATTTAGCATGATGGTTTCAAACATAACTATGTCTAACAACCTACTGGAAGTTAAAGCTTTAGTATGACATTTAATCATGGCTTAAGTATAAATATTTAGCATAGTCTTTCTCTGTTTTTCTTCATGAACCTTCATGCTTGTATTTGTTCATAAGTCTTTAGTAGTTATACTACAACTTTTACACATAGTCAAAGTTACATGATAAGTTTATACATGCTTCTATTATTTCTTAGTAAGTTATGTCTTGACTCATTGACTTAACATGGTTGCTAAACTTAGTGTTTTACATCTAACAAGCAACTAATGTGTTTCAACAAATATAACTTATTATAACTTTAAAACAAAACTTACCTTAGTTCTACTAATGTTTTCAGAGTGATTGTTTTACTCTCTTCTTCAAAAATACTAAAAGTAGTCCTCAATATGTGATTTCTTGAAAATTCTCTAATGTTGAGGGGAAGGGTTTTGAAAAAATAATTGATGCTTTAGTTGTAAAAGTAGGTAAAATGAAAATGAGGGTTTCACAAAAAAGTAACAGTAAAAAAGCTTGTGTTTATCTAGTTTTATTTTTTATAAAAGATATTTTATGCTAATTACGTTATATCATATTAGTATAATAGATTTCTAAAATCTTCTATATTTATCTTGTGTTGATAAAGACATCCAGCTGAGGTAATTTTTCAAATTACAGTTTTTTCTTTGTCCGACTACAGAAAATAGGGTAAACTTGATTTGAAAAAAGTCATCTAACATTTAATGTATAAAACTTTTATAAAAAAGTGGACAAATTTACCCTCTTGCCCTGAATCTTAAGGAAAACAAATTTTTACAAAACCCTTTTTGGATAGTTTTAAAATATGTTTAAGTGCAGGTGATAAAATTAAAAAATATAATGAAAAGAAGACAAAAAATTTATGACATTTGACAAATATTAAGTAATATACAAACAAATTATTAATTAATTAATTCAAGACAATAAAATTAAAGATATAGTTTAGATTCAACAACTCATGAAATAAATTTTCTATTAATATTTAATGCAGTATATTTATGCAATTTACTTATATACTATTATTAACTACTCAAAACACATTATAGATTTAATGGTTCACTCACTATTAAAGTTAAGAAGCTATCCTTAAGTTAAGAAAAATTTAGGTACTAGATGTTGGGTTGTAAATATCTTCAATTTTAGGGGTAAATTACAACGAAATGTATCAACATTTGAGGTAAATTCATTTAAGGTATCAACGTTTTAAATAATTCAAAATAGGAATTAATGTTTGAGAATAAATTCATTTAAGGTATTAGCATTTTAAATAGTTAAAAAGAGGTATCACCTTTTTACAAAGTGAGTCAAATGAGGTACTAATAATTGGCTATTAATGAAAATTAGAAACTTAATTAAAAATTAATCTTAAATGAACTTTGTAAAACATTGATATCTCATTTAGCTCACTTTGTAAAACGTTGATACTTTAAATGAACTTATCCTTAAATGTTGATACCTTATGGTGTAATTTATTCTTATTAGAGGGTTTTATTTTAGCACATTAATTTTTGTTTTTTTAAATTTTACTGATCCACTATAAGACATAATCGGTTCCAATATTCATACAAGAAAGCTTATCATTCAATAAACTTCATGCATTATTGCAACGTGGTCTTTTCACGGTGCGTTGCCAACCTTGAACTGCATTCTGCCCGTCACCGCTGGCGTTGCAACGTCGATGTAGTTAACACTTGCAGACGGGAGGGGACACTTCCTCCATCTTACCCGCTTCATGCGAAATCATTCTTCTATCTCCTATGTCACATTTTCCAAATCACTCTAAGCGAATCCTTCATCAGGCTTTATTAAAAATGATTCTCCTGCTATAATAGATGAAACGGGGATAGGGTTTCATGGACTAATCGCATTATCCTGGATTCTCAGTGAAAGTTTTCATATTCAAATCATCTTTTTGTTGTAATGAAAAAAAAAAAAAAGAAAATATGAATTTTTTGATTAATTTTTTCTCTTGATTTTCTTTAATATTGACATTAGTTAAATTATTAAAGTATTTTATAACATGATATTTTTATCAAATGAACAGATACATTCCTAAAATTTGGAGGGGGGACCAGGATGAAAAAGACAAAGATATATATATATCCTAAAACGTGACATTTCTTTCCTAGTAAATCTCATAGTCCTCCCCGTATTACCTTAATTTTAAAACAAATACATCACAACTCCGTGATTGGCAAGTATAGTCCCGAGGCAAAAACCAAATCAAACTCTTCCAGTTGCCAACAATCAATCCTACGTAATTCCAAACGTTGTACGACACAAATACAGCAACAAAACAAAACTCTCAACAACAGGGACATTCTGTCATGCCGAGTATCACATGTGCTTAGAACCGATGAGGCTGGCCTTTGTCTGTCTTTTCTATCATCAATGCTTTCTGGCCCGGCATATATCAATCACACTCCTGACTCCTGAGCCTCCTCTATTGTATTGTCCTGATACGATTAATTTGATCATGATTCTTGACCTTACAATTATTTTATCATTTTTTAACCTTGCCCTCTCTTCTGCGGACTTCTTGGAAATTCATTTACTAAGGTTACGAGTTCTCTTCGCACTTCTCTTCCTTCCTCCCATCTCTTCTTGTACATATATATAACCTTTCATTGTATGTGTTTCTCATCATTAATTCTCCTTAGCTCTTAGTTTCACATAAACGCTTAACTAGTTTCTTGAAACTGTTTCGTCGGCTAGCACTAAATCCTACGTTTAGATGGTGATTTTCCAGATTTTACTATCGTAATTTTACTCTTTCCTACTTTGGATACCATTGACGTGTTCGGAATATCAGTTCATTTTCTTTATCAATTTTTTTTTTTTTTCATTTCTTAATGCAACCAGTTGATTTCATGATGATATATAGAATGGTACACGTATCTCGTCTTCCCTTTTGATTAGCCTTACTAGTTCTATTTGATTAATTCAAAAAAGCTAGTTTCTCTGTTGATAAAGTTGGTATTACGCATGTTTTAATGCAACTAACCATCTTTAGCTCTCTTGGTTATTAACAAGTGGATTTCATGATGATGAGTACCATTATAGAAGTGTTTCTTGTCTTCCCATATGATAAGCCCTCCTAATTCTGTTGGATCAAATCAAAAGGCTAGTTTCCCTGCTAATACAGTTGGTTTCGTTATTGATAATTGGCTTCTTACTCCTATTTATTGCATTCATGTAAACTAAAGCTCTCCTGGGTACTATTTCGTTTTTACACATCCAAGAAAGTACTAAAGGCTTGTTATGAATGCTAAGAAATTCGAACTTGTTCTATCCCGTCGAAGAACAGTATCCATGCTAACCAGGATACAAGACCTTAACATGCTCTTCTTGATTACTTGATGCTTTTTCTTTCACTGGATGATACTAGCAATCTGCCTTTGACTTCAATAAAATTGTACTTTTTATTTATACCTTTGATTAATCAACTAATAGATAATTACAAAGCATCTCAACATCTTTCATCCTTTGCAAGCAGATATTCTGGTGATATATATAATCCAAGAACATAATCAATATCGCGGTGAAATCCCATTTATCTCAGGCTGAATTCGATTTCAGCCTATAAAACTCGAACCATGGCACTTGAGGAGCAAAAGGTGACACCACTATTGAAGAAACACTACTATGAGGGATGCCCTGGCTGTAAAGTAGAAGAGCTTAATTCAACAAAGCGTGGCATGCCTATTCGGGAACTTGTTACTGTATGGATTATTGTGCTCAGCACCGGTAAAGATGACACCAGAATTCTAATTTAATTATGTTTTTGGGAAGAAGTTCTTCATTTATTCATTTATCTTTTTCCATCTTATCAATTTACTTTGCTGTCATTACAACTTGACTGAAGAAAGATGGTATATGGGAAACTCCATCGTTAAGCTAATCTTCGATTTCTTAATGATCATGTCTATAGCTGCTTCATTGTGCAAATTGTGGTGTCATTTTCATCGTTAGCATCGATTAGCTTGTTCATTGATCTTTATTTCGACTTTCTTGTGAGTGCTTCTCTAATTTTATAATCAATCCAGCCTCTCTAAGAATGTTTCTATACTTCATTAATCTGTTCTGTTTCTGATTCTTTTTTCTTTTCTGTTCCAGCATTGCCAATTTCATCACTCTTTCCGTTTCTTTACTTCATGGTGAGTACAAAATGTACACATTTGTATCTAAATTACTCTTAAATATTCAGGAAGACGATTTGCATAATGCCTGTAATGACGGTTCTTGTTTATTTGTAAGCTTTCCTGTATATATAATAGGATTGTTTCTAATCCAAAAGAAACTACAAAGAAGTAGGACATCATCTTCGAAGACATTTTCTGAAAATTTTAGCATTAGTGCAACCGATTTTTTAACCTCATCTATGAAATGTTCATTTCGGATGCAGATCGAGGACTTCCACATAGCTAAAAGAGAGGAAGATATTGGATTTTATGCTGGTTATATCGGTAAGATATTTTGCTTCGTTATGTTTCCTTGATGACAGGATGATATGATTATCCTGAAAGATTTTTCTGATGCACAAATGTTGAAGGTTCTTCGTACATGTTTGGAAGAGCTTTGACCTCTGTCTTCTGGGGAATGGTGTCTGATCGCTACGGTCGAAAACCTGTCATTATAATTGGGACAATCTCAGTGTTAGCAAGCAAAAACCCAAGCTTATTCTCATTCAAGAACATTCTTTATGCCATTTAGATATATTTATACCAATTTATATGGTACAGGTTTATCTTCAACACGCTTTTTGGCCTAAGTGTAAACTTTTGGATGGCCATTATAATGAGGTTTTGTTTAGGAAGTTTCAATGGTCTGCTTGGACCTATAAAGGTAATATTTTCTGTGGAATGCAATAAGAGCAGTGTACATGTTTAGTGCCGCTTAATATGTTTTTTTTTTTTGGTAGTGGACTTATATTTTATCTGTTTTCAGGCTTATTCAGTTGAAATTTTTCGGGATGAACATCAAGCTTTGGGATTATCATGTGTAAGTTCTTTCACTGAAACTCACTTAATACAGAAGCAGAATGACTGTGGAAACATTAATTCAGGTGAGCACAGCATGGGGAATCGGTTTGATCATTGGTCCGGCCTTGGGAGGTCTTCTTGCCCAGGTAGATTTTCTTCCTGTACCTTGCCATGTGAAAAAGAAATTTTGAAGAAGCAAGCATTCAAAATGAGTTTACATTTAAAAAAGTCTATATTTAGCCAAATTCCATGCCATACATAACTGTAAGGCCAAGGTACGTATGCCATTCAGTCAGGATGGTGAAAATTAATGTTGTCATCCTACATCAAATCAATGTCTCCTTTTCTTGTATGATTAGCTTGCGCATCATTTATAGAAAGTTAAATTGCTTGAAGACGTTTTCATTGATCCTATCATTCTTATGTAGTAGCATGACATGTCACAGACTAGCAAATAAGTCAATTATATGCCTGAAGAAGAGCTTCTTTCTATTTGTATTCTTCTTTTACAATGTCTTCAAAGTTTTCTAATGCTTTCATGTTTATTGATCCTCAGCCAGCAGAGAAGTATCCACAAATATTTTCCCAAGATTCTTTATTTGGAAGGTAATCGAACATCCTCAAGGCTTTTGGCATTGAATTACATGAGACTTTTTTTAACTTTTTTTTATTACCCTTTTGAGAAGGAACTTGATTGGTCAAAGTTGTTATTACTCTTGCAGATTTCCTTACTTCTTGCCATGTCTCGTCATCTCGATTTTTGCCCTGGCAGTATGTATAGCTTGTTTTTGGCTTCCGGTACGTACTTCATTTTTCTCTCCCACATAAATCTATCTGTTTTTTAACTCGTGCAATCATCTTTCTTGAATAAATGAATCAGAGCGATTTATTTTGTTAGAGCATGTGACACTGTGATTGTCTTTAAGAAAGATTTACAAGGAGTTATATTAAATGGCATTCTTTGTTCTCTCCTTTTTATATGTGCTTTCATTGTCAATAAGAAATGGATTTTTTTTAATTTTGCTGTTGGAATTGGAGTTATGATGGATTTTTTACCCGTGACAGAACAATATACCTCTGCTTATGCAGTTAGCAATGTCAAGTAGCCATTTAAGTGGATTTTTGAACCCTCTTTAGCTCTTTCATTGTCGAATATATAAAAACTCGGCAAATGTTTGGTCTACAGGAAACTCTGCATAAGCACCCTGCAGACAGCAAACTCGATACTGACATATCTGATGATATTGAAGATGGATCAATCAAGGATACTGATACAGAAAAGATGCCAATAAAAAAAGTTGCTTCAAATACTCCAAAGAAGTCTTTGCTTAGGAATTGGCCACTTATGTCATCAATTATTGTCTACTGTATTTTCTCACTTCATGACATGGCTTACACAGAGGTACGTAGTCTCTTATCGGAGCAACTTCAGCTTTTCTAGATCCCCTTTCATCAATCGTAATTGCACGTTTTAAAATATGTCTAGGGAAGCAATTATTGTAATGCAAATATTATGTAAGATCTTCAGCATAGTGTATAATCTTGATTTTGTAGCAATATAGTTTCTCTAAGTACCATGCTTTCCCTCTAATAATGTTGCATATTAGAAGTATATCTCACTTGAAAGCTGGCATTAATCGCAGCACAGAATAATTGCAAAAAGCAGAGTTTAGAACTATTGACAAAATGGGAGAAATTCTCAACATCAGAAAACGTACTTATAAACAACGTTGTAAAAGAATGTCTTTTGATACGGGAAATTCATGTGGAGGCACTTTATAATATCATCTTTTAGAAAGCAATTTAGTTGCTCTACTGACCATGTTGTGGCATTATGCAGATTTTCTCATTGTGGGCTGTGAGCCCTAGAAGGTTAGGGGGTTTAAGTTACACAACAGCAGATGTTGGCAATGTACTTTCTATAACAGGTTTATACTGAACTTGTTTTCACTATTTTCTTCAAACCTTGGTAGTTGGTATCATTCTCCACTAACACCATCAGCTGCAACCAGTAATTATTCAGTTCTAGCCTTATGAAAGTAATAGCTGTCTTTGGTTTCGGTTTTTCATTAGTGTTGTATGACAACATCAATACTTATAATGGAGAATTTCTGAATGCTTCTTTAATTATAGGTGTTGGCCTTTTGGTCTTTCAAACCTTTTTGTACCCATATCTGGAAAGACTTCTTGGTGCAATCGTTTTATGTCGCATTTTTGCGGTATGTTATGGAAACTTAAAAGTTACAGCATTCCTTGCACAATTCTGTTAGTAACTGATGAAATATTTCTTTTCTGTTTCCTGGTGGTTTATATGTAGGCACTGTCGATGCCACTGTTAACAAGCTACCCTTTCATAGCCATGTTATCGGGGATCACTCTATCAATTGTGTTGAATTGTGCCTCTATTGCTAAGAATGTTTTTTCTGTGAGTACCTTTTCCATTTATTTTCAATTAAAAGGAGATGATATGGTAAAAAAGATGGCATCAATATTAATGAACATAACTTGGTTCGTTACACGAGAAATTTGATAGGAATTTAGTAAATAAATGCCTCCTATAAAATTTTGGCTTCATTTTGCTAATTAACTGTAAGCAAAAGGGCATTGACTTTACATTTAGGCTTGCTTGTTATCAAGTGAATCACATAAGAAAACTTGCTTGAGCAGAAAATCCAATTCCTTATTGTTTGTTATATTTATGAGATTCCACTAATTATACAGTTGCACCACAACTACTTATTTTAGCTCTATCAAATGATGATACCATCCTTTATCTTTTACAAAGTGCTCCATGAACCATGAACCTATGTTAAGAGGAAAAAAAAAAATCTGTATGGTTTTGACCCCTTGATTTACTTAACTCTTCCATTTACTCTTAGAGTTTGTTGAACTAATGCTGAGAATGTGAAGTTGTCAACCGAAACAAAAAGGTTGAAGTGCCAAAACGAACTAATATGGTTATTTTGATGTTTATATCAATATTAAGATATAGGGAGGTTTTTCAGATCCCTCGTTTGGATGGACTCATTTTTGCCAATCTTGATTCTAGCCTCATTTCTCATTCTAAGCATATGTCATCTGACCTAGTTTTCCTTCTAGGGTTGATGAAGATTATGCAATTTATTTCTCCACATACTACTAGATTGTGGAAACACCAAAGGACGGCAACTAAATGCCTGTATGGATTAATGTCTTCATGGATTAAATACAGTTCCAGATAAGTTAGGAAAGTTAAGAGTAAAACCATCTGCAGGACAATCACGGAGTCGCATTTTACTGAAAATTTAGATGTTGTACTGAAACAGCATTTTTGGTTAGGATGCTAGATATATTGAAATTAGCATTCCTTTTGCTCTTTTCCTTATTATTGCGCTAACTTTTCTACTATTTTAAATGCGGACAGATCTCAATTGTCACTGGTACATTCCTTCTGCAAAACAAAGCTGTGGTAATTTTCAAGCTCAATTTATATGCGCACTTTCATGTTTAGTAATTAGTCTTGAAAGATTAAGGTAATGATATATCTGATTCATGAACACAGGACCAAGATCAGAGAGGAGCAGCTAATGGCATCGCCATGACTGCAATGTCTCTTTTCAAAGCAGCTGGTCCTGCTGGAGGAGGTGTAATGTAAGTATTCGATCAAAGCACTGATGAAACAGAGATTCACACTAATTTCAAAGGATCTAACAGTTGCTCAAACATATTGATTAAGCTCTTGATAATTTTATATTTTAGCACCGTGACACAAATCGAGTTATATCTATAACAGCTGTTCTCATAAAACTGTGCCTGACAATCTTTGTGATTCTTCGTATAGCATGCGTAGGAAGTTTTGAAAGCATGATCTTGTTTCTTTTATATAACATAATGAGGATAAATCAAGTCAAATTACTATGTTGTTTACATGCTCTACTTAGCACTCAGGACTAAAACAGGAATCTTAACCCGTGCGCAATTCTTCCACAGCTTTTCTTGGGCACAGAAACGTCAAGATGCTGCATTCCTCCCAGGTATTTCCAAGGATCACCATCTATTCTTCTATCCTATGTTGATTTTGCTGAATTCATTAGTTAAAGAAATCGACCATACTAACTTTGACAACTACATAGACCTTACTGGCTATTTCCCAATCTCTGTGCAGGAACCCATATGTTTTTCTTCGTGTTGAATGTGGTTGAGGCCGTGGGACTGCTGTCAACATTCAAACCATTCCTAGCCGAACGTCAGTAATTGGAACATAAGAATCTGCTAAAGCATCCAACAAGTGAATGTGAAACAAAGCTCGCAGACACAGATCTTCAGAATGACTTGTCATTTTGAAGGTCAAGGCATCATCTGCAAACACAGATGTTGCAGCTATTAGTTCTGGTGGCCAAAGGGCCTTATTCCAAGCTTAATTTCATCAATCCTAGAGCTATATCTAACGTCAAATGATTTCTTCAGCGATATGTGTTTGCACGTAATATCATTATTGTACTGTAACTTCTACCTTGTACTTTCTATTCAATTATGAATATACCAAATATTGCAACCCAAACAATAGCTTACTTTAATATCTAGAAATTTCATATTTCATATATACATTGCTATTGCTCTATTAAGTGTGGTTGTACTTGAAGACGCTTCGATCTCTCTCGATTTATTCTATGGAATAGGGTTACAGCAAACACAATTTATTACTTTCTTAAGTAAGGTTTTGGTCATTATCAGAAAATATGTGCTCATAACTTCCATTTGCTTGGAATCCTAAAGATATTCTATGAAATGATCAAGTTTTCTTCAAAACCAAGAGCAATATGGATCATATGGAGTCCAATTCCACGTAGAAATTTAAAAAAAAAGGAAAAAGGAAAAAGAAAGGTAGCATTTAGTTCACAGTTTTTTAAGGTATTAGACTAGATAAAAACCATAAAATTCATTATATCACCATTGGCATAATGGACAAAATATCCATAGGGAATTAGATAAATCTTAAAATTTTTCGTTCAAAATAAAAACAATGTATCTCAATCAAGACACCAAATTAATACCAACACCTTTATCTCATTATCAAAATCCAATCTTACGAGCATCACCACTACTCTTATCACTAAAGTTTCCACTATCACCATTACTATAGTTACAACCACCACTAATATAATACTAGTAGCATCAAACATCTGCCATCATCACCACACACCATGCCACCATGATAATGATTCTAGAGGTGGTGACAGTGATAGTGGTAGACATTGATGGAATGAGAAAATATAATTAAAATATTTATTAGTACCAATGATGTAACTACCAAAATCCTCATTTTAGTATATGCATGTACATGACAATCAACATAAAATAAAAATATAAAAAGATTTTACTGTACTAAAGGCATCCAACATGGTATGAGAAACTTATACTATACTATTTCATTATTTTGTCCCATGTTATTCTCATTATTCTATTTTGTGCCAGAAACCAAACACCACCTTAATTTATTGCCGGTAAAGTGTTGCTCTCCAGGAATCAGGATAAGAGATTTACAAAAACTTCTTAAATAGAAATTGTCACAATAGGAACCTTATTTATTTATTTTGGCATAACTATTCGATTTTTCTTTTTCCCCTAACCAAACTTTGAAATTGCCAATTTTCGTCGTTCATTATAATTTTCAGGGCTGCGATCAACCTGGTCTGACTATACTTAGTTATTGTTCACACGGTAGCTTAGTGGTTTCAATTCAAGTAGCTCTACTAGTGGTCAGTGTTGGTAATTGTATCTAGACATCCCTTCCCGTCAGGTCCGAATTGAAACCTGCCTCGACTGAACCGTTTAGACCTACTTAGAGGACTTGTCATGGTTGATGGATCCATACTGGGACGTGGACCTAGTCGGCCAAACAATTTAAAAAATAAAAAGAAAAAAAATTCGGAATGGAAAGAATTTCCATGGGCATGGGGACCTGGGATGATCATTGTATGGACAGAATTTCCATTTGCACGACCTGGGATGATCATTGCATGGACAGAATCAGATCAGCACAAGCGACGTGATTGTTATTCGTCACCATGATCATTGTGTTTGAGTTGATTTTCGGCCAATTTCTTAAATTTTAATTAAATAAAAAAATAAGTGAAATATCTTAAATTTCACTAAATTAATTAAAAAAATATATGAATTAGATAGTATAAAAATATGAAAAAATTTGAACCGAATTAAAACCCAAAATTAGAAATTTGATCTAGATAATTTAACTATGTAAATTATATATTATAATTAGGTGAATTAGCAAGTTCAAGCTAGTAATTGATTTCAAATGAAAATAGAAGTTAAATCACATTAATTTTCTATTTCATCCTATCAAATAAATTAAACCAAACCCAACTATCAATTTGATCATCCACCTAAAATATAAGTTCTCAATTTTTTCATTTTTCCCAATTTGATAGATTCCTCTAAATTTGATACATAAATTTCTCAACACCCTAATTATGATCAAATATTTGTTTCAATCACCTAATTAGCTAAATTTATTTTACCATCTTCAAATTTGCTAAGTCAAAATTCCTAAATTAATCTATCTATTTCAACCTCTAATTATATTTTAAGACCTTAACCGAATTGCTAACCCAACCCATGAACCATCTTAGTTTTAAATCCATTTAAAAATCTTCTAGAATCCAACACATCATTATTTTTATCCATCTAATTTTTTAGCAAAATTTTGCATTGTATTTATTCAATTTAACTTCCTAAAATGCTCCACAATGTTCCTTAAAAGAGCCACTTTTTATACTATCCCCTACTCAATCTTTCTTTTTACAAAAAATCCTAAAAGAAATCCTAATTTGGCACCCACATAGCCTCCATTTTCAACATTTTCATTTGAAATTATTCTTTTATCAATCCATAAGTTCTAAAACATTATGTATATTGCCAACTAATGTTCTTGGTTTTGTCCTACTCTCTTTTTACGAAATGAAACCCTAATGCACCCTAAAATAGCCACTACTGTACCTCCCCTCCTAGCAAAAAATTTCTCTTCATTCTTCTCTCAAAATAGATTTTAAAACACTATAAACTCATTTCTTTTATTAAAATTCTAATAAGTACTAAGTCTTCTATGTTTTATGTCTCCTATGTTTTATATATTCTTTAAGTCATCTAAACCCCAATTAATCTCTATTTTTTCTTTTTGAAATTAGATGTTATAGAGATGGATTTTAGAATAAAGGCAAAATGAGCTTCATCAAATTCCTAGGAGTAGCATAGTGAAGGATTTAATCTTGCATTACTTCTACAAATAAGTACTTTGATTAAATCATGAAATAATAAAATGTATTAGCAAATAATAGGATATAATAATTAAAAATATAGCAAATAAAATATATGATTTAAATGAAATATTATGTATTCTTTGACTTAAGTAAAATATGTTGATTTTGCCATTATTCTTATATGATTTGATGAATGCGTGATACAAAATATGATGAATATGGAATGGTATGACATATATTTTATTTTAATATGTTTTATGTGACTTCTAAATAATTTTTCATGATCAAATTGAATAAATATGTTATCATTTTGCTAGACATAAATTGATCATCTAGGAATATAAGTTTTGTGATATTAGTTAACGTATTAAATGAATTTATCTTGAATAATTTTTTGGGAATGTTAGCTTATTGTTTTAGGATGTAAATTTGAAATTTTTACGATTTTTAAACTTTATTTACTATTTTTAAATGCCAAAAATTCATGCTAATTAAAATAAATAAATAAAATATCAAAGAATTTATTTTTGTATGAATTTTTTATGGTTGATATCTTAGTATGTATAGTTGTAAAAAAAATTTAATTTTTAAAGGTCATTTTCTATTTCTAAAAAAATCAATTTAATTTCATATGACAATATATAGTAGTATGAGTTGTTAATCTAAATAAAATACCAATGAATTTATTTTCAACCTAAATTTATAGGAATGATATATTCATGTTTCTATATTTAAATTGGAAATTTTTGTGATTTTTGAAAATAGTTTACTATTTTTAAAATTAATTTCATTTCTTCAAACAACATATAGTAATATGAGTTTTTAGGTATAAATAAAATATTAAACGAACTTATTTTTGAACGAAATTTTGGGGAATAATATTTTATATGATTACCTTCAAACCGGAAATTTTTTATTTTTTGAAATTTATTTATTCTTTTTAAAAAATAATTTAAATTTGTTTGACAATTTTCCAGCCGTATTTTAATATATTAAAAATTTCTTGTTTCTGCTTGAATAATTAATCTATTTGCTAAACCAGCTTAATTAACATATAATCAGCTATACTTAATTAACTTAGGTATTTTCTAAATTATAAGTCTTCTTTCAAATTAAAATTGAATAGAAATAAGTTAATGGGTCAAATAGACTACTTTAGGCATAATAGAATTTTGAGTTATAAAACTGAATTAATAGACATATTATGGGCATAAATCAAATAAAATGATTTATTCTAAGTCTTGACATGTTAAATGAACTTAGTTGACAATCTAGGGCTCAATTAAATTTAATGAACTCAAATGGCCAAATGTGCCAAATTGAATTAAATTAGGCATTTAGGCATATAAAGACGCCTAAATTGGATACTTCGCAAATAAATGAGGATTTATAAATTTTGGGCTTAAAAGGACTATAAAACGGAATTTGTAATTATTTTATATTAAAATGGGCTAAAATAATTCAAATGGGCCTAATCAACAGAAATATGCTCAATTTGACATAAATGACATAACATGTACTAAAATAGTAAGAATAGTTCTAACTTGACATAAATAACCTCAAATGGACTTAGAATTCAATTTAAGTTATGTGGAATAAAAAAATATATAATCACTAGGGTTGATTACACACACATGCATATTGCAGAAGCGGAAGTGAAAGTGGAAGCTATGAGTTGGGTTCTTAATACCGATTTTAAATACATTTAACCAACTATTATCTCTTTTAATCAATTTATGCACAATTACAACAGAATAATAAAGAGACAAGGGAAGGAGGATTACATCAGATTTAAGATGGTGTTCGACCCACCCCTAATCTCTACAGTCCACAAATTGCCTCACTCAATGAGGTCTTCACACTTCATTCATCACAAAGAATTAACTCACAAGACGAGGATTTCACAATAATGCCTCATAGCAGAGGACTTCACATTGCCTTAATAAAGAACTTCACAAATGCCTCAAATACAAAGGACTTCATTCAATGCATATACACATACAGGACTTCACACAGGTGCCTCAACACATGAGGACTTTACTAAAACATTCAAATAAAACTTGTAAATAATGTCTTACAATATTAGCTCATTAATCTCACAAATGATACTATTTGTTTAACAAACAAACAGAGAATATTTTTACATGATATATGCCAAAATAAGCTAAAATCTCTTGATAAAAATCATCCCAAAACACACACTCTCTCTCTCTCTCTCTATATATATATATATATATGGTTTTAAAACATAGTCGTTTATCCTTCAAAGAACCTCTAATGGTTAAATTTAAAAGTTTGCAACAGCTAGTTTTTAAACTATTGCGCCCTAAATCTCGTCACGTCTCAAATTTACCCCTCGATCAAGTCCGTGATCTTTGATCTCATCAAGTCTGAGGCTTGAGCCCGTTAAGTATTAGTTTTGAGCTTGTCGTACCCTAACCATTTAATATGTCGAGCCCTCGATGTCACCCACAACCGTTGTTGTACTCATATAAATTTATTCCTACAAAATTTATGGAGAATAACATATAAACACAATCACATATATGCACAATAAAGTTTAAACATATCAAAATAAGTTTTGCTTATTAAATGTAGCTTAGCGAAGTTGATGAACATTTGTGCAATACATTTTTTCATCAAAATAAAAAATGTAACTACCCTTGGTTCATTATGTTAGACTTAACTAATATTAATAAATTTTAGGCTTTAATAATTTGTTATGGGTCTAAATACTAAAATAGGATCCAATTTGACTAAATAACTACGAGTGGACTTGATTAGATTCAATTGGTTTAGAAACGTAACCATAGGGCCAATAACATAATTTTTAGCCAACACTGCCTATTTAGCTTGTATCAAGTCTTCCTTGGCCATTTAGGGTCTTATTGCATGAGCTAATTTTGTCGGTAAAGTTAAGCTCTTGCAAACATAGAAAAAGCGGTCAAAGATGCATTAAGAGATTGCTCGGAATGGTCACTCCGACGCTTAAGTTAGTTAATGGGTTCCTCTTCTTCGTGTAATGGTAATACATATGGAGAAACTTAAGGAATTCCTTCTTCCTTTTCCCGAATGGGAAAGAGGGTATTTATAGTATTTAGGGTCATACCAAGATGAGCCCATCAAATCTATTAAGGCAAGTCTCCATCAGGTAGCTAACCTAATACCCGAGGTAGTAAGGGTACCTAAGCTAAGGAGCAATTACAGCAGGGAGTCTGGCCAGGCTGGTGATCACGTTTTTTCTATATATGCTTTTTAAAACTCCTTTTAGTCTCTTTTTGAATTCCTTTAAATGCGCAGATATTTACCGACCAATGTGTCAAGTGCGTATGTAGTAATAAAATTTTGGTGAATATCGAGTCATGTCCACAAAGAGTGAGGACTAGCTTTCAAGTGTATTAGTCATAATTGTAGCTAGGCAAAATAAAAAAGATATACTTTTAGGTTTTTGAGATGAGACTAATCCACAAAGAAATAGGGATTTCCAACACCTATAATTGAATTAGGTGAAGGCCAACAGATTAGAATATCAACTAAATGTATGCTATAACCAGAATAAGCTTGTGATTCCAAATTTTCAATGAGTTTAGTTTTCCAATCAATCAAGCACCGGATAAAAACCTTTTTCTAAATAAAGCAATTATCCTAAATTAACCAATCAATATTCCTTATTCCGAGGAAAGTGATTAATTGACTAATCTATATAATTTACCAAACACTTATCGAATTCAAATCCATATGTCTATGTGATCTGTAATCCAAATTAGCTATTCATAGAATCAAGAGAAGAATTTTTCAATTGCAATCCTAATCTAGCATGAATTCCAAAATCATATAAAATACATGATCTATGGTTTAACATCAACAATTCGAACATAGAGAAAGAATCAATCAATAGCAAATAAACATCAATTAGATAATCTAAATCAACAACTCAAAACCTTAAATAAACAAAAGAACAAGCTTTGAACATCATCCATAAATTGAATATAAGAAAAGAATGAAATCACCTTGTCAAGAAAATCCCATTCCTAAATCCAAATTCCAATGATATTTTCCACTTGATATTGGTGTGGAATCCTTAACCAAAAGTGAAAAAGAAAAGCTTTATAATAGTTTATGCACTAAATTCTATCAAAGAACAACAAAAATAGTCCTTCAAATTCATGCATAGGGTTTCTTTTCCACAAATGATCCACAAGAGGAGTTTTAAATATGAAAAGTCGTAGAGGGACATATGCTAGCATGAAGGCCAGTAGCCTACATTTTAAATCAACTAACCTTCAATGTGTAATTGATTTCTAAATGAAGAAGGATGGCAAACTTGAAACAATGTTGGAGCGGCTTTCCGTATACGCCGGCTTGAAGGTCCGTGGCCTTTCTCTCCCAATAGATGGCCTTTAAGTTTTTGAAACTATGGACATGAAAGGCTGGCTTAAAGTCGAGGGCGTAAATCCTCTCAATGCTGGTGTGTGTTGTATTTTCAAAGGGTGACTCAAGTTGATTCTCTAAGTTGGCGGCCTGTATTGAAATATTGCCAATGTACAGATCATTTTAGAAAGCTGATGTTTCTACTATTTTATGCTGGCAATGTTTGTTATTCTGTTATGAAGGCTGGCAAAAGTTTATTGAAGACCGGCAGCTTACTTTCTATTTAACCAGCCTACATTCTTCAAGTTTCTAATTTTGCACATATCTTTTCTCAATTGCTTATATTTGTTGTATAAGTTCTTCAAGACCTAAAATATTAAACTAAGCATACTTAAGTTCCAATTCCTTATGATTTCTATCAAATTAGTAATAATTTTACATGTTTTAATCAATGAAAAGTGAGTAAAATATGACTTTATCAGCTAGTTGTGTCCCCATACCCTTACCCCCACAATCCCAAGATGGGACTTAGATACTCTATGATTCGGGAGTCTAGGCGAGTTAGTGGTTGTTATTTTCGACGAGTTGAACCTTGTGAAGGCTTGCTGGTGGTTTAATGAGTTTTGCTTTCAATCTAAAGCTCGTAAGGCAAGTTGCCACCAAGCTCATGGAATGCTTTTTTTAGATGACATCGAAGTCAACAAGAGTAACAATTAGGGTTCTCGCACTAGGTTGAGCTTACATCTTTCTTAGTATAGGCCTTTGTTAGGCAGGTGAAGCTAGTAGCCGACTATGTCGCATAGCCTAGTCATGACAATGGTTGGTCGAGTGGGCTATAGCTCATATTTTGTTGTCAAAAGGTCAGAACCTTGAATTATAGATAATACTTAACTTTACGCTTTATGGGCTTAAATTCCATAATACAAGTCCAGTTCCATTATATATTCTAATTGGGTCTATTTCCAAAATATTGAAGTCAATTTGATTCCAGATATTGAATTACCTAATTGGGCTTAAATTCCTTCCATTGGCCTAAAACCCTTGCAATACCCTTAATGGGCTAAAGAGGAATTAGAAAGGTGAATAATTAAATGAAGATCAAATGAAAGGCTTGAACACAATTCTTAGATCTAATAACCAATATTATTCTAATAAGATTTAAATTCAAAATAAAGTCTAATTCTACGTTTTTTAATATCTATATTCCTCAACTTGCTCAATTCCTAAATCATAAAGCCTACTATTTAAAAAAGTGAAACACTAAGAGAATCTCATATTGGACGATCCCCAAAGGCCCATTACATTTAAATAATAAATTTAATTTCTGAATTCAATGGGCTTAGTTCAAATCGCTTAAGTGCAGTTACCCTAAACAGATTCAAATCAATCATAACCCAAAGGCCTTATATTACATAAGACCTTACATTAATTGAGTAATTAATACGATATGAATCATCGGTTTGTATACTTCATTCTCATTCAAATTAATCTTTCTTAAACAGAGATATCATCGACCTGTTGTCTTTCATGTGATCCTTTATCATCTACCAATTCATTATCAGGTACACACTTGCGTGTTATTTGCTAGAATAGGCATCCTAAAATGAACTAACATTTAAAGATGACCTAATTAATTGTTTGATTGTGCTGCTATTGTTTAATGTGGTTTCAGAACTGATAACGTTGTTAGGCAGTTCCAATACAATATTTAGGCACTCAGGCCATCGCTGATGGAAAATGGTATCGAAATCAAGTTTATTTACATTCAGTGAGAAGTAGTATGTGTAGTTCACGATAATAGGTGCTAATTGAGCTGCATATAACTATGGACTAAAATAAATGGATATGCGTAACAATTGGGAACCTAGACTAAGCTATTACTAGATGTTTTTGTAAGAAATATAGGTATTTGATTTGCCTATATCAACCTCTGAAAAATTACTGCTGCTCAGGATCCTCATATTCCAATAGCTTATTATCCAGAGTATGGATGCTATTATGCTGTTTGAATTACCTTAAATAGTAATCTCAAACTGTTGCTTGTTGCATTGCATGTTGTCTACGTGCATATGTCATATCATGTGAGATTGTGTTATTGTGTACTAGGCTTCAACTCATTCTATTCTTTTATAGGTGTTGGTGATTTGGACTTGATGCTTATGCATACCTAGGGTTTGGGATAAATCGATATGAGCTTGAGAAGTGGAGTGACCAAGGATGCAAGATTATGTGTTTTATTAAATAAAAGTTGTAGTTTATCTTTTCAAACTTGTATTTTCTTTTTTGTTGTAAAATTCTTTATCAGATACCTTGTATTACTATTTATCTATCTTTGATACTTTGTTATTTTTTCATTGCCTAATTAAAACATTTTTAAAACATAATTAGATAATTTTCGAAGCTAAAATTGGATTGCAAACGATCCCAATATACAAATAGTTTAAAATAGCCAATTCCCAATACACACACACACACACACACACACACATATACATGTTTAATTTGTTTTATAAAATTATAATGCATACATTGTAAGTGAGCATGCGTTAGTGTAATTTGATATTGATAATAATATGTGTGTTTATGTTAGTGTAATTAGATGTTAGTATATGTGTTGTGAATATTAACGTTTTGCATGTATTGGTGAAAATTTATGCTAATGTTTATGTGTATGTGTTAGTATAAGTTTATGTTGTGTGTGTTGTTGAATGTGTAATGAAGTGTTTAAAATTTGATTAAAATAAGTTTCATGAGCCTAGGAACATAGTAGAAATTTTAGCCCAAACAAAACCTAAACCAAGCCCAAAACAAAGCCAAAAATAAAGCCCAAACCATTTTTATTTCTCTAAAAAAATCTGCCATCAAAAAGTCAAAGTTAAAGGATAATTACAACATTTATTTGGCAAACTTTACAAGCCAAATCAAACCAAAAAACTTACAGTGCTTTGTTCCTCTCCATTGCATCTTTTCCTTCTAATTTCTCTTACTTAAATTGTCAAGAATTCATTTCCCCAAGACTCAATTAACAAGTTGAAGCTTCTTAAGTTAGTTTGCATGCTTTCATGATTGTTATCTTCTTTGTTTAAGCATAAGAATGATTTTTCTTATGTTTCATAACGGTTTGAATATGATTTCATGATTTATGTTAAGTAATAGGGTTGAATAAGTTTTAGTGTGTTTAAGTTGTTGGTTTAATGTTTGATAAGAGATGGGTGTGTAAGGAAGATGAGGAATAGTGAATATGGGGTTTTATGGAAGAGTTGATGGTGTTTGATGTTGTTAGATGAATATAAGGTGTTAGAAGCATGAAAACTAGCTTGTATGATGCTTAATGATGTTTTAATGGAGATAAAATATGTAAAAATTGATAAAAAAATGTAAAGGAAGGGAAAGAATTTCGAAACAAGGGAAACAAGACATATACGGGTTGTGTAGGTAGACCCATGCTGATTAGAAGCTTGGAATGAAGCGTTCCAGATATACACTACCTACATACATGGGTCATGTATATATACTACCCACATACATGGGTCATGTATATCCACTTGTGACTCCACAGTAGGCAAGATTCTTTGTGTATAGATATACACTACTGACATACACGGGGTCGTGTGTATTTCCCTACAACATGTTTTTGTAAATTAACCATAATTTTTTCATCCAAACTCGGATTGAAGTGATTCAAAATGCGTTGGAAAGCTTAAAAAGAGAATGCTCAAATTTTATTTCTTTCTAGATGCTATAGATTTAAATAAAGTTGAAACTTATGTTTTATTTGTTAAGTATTTGTAGTCAAGTATAAAATGGATCTTTTTGAGCTAAAATGAAGTAGATAAATAATTGTTAATGTGTTATATTAATTAATTAGTATAATTAAGCATGATTTAAATGGATTTGTAAATTTAATAAATTTTTGGATTGAATATGGAAGTTAAAGTTAAGATGAACTTATTGTATGTTTTGAGTTACATATGTGTGAGAATACATGTTATGTTTAGTGTAAACTTTTTTTAGAATTGAACTTTGTGCAAGTATGAGTTCTTGTTTTGAATTAGTGTTAAAGTTTTATTAATTTAATCTCTTTTATTAGATTCCCTAACACCTTCAAGACTAGTTGCACCTTCTTTGTTAGAGAATATCTCAGGTACGCAGTAACGTGTTTGATTTCTTGCCTAGGATAGGTATGACTAAACTTACTTTAATTTAAGAAAAACTTAAGTTTGTTTGAATTGATTGTCTATTATGTCATTGAATTTGGTTCGGAGAGTGGCACCTTGCTCAGATTCAGTGTATGGTAGTTTAGGCGCTTAGGCTACCCCTATCTTTATGATAAGACTTTTATAAGTAGTATGGCAGGTAGTTGATAGGGTTATTGGTATTAGTATAACATTTTTTTATTCTTAAGAAGAAGTAATATGATTTAATTTAATGTTTATGGGAACACTTGAATTAAGTGATATTATAGATTAAGTTAAGTAAAGTTGAGAAACGGCTGAGAACCCTAGAGGAAGCTACTTTTTCGTTTATGGATATATCATCTAGGAGATATAAGTATTCGAGTTGCTTATATCAATCCCCTGAGTATCGAGATCATTACTCAGGACCTCTTGATATTCTTGTCGTCCGGAGTTGAAATACTTTAGTGTTGTTTGACTAATTAAAGATTATCTAATAATCTTATGGTTGTTGCATTACATTTTAGCTTAAGAATGTGTGTCATTACGCTTTGGTTTTCGTTACTTGCGTACTGGGCTTTTGGCCCATATTTTATCTATTTCAAATGTTGATGAGTGATGAATTCTACACCAATATGGATACGGAATGGATTTTGTGGATTTCCTAGATGATTGAGAAGACTAAGAGTTTGACCTTGGTTTTGATGGAAATCTTTTTGTAATAGAATAGCTTGAAGTTTCTTGGAACACATGTAAGAGTTATGATATTTTTTGTTAAACTTATATGTTTTGCTTATGGTTTGTTTATAAGCCTTTATTTGTAATATCTATATGTATATATGTCTATAGTGTGTATATATCTTTTATGTAAATGTGATGTCGGTGTTATGTTTTTCTAAAAAGTTTTAAGAATTAATAGTTTTTAAATTTGTCTTTATAAGAGATTTAGATAAATAATTATCCAAACCGACCCTGATAATCAACCTTACATATAATACTGTAGGTTATATGTGGTTGGAGATCTAGATTCATCTATTTCAAATATAGGGTTGAGTTCGAGTCCTTGCATAGTTTCAGGTAGCCTTAGCATATAACGCTTAAGTGTTATACATTACGGAACTGAAGATGCCTTAATCTTAATTAGGGCATGACACCAGGTCCAAACTATTGGACCTGCCTTGTTAAACCAGCGGGTCCATGGATCCAACTTGCCTCGCCTATATCCGAAGCAATTACAAGTCCTTCTAAAATGGACTTAGACTCAAAAATGTTTAGTTGTATCAACCCAACTTCTAGCATTGTGTTTGTGTTGATGGCAGTTTTGGTTCAAAGCTTAGTGATGTTTTATGTAGGTTCTTTAACTAGACTCGATTGGTAGTCGTCTTTTCAAGAATCAATTGGGGAAGTTTAATCATTAGATGACAAGATCTAATTGAATGCCATGAATTCAATTGATTTTGGCCAAAAAGGTTTTAAGTTTAACCAATTTTGAGTGAAAAAGTTAAATCTGATCGATTGTGTGTGTGTTTTTATTTTCTATTTTCTATTTTTTTAACATCGATTAAATCTAATCAAACCCATTTTCCTTTTACTTCAAGTTGTGCTCTTTTTCTAATTTGAGTGATTTGTTTTCAACCTTCTTAGTTGTTTTCTAGCTAGTTAGGATATAGCTTATGCTTTCAAGTATATAATGGTAAGAAGAAGTTGTATGATTATCAACCCCTCAAATAACAAATACTAATTATATAAAATTAATTACCAAAATACTTAATCAAAATCATATCTTCAACAGACATTTTACAAATTTATACATGAATTACATTTTGTAGACGCAATTCACATGTAAATATGAATCACCTATTAAAGATGTGATTCCTATGCAACATATGTCGATCACGTTTTACACATGCAATTCATCTTATAAAAAGTGAAACACCCTTTGAAATTATATAACTTTTGGTTGAATCACATCTTCAAAGGCGACTATTTGATAAATTTATAAAATGTCTATTATATATGAGATTTTGTATCATTATTTGTGTAATTTCTTTCTATAAAATTGGTAGACACATTGTCACGCCCCATAGGGGTGCCCTAAACATAACAATCTGCCACATGCCATATAAGGCTCTCGAATTACTATCTAAGTCCTTCAGGAGTCTTGTATAGATGTAAGGCGTCCCTTTACGACAATAGAATACTCTATCCGATGGAGTTAAAGAGTTTGATTCGGCATTCACTAGCAATAGAATATAAATCAAAACACATACGAATAGTTACAAAGTCTAAGGGGCATTCTCCTATAAAAGAATATTAATTAGAGATCTATTACAATCATCCAGAGTCTCTTGGTTTCCTACGGAAGTCTAATCAAATCTGAGTACAACTTCTAGAGGAACGCCTAACTTTTGTACCTAAGTTGTAGCTTGTCTCGGCCTAAACCATATGAATTCGTGCTGCAATAAATAAAAACTGTAGGGACGTAAGCTACACTAGCTTAGTGAGTGAGAACTTCCAAGATCACATTTACAACACATCATACAAACAAGTGATTAGCCAGACAAGTGATACGCATCAAACATATGAAATTAACAAACATATAACCAGCCGAAAATCATATGTGGATGGACTTGCGTCCTCCATCCCGGGTTAGCAGATTAACAAATCCTACGGTACGACGTCGTTTAGGCTCACGGTCAACCAACTTATAAATTCTTTTTATGGATCACGATTAACCAACTCATTAATTCGTTTTATGGATCATGATTAACCAACTTTTACACCGTTTAGGATCACGGACAACCAACCAATGCTAATGCTCCATCTCCATTGTGATATAAATGAGTCCATATTTATTTTCAATGTCGAATAGTCAATTAGACCAATTCTTTAAGTGATCAATCAGTAATTGCAGACAATCAATTCTAATTCATCTATACAAGCAATAGTTAATCACCCAGCTTCAATATTCTTATATTCAATTTCTCATATCAACAAAAACCATATATAATTTATATTCATCCCCATCATGCATATCCATTTTATCTTTGCCAAGTATCTAGTGCAACTACTATTACAATTACATACAATAAATGGAGTCGGAAGTAATACTCACTAGGCCATGGATCACCAGTCTTTTAGTAATAATAGTCTGGTGGTAAAGATTCATTGGTTTCGGGACCAACTAAAAAGGAAGAAATACCCTACTAAGTATTTCATCACTTAACTAATCCAAACTATATATCAAAACTTACTAAATTCGTAATTCTCGCTATTTGCGGAAGTTTCAACTTAAAATAGCCATAACTTAGTCATTTTAACTCGGAATTTCGTAAATTATATATCGATTTCTATCTACTTTGAAAGATCTATCTAATTATAATATTATTTTCAAGTTTTGAAAATGTTTGGGTCATGAAACAATAGGATCAGTTCTGATCAGTAACAGTTTTCAAATTCCGAAAAGAGTTTTGTAAATGTTTGAAATGTTTCTACTTTATAAATCAATTATACATGCAATATTAATGATTTCCTATCATGAATGGCATGTTATGAGTTTAATGTATGAATGATCTTGATGATATTAACAAAAAGGAAAATTTAGAAACTTTTTATTGCAAGACTTCTAGAATAACTACTTTTAAGAAAACTAGTTTCCTAACTTTAATAACTCACTTGTATTTTGGGATTAATTCTTAGGAATTTCTAGTTATCTTTGTTAGAATTGAGGCTTCATAACATTTATTACCTAAGACCTTCATTTTTATATAAAAATTTGCATTTTATACTTTGTAAACATGTTTTCAAATAGGATTTATTCAAAAATCCAAATTTTTGGAAATTTAGTTTTTGAATGATTCTTTTGAGAAAAACTTGTTCAATGCATTAAAATTTAAGGCTTTATCTTACCTGTCCCTTAAGGACTTTATTTATTAAATAAAACTTTCATTTTGAGCTTTGAAAATAGGTGTTTTTATGGCATTAATCAAAAATTACGAATTTCCTAAATTGAGTAGTAACTCAAAATTTCCTATATTGTTTCTACTCTTTGTTTTACACATTAATCTCATCAAAACTCATTTCAACTTATAAAAATCATTACTTAATGATATCTATTACCTATACCCTTCATTTTTCATATAAAACACAAGTTTTAAAGTTGATAACAGGGTTTTTGAAACATGGTTTTGAATTTATACGAAATTTTCATGTGAACATTTCAACAAAAGTTTTTCTTTTCAAGTTTCTTGCCTTATCTTCTTAAGGATTTACTAACTACAACATTTATGTACTCAAGACAAAGCCTTTATAAGCATTAATGCATGAAAACACAAAATATTCATAAGATCATGAATATCAAGTATAATATGAGTATCTAAATGCTAGATCTACTACTTATGATGCATGAAATGAAGTTTGAAAGCATGAACATGGATTTTTATGCAAGATTTCTACTTTATTCTACTATTATATGCATGAACATGAAGATATTCCAACAAAAACTCCTTTAAACACAAGATCTAGTCTTGTGATGGCTTGATATTCGTATATTAGTATTTTCTTATCCCTAGCAAGTGCTCATGGGGATTTAAAGTGAAAATACTCATGAATAATCTTGCCATTACAAGATTTAATGGTAGAAAAAGGTTAGGATTCATCACCTAAGGCTTGAATCAAATGGAAAATGAAGAAGAAATGAGCTTATGTGTGTGCGTGTGGGGTGTGTGGGAGAGCTCACGGCAACAAGGAAAAATAGAGAGAGTTGTGTGAATTTTTGAAAACAAATGAAGTAAATTAAGGAGAGAGAATATAAAAGATTATTTATAGTAAGTGAATTAGGGTTTGTGTAATCATAAAAAGAAGAAAATAAAACAAATTGAGGGTAACAATGGGAGGGAGAGAGAGAGAGTTAAATTGAATTTGCTTTGTAATTTATGTAATAAAAAGTATTAAATGTGATAATTTGTTAAGAGACAAATTTTTATTAGAAAGGAAAATGTAATTGAGTGTTTGTAAGGATGTAAGACTCGGGTATGGCTTGTGTGTGTAGTAGGTTGTACTTGTGAATAGTAATGAATGGTAGATAAAACAATTACTTTACCGGTAGTAAAGAAAATAAGGGAAAAAGGTTATATCTGTAATTTTTATAACCAAAAAAATTATAAAATTTATATTTTTGAAATCCTTATTAAATTTCGGTTTTAAAGAGTATTCTGGAATATTTTTTCGAATTTCTAGTTTTGGGGCTTATTTTTCTGTAATGGATCTCAGGAATGCCCGGAATAGAAAATTTTTCGAAATCAGAACTTTTTATGGTTTGAAATATACTTTAAAACAATATTCCACATTAAATTATTTTATAAAAGTTCTTTTAATTTGAAACCGAAGGAAAGCCGGATCCAAGATTTCTAGGTTTCTCTCACAAGGCTTATACTAATCCGATTTAGGATTTTAGTTTCTGGTTTTCGAAGTTTACTTGATTACTAGAAAAACCGGGGTTTACACACATGTTTCACCCAAAATATTCATAATTTAGCTTTTAAGAAATATGAGGTTACAATTGTGACCAATGGTACCAATAACAATCTTATTTAGCATTCATATTTGAAATAAGTGATTTAAGCCACATATTATTCTCATTAGGTAACTGTGAAAGTTGATAGATAGAGATGGATGAAATTAGCACAAGATTATTAATGACGTCAAAAGTCTAGTTGGACGGTGAAAGGGACAATTTTTAAGTTAATATAATTAGTTGAAACATAATCACCAATTTGATTCTTAGCATTATTATATAAATCAAAGTTGGAAATCAAGTTGTTGAACAATACCATAAAAATTTTGTGAATCCAAATTAAGAAAATGTTGCGATGTGATTGACTTAATTAATTTTAGAATTTAAAGTTAGACCCTAGTTATTCTGTCTCATTTCTGATGTCTTATATGCTTTGTTTCTAAGTGTAAATGCTTAAGTTTCTCAAGTTCAACTATTTAGAGAAGTTTGCTTTTATTAAAATTCTTGTGTGTTATCCTGGTTTAGGAGTGCCTATAGTTTGTAAAGGAAAGCATTATCTATTCCTAAACTAGTGTGTTGAAAGAAGGGGATATTATGCATAATGTAGATACATTACCGTGATCACTGTGATGGCACTCATAGATATGGTTACATAATGTGAGTCGATTTGGGTGGTAGCATAGACAAATTAACATAGTAACAACCAAATCAACACATTTCATAGCTCTAACTGGATATCTACCAATTTGCTATCAAGACTATAAAATAGATAGCAAGATTACATGAAATTTCTAAACAATTACTGCGTTTTCTAGAGACACTACTTTTGTTCTGGGATTCTAGAAAAACATACATCAAGCTACATGTACAAAACTACAATTGCAACATTTCTCATTAGTAAACCGATAGACATTCTAAATAAATTATATAATTTTCAAAGATATATTGCAAGCATACATTTGAATATGCTTACAACTCTGCATGCATATGTTATTAAGATGATAAATCATTCCTTTTTTTTTTTTGTGTGTGTGTGTGTGTTGGGTTGGGGGGGGTGGGTGGGTTGGGGGGTTTGTGTTTGGTGGAGGAATCAATACTAGCTAGAAAAATCGTAAAGACTAAATTTGATTTGTAGGTTTTAGGCTCAAATTTGACATGGATTGATTCTTTTGGCTAAGATTATAGGGCTAAAGCATCAGACCCATATACAAATTTTGGAATAATAAAAGGAGATTACAATATAGACTTAGATTATAACCCATTGGTCTTGGCATTTTCTAATTCCAATGTTAGCTTTTTATATCATTTGTTGGATTATATTGATTATCATATGAAGCTTGAGAAAAATAGCATCATTTCATTAAGTTGTCAGACTTAAAATATCAAACACTTATCTTAAATTCAAGAGTATACCTCGTTTCATCAATTAAAGTGAAATTTGATAACTTTTAGCTTTTTTCCTTGTTGCAAGAGTTTAAGCCCATGAAAACTCACTAGCCTCCTCGCTATTATTTTCTCTCTTGTTTATGATTAACATACATGTTACTTTATATCACTTCTCACGTCAGGTGCAATGGTGCCTAAAATGACCAGATGATTCAAATACTTACCCTTGAAAAGAAAATATCTTCTTGCAACCAGGAGGGTCTATTTTATAAAAGAGAATATCTTTAGTTTCACTTATTTACCAAGAAAAGAAAAAAGAATAAAAAAATCCCCTTGCAAAAGATGGGAATATGTGTACGGTGTACACGTGATTCACTTTCAGGATTTTAAAGCTTTTTTTACCTGTTTAGATGCGACTTACATTTGGTGAATTGATTTTCATTTGTCGTGTCTTCAGTTTTCACCGTATAAAAAAAGCAGTACGTAAGTTTCATCGTAACCATGCGAATAACCTCATAGTCATGTAGCATATTCTCTGATATCTTATGAGATGTTTTAGATTTAATTTTTTTTTTATGATGAAAAAACCCTTTTGCAATACTTAAATCTTTTTATTTATAATAAAATAATACTGAAAAAATTTATATTACAATAATATTTAAACTTTTTAATTATTTCATACATAAACTTTTAAGCAAAATCTAGCCACGACAAAAATACTATATGAAAAAAAAAAACAATTAAAATGTTCATATATCATCTTGGTTCAAAATTTTCTTTGGTCTTATTCAGTCACAAACCAAAAAGTTTGGATACTACAAATGAAATTAAAAAAAAATGGCTAATAAGACCTTGAAGAATGTTTTTATAATAATGGGATTGATTTTTTTTTTCTTACACTATTATAATAAGAAAGGAGGATTCGAATTTAGAATCTCTCACTTATCAAGACTATTGTTATGATGTGTTTTCTGTGCAATTAAAATTGCTTCAGTTTAATAAGAAAAAAAAATGTTGAAATGGGTACCGAACTTTATTTGAAACCGGCACTGGCAGATCAGATGCGACAGCTCGACCTGACCTAACGAATCATGACCACCAGGTAGGTGAACCAGCGCGGGTCGATGGGCCGTGCCCATGTATAGCAGCAAGCTTGGTGTAGTACTCGGCGAAAAAAGCTCTATGAAGGCACTTTACAGTTGTAAGTTGAAGTGAACATTCATCCTTGGTGCTTATAAGCCGATGCTCAATTTGGTCGATTTTAGAACCTTCTATTCTTTCTTTTTTTTTTTTTACAATTTTAATTTCCAGTTATCTCACGGTATCCTTTAGATAAGTAATTAAATTTTCTAGAATTTCACGGTTAATAAAAGTAAACTTCCCTTTTTCTGTCTAACATATGATAGTACATTTTTTTTCTTTTTGTATTTAAGATTGTTAATAATTTGGATGCAATCCAATAAGAACGGAATAATCGGAAATCTTCATTTCGTGGATTTTAACAGCGGAGCATAATTATTAATTATATTACGATGCCATTAACCTGTAGATAATAGCAAATACATGAATTAAAAGACAGCAACATCCAGTGATTTGTAGCAGTAAAGGATAATTAGAGATCACCACAGACGTCATTTCTGGAAAATTCTAATGAAAAATGCCAACTCACTTTTCCTAATTTTCATGAATCACCATCATAGACTATTATATGTAATTTTCACCCTCTTATTATCAGTTACTGTTACCCCCTGATATGTCAATATTTAGGGATATAATTATATATATAGTTTATAATTTATATATAGATACACATCTGCATGAGCATGATTGGCTTTCCTTTTGTAAGGTAATCGTCCAAAATAGCTTTATCCTGTGCTGGTATTCCTTCATCATAAAAGCAAAAGGATTGATGCTTTTCTCTTTTTTTAATGGTCGTAAAAGCCATGTCGCTTCTTCTCCACTTATGTAAGCTTCTATGATTCCATGAACGGTACTGTCCAATCAAACATCTAATTTTTAAAATAAATATATTAATCAGAATACTAATTATTTTAGCAGTTCAATCACGATTAGATATCATAAAAACAGTTGGATAGTGAATGAGATTGGTCCATAAAAATTAATGATGAAAAATTTCCTTAAACTTTAATATAAAGCATCATTTAGACTTTGTTTACCTGAGTATATTCGTCTATTTATGTGTAGCGGAGAATAAAGAAACTGATTGACAGCGGTCCCTAGTGTTTTTTCTTATATTCTCATAAAGCAGATTTTAGGGACTTATATATACATATATATAATCCAAGAACAATAACAATAGTTTTAAGGTGAAGCAAAATTCTCCAAGGCTGATTATGGCACCTGAGGAAGAGCAAGGAGAGTCATTACTAAAGAAGCAATATTATGAGAACTGCCCTGGCTGCAAAGTGGATCAGCTTAAATCAACACAGAGAGGCTTCCCTATCCGACAACTCCTATCGGTGTGGACTGTTGTGCTTTGCACTAGTAAGTGTGTAACGCATCACTTTCATATATTATGTTCGAATAGCATTTTAATTGTTTTCAAGAGACCGCAGTTCCATAAAAGCTTATGTTTTTTTCGGAAGAGAGGTGCTTTCTGTTATATTTGGTTGGGGAAAGGAGAAGGTAGTGGTTTGGTTGATAATTATAAAGTTAAAAGAGAAAGTGAAGTGGAGGAAGCACTTGGCCCCTATGAAGCCATAACTTTCTCCTTCTTGTTAAGGTGAAACGAGGTCAAAGATCGAGGGATTATTTGTAATTTATCCCTAAACTTTCATTTATATAAATTCAACAATAAAATTTTTAAAGTGTACAATTTAACCCCTTAAACTTAAAAAAATTAGCACAATTAAGGATAATTAATACTTTTCATGATTGTAGGACAGGTAAATTCGCATATAGATAAAAGTTTAGGGGATGAATTTATACATAAGAGCAAGTTTGAGTCGGTATTTTGCAACTCTTTCTATTTTGTTTTAATAGAAAATATTATGTATTCTTAATTATACTAATTTTTAAAATTTAAGTATCAAGAAACCCATTTTGAAAGTTTAGAAGATGAATCTATACATAAATAAACGTTTAGGAGGTGAATTTACGATTTCTCCTTAAATTTATAAAACCATCCTTCATCCAGATAATATTTATTATAATAAAGAACTTGCCTCTTTTTCCTCATTTATATTAAATAAATTATAAAATATAGAAATATTCCTTCCATTTTGAATTTCCTTTTCTTTCCCTTCCCTTTAAAATATGGAAATTTTCTCTTTTTTTTTTCTTTTTAAGGAGACAAGGTGCATATAACATAGTCCTTTTATATTTTTTTTCCTTTCAAACTATTATATGATACATCAAATGCTATAGAACCAAATGAAAAAAGAAGGGGGAAAAAAAAAACTCCATATGAAACAACTATGAGCGAGTGGAATTCAACTGAAAGATCAATGTTGACACAATTAGACTATAATAAGAGTCATGGTAACGTACAGTTCATCAAGAAAAGGACCGGAAAAAAAAAAAAAAACAAAACCAATCTATAAGTTAAATCAAACTAAATAAAAAAAAAATGCTTCGTTCGAAGTGATGAACCAAATCAAATGTGCATAATCAAACCTAGCGAAATCAAACCAATTTAAAGAAATATAGTATTTTGCTCTTCCAAATATGGACAACATATTACTATTATAATATTGTAAATTATATAAGAAGATATCGACATTTTAGATAAGTTTAAATGAGGCATCAACCTGTTAAATGGTTAAAAAAGTGATCAATGTTTCAAAAGTTTGTCTAACAAGGAATCAACATTTTAATAATAAAAAAGATATGAACACTATATAAAAAATGCAAGTGAGGGATTTGCATTATCCACTTAAAAGTTGGTCTTTTTTTTTTTTTTTTGTAACCATTTAAAATGTCGATCCCTTATTTGACAATATTGATTGATTCCTCTTTTTAGTCATTTAAAATATTGATGTCTTATATAAATTTACTCTAAACTTTGATGTCTTTTGATGTGATTACTCCTATTAAATTACAAATATTTCGTTATATTGTATAAATATAATAATAAACACGAAATTCATAATACCTTCATCTCTTTCTTATTAGATTAAAAAATAATAAAAATTCATATATCGGTTCATACTTCTTATGTACATTTTTCATTTTATGTCATAATTTAAATTTAAAATTTTTACATAATTATCTTATCAAATCTAACTTTGTAATGTGTATATATTGTTTTGAATATGTAGCAATTTAAATTTGACCTTAACCACATTCACACACAAAAAAGGTGCAAAACAAGTAACTACTGATGAGCTATTCTAACTCAACTCAAGCTCATTTGGTGAAAGTATATAAGCCATGCTTGAGCCCAAATAAAATTCGTTTATTTAAATGAGTTAGGTCATGAGCAAGCTTATAAACTGTTTCACAAGCAAGTTCATTCATTATATTTATATCACACTAAATATTATATATACAAAATATAGTTAAAATAAAAACTAATCATTTATAAATAATATATATAATTTAATATTTATTCATTAGACACCATATATTTATTTATAGAATTTTACATTTTTTATTCAACTTCTTAGATTTTATTTCATCTTTAGCGTTCATGAGCTACTCCTGTTTAGCTCACTTTAAGCTTGGCTCCTTTGAGCTCGATATTTTGTAAATGTGTAAAGATCAAGTTCAAAATAAAACTCATTTATCTAAATGAGCTAAGTTCAAGCTTGACTTTCAATCTCGATAAAATGTTTACTTCTAGCTCAAACTTGATAATTTTTTAGAGTGTCGAGCCTAAGCCTTCAAAAGTTTGACTTGGCTTGTTTGCAACCTTACTCACAAAAAATAATAGCTCATTTTATGGTTAAATATTTTAATCTCCTCATTCTTAAACTTTAAATTGAAATTTTACAAATACTTCAACCATTTTGGTAATACCCTATGTAGTCAAGTGCAAAATAGATTGTAAGGGAATCAATATTAATTTATAACTAGTAACTTTTGAGCCGTGTTGTTGAAAAGGCCATCATTTGCTTATAACTTGGCTATAGACTACCTTTGCCAATGGTATAGTGGCTAACCCTTTAATAACAAGTGGATGAATCAAAGATAAACTAAAGTGGAAGTTTATCGACTTGTTTCAACCAAATTTAAAGAATAGGACTTTAGGGAGCAGGGAGTGGCACCAAGGTATACCTCTAAGTAGACCTCTAAAATGACCAATAAATTGAGGATGGTAAGGATAAACCAAATCAAACATCAATAAAAAAAAAGACGAGAGGTATGTGTGGGTGGGAAGAAATGGTCCAAGATTCTTTTAATTATACTACTCTCTATGCCATGAAGAAAAAGATTCCAAAACCATATAGTTAGAAGCAAACTCTTTAACTTTAATCCTACATCCCCAGATCTTCCACCTGTTGATAAGGATTCATTTTTATACCAATTGTAGCAACCCCAGCCAAAACCATATAATTAGAAGCAAACTCTAACTTTAATCCTACATCCCCAAATCTAATCTTCCACCTATTGATAAGGATTCATTTTTATACCAATTGTAACAACCCAACCCAAAATTAACTAAATAGCCAAGCTAACAAATAACTAATGGGTCTTTTCAACAACTAGGCCCAAAAAATCTTAGCTAGTATTAAACAGTCTTCAGTAGCTTAACCTTCTAAACTATTGCTATTTCTTTTCCCTCATTTAGGTTTCACAAAATTGAGCATAGGTTTTTTTTTTCCCTTCAATAATTTCGCATCTTGAAAAAAAAAAATAATGATACTTATTTATGGTTCAAACAATTAATTGAATTAAATTAAATCAATTTTTGGTGGTTTAAAAAAATTTCAAATCAAACCATAATTTATGATTTGTAATAATGATATACTCACAACTATAACAATATGATGCATGACTCTTACAACCATTGTGAATCAGCTTTTCTATTGCCAAATTTCCTAAGATTTACATTTGCTCTTTCTTACTATTATTAAACTTCTAGGCACTGCCTTCCTTAGATTCTCTGTCGATTAGGTAATTGCTTCTTCAACCTATTAGGCTAGGGCTTCTTCCAAATAGATCTACTTACCGACTCCACGAACCTTTTAAGTAAGTAGTTACTTTTGCTACACGGCCAACTATGATTGATTTTCTCATCACTAGCTATTGCACCAATATCCTCTACCATTTATGATAGAAATCCACATCCGAAAAAAAATAATATTAAAAGAAATAAATTGTTTAATATATTGCATTAACCTTATTTTCATTTACTAAATTTAGATATTATTGGTGTTTTTGTATTATCCAACCATTTCTATTATTCCCCCCACCCAAAAAAAAAAAGTGTCCATTAATCTTATCACTTTTTCTCCAGTTTTTGAGAGAAATATAATGTCTTTAAAGTGGAAATCTACACTTCTTCCCAATCAAACAGAGTGTACAAACAGGGTCCTAATGCGCCAACACCAAGGTGTAGTTTCAGGCTCTAACCCGTAACCACCATAACTCCAAGCAAGCTTTCTCTGCCAACATCGGCTCTGATTTGTTGAGACATGTGCAACTTTGATACTACTTTGTCTAAGGAACAAATCAGGGGCTTTATTGTCCTATATTACAAAATACATCAACAAAAAAGTCCAGAAAAAATTGGAGAAATAGAAAATATGACAGATAATAAATGATTTTTATTTATCAGTTCGGAGCAATGCTCCACTACTCGACCCTTTAAGATTTCTTGTTAATGATTACATGTTTATAGTACATTTCTTGTCAGTTACTTATTATTATTATTAATGAATCTATTTACTAACCCTTGTTCTGACTTTTTTGTGACTGCTACTCTAATTCTTCTAAAGAATGAAAATCTAACAATTTGATTTTGTTTTTTTTTTTCACAGCTCTACCAATTTCATCTCTCTTTCCATTTATTTACTTCATGGTGAGTGCAAATTGCATACATTAATGTCTAATTATTATTTAAGCTTGTAGAAGTAAATGAGCAATTATCTAAAATGTACAATCCTAGCTGCAATTTTTAAATGGCAACCATGACATTCAATTTTTATGTAGTTGCATCAAATTTTTTCACAATTTGTATATTTGGCATTGTAGATTAGGGACTTTCACATTGCAAAACGAGAGGAAGATATTGGATATTATGCTGGTTTCATAGGCAAGTTGTTTTTACATTTGTATGTTTCATCAATGAGGCATAACATCTTTGTTCTAAATTATGTCCTGTAATCCTCGAAATCTTGAAGGTTCTTCGTTTATGTTTGGAAGAGCATTGACTTCTGTCTTCTGGGGAGTTATGGCCGACCGCTATGGTCGGAAACCAATCGCAATGATCGGGACAGCTTCAGTGTTAGTATGCAAGAATTCAAACTTTTATTTTTCAAACTCTATATATTATATTGCCTCAGCCATTCAAATATGTTTTCACTTTTATTTTTTATTTTTATTTTTTTAAAGGGTTATCTTCAACACGCTCTTTGGCCTTAGTGTAAATTTTTGGATGGCTGTCGCCATGCGGTTTCTTTTAGGAAGTTTGAATGGTTTGCTTGGACCAATGAAGGTAATATCTTATGTGAAACACAATTTATTAGAAGAACAAAATTTTATAAGAGCAAAAGAGAAATGATTTAGGGTCTGTTTGGATTGTCTGTTTTTCATTTGTATCTGTATCTTTTTTAAAATGATATATGTAAATATATCCGATTTGCATCTAAATTTTATCTATATTTATTCTATTTGATCTTTTGATGAGAACTGTCAACTTTTTTTTATCGATATATATTTCTTGATAAATAATTTATTAGAAAAAAGTTTGAAAAAGTGTCTGTATCTAGCGGAAAAAAGCCAAAACAAACAGACCCCAGGCTTCGTGCATTTTGATAATCTCTCATTCCTGTTGAATAATCTTTCACTTATGTGTGTGACTAGGCTTATGTAGTTGAAATTTTCGAGAGGATTATCAAGCCGTCGGAGTATCATGTGTAAGTTATTTAGCATGCCAAGAAATCCCATTTGTAGATACATATTTACAATTGCACAATGACACTGTAAATATGAATTCAGATGACCATGGCCTGGGGAATTGGATTGGTTATTGGGCCAGCCTTAGGAGGTTTTCTTGCCCAGGTAACTCTATAATCTTGTACCTCTTCATGTTAATGAATAATGTCTCTAATGCTTTTGCTTAATTTATCCTCAGCCAGTAGAGAAGTACCCAAGTGTATTTTCTAAAGATTCTTTGTTTGGAAGGTAATAATAGGACGTCCTCATGGTTTTTGGGATTGAATTTCATATGTCATACTTTCACTTTCACATATTGCCCGCTTGTTGTTGTTACAAGAAAGAAAAGAAAGCTGATTGGAAGCTTATACATCTTTCTCAGATTTCCATATTTCTTGCCTTGTCTCGTCATCTCACTTTTTGCTCTAGTGGCGACCATAACTTGCATCTGGCTTCCAGTACGTACTTCACTCTCTTTCATTTAAATACAGGATTTGGTACTTGTACTTTGCAAATTTTTTTGTTTGGATTGTCGAATTTTTATCTATATCGAATCTACATTGGTAATTTATCAATATCGAATTAGTATTGATTCACTTGGTCAATTTTTAAGTAAAATTGTCAATTTTGGAGTAAAATTGTCAATTTTTCTTAGGTATCATATCTACATTGATTTGTATCGATTTGGTTTGAAAACGATATCAAAATCATAGCAAACCGACTATCCAAATAGGAGTATCCATTTGCTAGCTAAGCTTATCTATTTTTACAATTAACTACTTAAACTTTGTAAAATTTTGTTAATTAGCTATTTAAATTTTTACTTAATTTTGCTATTAACTACCTCATCTAAGTATCATAAATAAATTTGAAAAGCTCAAAGATAGTAAATTCACAGTTTTAAACTTTGGATGGTTAATTTCACAATTTAATAAATTTACATACGAAACATAACATTTACCCCTAAATATGCCATGATCGTTTATCCCTTCTAAATAGAATGGATTAATATAGTAACTCTTTCATTTTCATCTGTTTTGTTCAACATGTGACAAAACAATATTACCATAAGTATATACAAATCAATTTCAACTTGTCATATGACTAAGCTTTACATGTGTTTTTCACTAGTTCCCCTGATTTAGTTATAGATCTTTATAAAAGCACTAATATACGAATGTGTAGACTCTCAGCTTGAGTTAATAGCAAGTTGGCCAATGGCTGTTTACAGGAAACGTTGCATAAGCACCATGAAGACATTACACTCATTGATAATGAATCCAAGGAACTTGAAAATGAATCCCTCATGGATAAGGCCACAAATAGGATGCAAGGATTAAAAGGAGGATCAAAGTCTCCAAAGAAGTCTCTGCTTCGGAATTGGCCACTTGTGTCATCAATAATTGTCTATTGTATTTTCAACCTTCAGGATACGGCATATATTGAGGTACTCAATTTCTGTCACTAAATTTAATATAAAGATTGAATTTTTTTAATGAACATTCATGCATATAAAGATCTAAGTAGCTAAGCTTTCTGGTGGCTAAAAAAAGAAAAAAAAGGGTACCAAAGCTTTTTGTCCTAAGTTGTTTTTAATGCTTGTAAATCTAGAAGTGTTCAGGAAAAATATACCGGAATGGATTAGCATTTAAATATAAATTTAAATGGGGATCAATATTCTGAGTAGATTGAAATAAAATGAGAAAAAAAAAAAAAACATCAAACTAATACGAATAACAGATCTATTACATGTGCCATTATAAAATATGTCAATATAACACATTTGACTAGAGCCAATCATGATTCGAAACTTGTAGATGCTTTTGAAATTTGAATTTGTATTTTCATTAAAAAAAAAATCCTTGCATTGTTTGTCCTCGATTGAAATTTTGAACAACAACAGTATTCATCCAAACACTTTATCAGCAATGAAATTATTGAAATTTATTTATTCATTAAATTAAAAGAACAATCATAAGATCACATAGTAAATTTTAGTTGCAAAAATCTTTAGACAGTAGGATTTATAAGCAATGAAATTCAAACTATATAACACTTGGAAAGATCTCATGACTACCAATATTCATAATGGAGAATGACTGCAAGACATAGAGTTTAGAATTTATGGACAGTTTAAAAGAGAAGAGAGGTTAAGAAATGTTTAGAAAACGCCTCAAATATTAAAATTCTACTTTACATATTGGAAATCCGTTTTAGCACTTTACCATATTGTTTAAGAATGCAACATGGTTACTTTATAATAATGTTTTCGCTGCTAATCCTATGCAGATTTTCTCATTATGGGCTGAGAGCCCTAGAAAATTTGGGGGTCTAGGTTACACAACAGCAGAAGTTGGTGATGTCCTTTCCATAACAGGTATATGCTGAAGAGTTCTTTAATATTTTCTGCAAATCTTTTGTCCGTCCAGTTTTACTTTGTCAAGTAGACAAGACATTATTCAGGTTCAAATCGATACCGATTGAAAAGAAAATATTAATGAAACCTAAGAATGCTATCACTGTTGGTTATTTTTAAAAAAAATGAAGGAATGGACACAAATGTTGTAGACAATATAAAGAATCACATATGGGGCTCGGGTAGTGAGAGAAAAAAAATAAAGAAAATGCAGTACACTTATTCATAAACGGTATGCCTTTTTATAGGCTTACAAGATAACTAAAAAAGCAAAAAATCAGCAAACTATTTGTTATTAGTTTTGACTAGAAACAAAACAGAAAATATCTCCTAATTATTTGCTAACTGCACCACTGAATTTACGAGATTGTTACGATATTTCCTTGCAACAGATTTTGAATCATATCTCCAACACTTTCCCTTGATTCAAAATTGCAAAGCTGAAATCTTCATGGAGCACTTCTCTCCACTTTTCTTATATGTGAAGCACCTCTCTTCATTATATGATGCACTTTCTCATCATCTTTCAATTGGAGCACTTCTCTCCAATAACTCTTGGTGCACTTCTCACCAAATTACTTAAAATAAAGATTCTTCTTCAACCATCTCTGCCATATTTGCTTGTTCTTCATTTTTTACTCTGCAATCTTTTTGTAGGTGCCCAAACTTTTTGCACTTGAAACATTGAGGTTTTCCTTTGTGCCAACAATCCTTCTCTTCATGACCAAGCTTTTTGCAATTGTTGCATTGAGGAATTCTTCCTTTTCCTTTTGAAAACGAAGTCTTCGCTAGATAAGCTCCTTCAACCATTTGTTTGGTTCCTTCTTGCCTCATTGTTCTTCTTTGATCTATCGCTTGAAGATCATTGATCAATTCTACAAAAGCTATTTTTGATAGATCTTTAGTAATCTCAAGGGAAGATATTTTTGACTCATACCTTTCAGGTAGGCTCACTAGAAGCTTTTCAACTATTCATTGGTTTGGAAATTCTTCACCAAGTAATCTGATTTGATTAACAAGGGACATAAGCTTGCTACCATATTCCTTAACATTTTCAGATTCCTTCATTTTTTGCATCTCAAATTCTCTTTTGAGATTCAAGATTTGCATCAAATTTGTTTGAGTATTGCCTTCAAATTCTTCTTTAAGCTTATCCCATGCTTCTTTTGGTGATTCACAAGCCATTATACTTGTAAAAATTTCCTCTGACACAGCTGAATGTAAGGAAGTGAGAGCCTTTGGTTTCTTTGCCAATTCTTCTTCGTACTTTTTGAGTTGTACTAGTGTTGGATTTTCTTGTAGAGGAGTAGGATCAAAATCATTCTCCACAACCTCCCACAAACTCAGGGCTTTTAGATAAGACTTCATTTTGATAGCCCAGGAATGATAATTCTCTCCCTTGAAAATGGGAATAGGAGCAGAAAAATTATTTGATGCCATGGAGACTCACACAAATTTTTTTTTTTTTAAATCAGAAAACTCACAAGCCCTTAGAACCAATGGGGCTCTGATACCATGTTGGTTATTTTTAAAAAAAAATGAAGGAATGGACACAAATGTTGTAGACAATATAAAGAATCACATATGGGGCTCGGGTAGTGAGAGAAAAAAATAAAGAAAATGCAGTACACTTATTCATAAAAGGTATGCCCTTTTTATAGGCTTACAAGATAACTAAAAAAGCAAAAATCAGCAAACTATTTGTTATTAGTTTTGACTAGAAACAAAACAGAAATATCTCCTAATTATTTGCTAACTGCACCACTGAATTTACGAGATTGTTACGATATTTCCTTGCAACAGATTTTGAATCATATCTCCAACAATCACGTCCTAAAACTAAAGGACAATAAGAGTTTACCATATGTCCTGTCCTGTTTGAGTAGTACACTCTTAAGGCTTTCTCTATTGTGGGTCGTCAAAATCCTTTGATTAATTATTTGAAGTTCAACTGAACATGGTTGATAAGTAAGGGATCATCCTTTGCCATTGAAAACTAATTTCTAAACAATGAATACTTGTCAAGTTGCCATAGACTCATAAATATAAACATCCATAAAGAATTCAAGCCACATGGGCTTTAAAAGAGAGTACGGGTGTGAAGGGCCGAAAACAATATCAATCAAATCAGGCCCATATATGGGGCTTAAAATCACATTAAAGTTAACAATTCATAATTACAATCTAGAATACATAATGATCTAACAATGGTGGTGCATCTGCATCCATCATCTATAAAGCCAAATACTAATTATAGCCAAGAGGACGATCCCAATAGGTTCAAGGCTTAATTCAGTTCACAAGTCAAATGAAATAGTATTTAAAGTGGTTCAATTCAAACTCTAATAAGCGAACCACTTTTAACAATTTAAGGTTTTGAACGAAAGTCCTTCAAATGCAGTTTAGTTAAGTTCAATTTGAATGCAGTCACTGTTAAAAATATCTCATTCTAATTGATAGTACTTATAAACTTAGGGAGTTTTAACTAAAGAAATTGATGTTTTAGTACTTTATATAGTAAAGTCATATAATATTTTTTTTTTTACAGTAACATTGCATCTTAAATGATAGTGAAGGCATGCAAGTCTACTTGAAAGATAAGAACAGAGGTAGAGGAAAAAGAGTTTGAGAGCAATTTGAGAGAAAACAAAAAAAAATAAAAGGTAAATAGGGTATAACGAAATGTCAACATGTTTTAAAACAAATATATGTTTCGCCTTATTTTCATTTTTTAATTGGAAGCACCAAAGCAGTTTGGTTCGCATTCAACCAATTTAGTTTGATTTAACTCTCTAAACTAATCGTGAACCATTTATGAAATTACCCTACCCTTCGGATGCTTGAGGGCATGGTTGTTTTGCCACACATATCGCCTCCAAGCAACATGTACAAGGCTTTTGTTAACTAGATGGACTTCTAGTCTAGTTTTAATTGTGAAATCATGATTAAGTTCTATGATAAATGAACAAAATGTCGTTTGATGATTCATCAACAATCAATTAGGAAACTATTATACAAAACATGTAAATAGGCATTTTTAAGAAGGGAGAAATGAAATTTTAAAGTTTAAAGCAATTTAAGAAAGTAAACCATAAAAGGGGAGCTAAGCTCAACCCGAATACATGTGTTTGGCACAAGGCCCAAAAGAAAACATGTTTAAGCATCATTACAACCATTAAAAATCTAACAATAAATCTCTCTCCTAAGAGTCTAGAAATTCATGAAAGAACAAACGTTCACTCCTCTGCATCACCAAACCCATACCCAAGAGAATCATAATAAAGGTCCATGAAGTGATCGCCTTCGATACCTGAAATAGTAAAAAGTGACAGGCAAAGCTCAATATACAATAACAAGCTCACACACGCATGTCATGCATGTCTAGACTAATACAACAAGCACAAGTTAAGTTTTTTGAGATTTAAGCCCACATCCAAGTATTCCCAGCATCCTAGAAATACCAACACGCACAGGAGCTCTCATGATTCTCACCAAACAAAAGGAATAGGGTTCCTTCAGTAAATCATGCACCAAAGATAGCGGTTTCATAAGTCTCCAGAATTTATCAAAAAAGAAAAAAAGGAAATAGTCTCATCCAGGTCACTCCCTTACAAGCTACTATCAATAAGCATAGTCCATTATAGCGGCTTATACAGGGTCCTACAATGCCTTATAACCCATTACAACTTTGTTCCTGCTCCTAGTCGATTGTCCGATCTAAAAATTACCCTATCACTACTCATCAAACCTAATCATGCATTCCATGGAGGCTTAAGAGTCTAGACTACTGCATCATCCTAAAGTTACGATTAGACTTACAACCCAATTCAAGGGTGCCACTTCTTGGAGTAAGTGGCCAAGCAACATCCATCACACAATTAAGCCAAGTTTAAATTCTTAGTCTAGTTATTAATACTACCCTAGTAAGCAACACATAATTACTATGTACCCAATAGCCAAAATAAGCATCAAGCCTTTCTTCAAATCTCGATGTCTAAAACTGTTTACAAATGAATTTAGTTTAGGCTTAACGAATTCTCCTTGTGGTATTCTTCTCAACATACTCGTTTTGATCACACTCCATTAAGTTATCATAAGGAAGGTAGGTTTTTCAATAAAAAAAAAAAAAAAAAAAACTCAAGAGAAACATGATTAAGAACATGAGCCACATTTTAGTCGTGTTTCCCTTTAGGTTGGATATTAGAGAGAAACACACACAAGTACATGAGGTTGCATTTACGCCGTGCTTTTCTAGGTTTGACTGTTTTGGGGAACTTAAAGAGAAACATGGGCAAGTGCATGACATCTTATATATGACGTGTTCTTTTAATGGACCTTAAGAAGAAATGGGGAGAAACATGGTTAGGAACATGAACTCATGTATCATTGTATTAACTCTATCAAAGAGGTACATAGCTTGATACATGGTATCGTGTACAGGCCATGTATTTCTAGGTTTTCTTATTCTTGTCATCAGAAAGGAATATAGGAAAGAACACAAGATCATGTACTAGTCGTTTTCTTTAGGAAAAGTTTGAGGATGAGAAGTCAAAGAGATACATGGGTAGATATATGAGCCTGTGTATTAATCGTGTCTTTCTAGGGACGCTTAAGAGTGAGTTAGAGAGATACACAGTTAGAAACATAGGATTATGTCCTAACCGTGTACTTTTGGAAAACTCGATATCTTCAAGTTTTTGTGGGTTAGATAGGAACATAAGCAATACATAGCCTCATGTTCCAACCATGTTCTTCTAGATTTTATGAAGTTTTGTGCTCAAACTTGACATTTTTATGAAAACGTGTTTTGGGTCAACTTTTGGGGGTTTTAAAGAAGCTGGATGATCGTGTTCGCACCTAGACTCGTTTATTATTCTTTGTTTTTCATTAAAACATGTTTGATCAAGATTGAAAGCTCGACTCATTTAGTTTTGACAATAACTCTTAACTTCATCATGATCCTTTTGAAATTTCCTTAACTTTTATGTACAAATTCTTCAATTAATTGTTCTAACATTAACAACATCAAATCTTATGGTAATATTATTATTCATCCATAGTTTAGACACATGATAGCATTTATGTCCTCTCAAAGTCAATTTCTAGCAAAATCCCAACTCAAGACATGTTCATTCTTCATCTTTTACATTACTAGGTTAGTCTCATCTTTCTACTATTGCATTTTCATAGCACCAAGAGTTGGTTTCAGGTCTTACCTTGTTGTTTTAGCTGTAAGTGGTACTCTAAGGCTCAAAACTCCTCTAAACTCAATTTCCTTGCTACTCCTAATACACCCAAGTCAAATTTCACATTTAAAACACTATAAACCTTGCATTTTAATACTTGAAAATCTTGAACTCACCTTGTTATAAATATATCTAAGTTTGCTACCCTTTTATTTCTCCTAATTCACCTCCATTGGCCACATTTCCTCTCATGAAATAGATAACCTTAGCTAGTTAGTGTTAATTCTCCTTTAATCTTGCCTAATTAACACTAAGTGAAGGCTATGGTCTGGGGAATCTTACCTTAGAGTTTTAGTAATTTTCCTAAAAAGGTAAGGCCAAAAAAGGAGGAATATTTATATGTAGGCTAGTAGAGTAGCTTAAGATTTGTAGGGTTTCTATCTTGAAGCATTACATAACGCGATCTCAACCATCCATCTTCATTAGGTTTAATTTGCTAGTCTTTGTTAATCAAAAACCTTTAATCAAACTCAACTTTAATTTTCATTTAGTTAGCCTACTAATTAATTTTATTCATTTCTTTTGATTTAATTTGTTAATCATATTCCATCTATTATGTTTCAATTTTGGATTTTTATTGGTAGTGTATGTGATGATTGCCTTTAAGCGTAGTTTTAAATTTATAAAGTCCCGTTCTTAATTCACTATAAAGGTAATAGGCAGTGTACCTATCGATTGTAGAATAGAATTAATACGGTGTCGTCCTCTAGGATCTGGATATCAAGTACTAGTATTACCGTTTCTCTACTATGTAACCGATAATTTTGATGATTACTATTTTATCTAATTTACTTTGAACAATATTAACAGATCTAGTAACAAACAAGCAAGATTCAATAAGAACAAATGATCCAGATTTTGTCTTACTCAATTTATCATGTGAATCCTTGGCAACTCATACTAGATATTTAAGATTTAGTTCTTAAGCTATAGAATTCCTCAAGCAAAATGTCAATTCTTTCGAATCTAACAAATTGTCTAAACCTAGGTTAATCAATTAGGATGTCTCCTCAATCAATAGCAACCTAAATTTGCATTAATAACATGAACTCTTAAAAATAATAGAAGATTCTTGCCATTCTATGTCTAGAATTACAAACAAATCTCTTCAATTGCATAGATCAAATCATAAAAGTAATCTTTCAATTAACTTAAATGAAAATCATATAAAAGCTTGCATTCCGGATATACAAATTTAAGAAACAGTTAAGAAACATGCAATTGAACAAAAGAACATCAATCTTTTATTAAACCCAAATCCTCATCACAAAATAAAATTAGAGTTCAACAAAACCTAGATCTGAAAAATTACTCTTCCATAGTAATTAACAAGAATACATGAAATTCTAGAAACAAACTAGAATTCATGATATCACCCGAGAAAATGAAGCTCAAAATTATGGATCTTCAATCCAAGATAATCTTGACTTGTTGAAACTCTGAAAAACTTTATGTATGAATTTTATATGTGCTCTTCTTTCTTCCTTGCTTCTCTTCTTGTTGTTGATTCTTCCTCCATCTTCAATTTATAATGATCTTTGCATAAATGGAATTGAATGCTCATTGATTGAGGAAATGGGAAGTTACGGGAGTTACGGGTGTTACGAGTCTTTTGACTTTTCAAAATAACACATAAATGGAATTGAATATTCATTATGGAGGAAATGGGAAGTTAGGAGTTACGGGTCTTTTGGCTTTTCAAAGTAACTCATAAATGGAATTGAATGCTCTTTATGGAGGAAATGGGAAGTTACGGGAGTTACAGGTCTTTTGGCTTTTCAAAGTAACACCCCTTTAATATCCAATAGACGTTTCTTTAATAAATAGGGGGTTACTATTCAATAAAAAAGCCATTTCTCAAAAAGTAACGGATTGTCAAATTGACAGGTTTAGGGACAGGTCATGTCACATAAATGTCTTCCAAAAGCTTGATATTTAGCCCTTAATTTTGCTTCTTTCTTGTAATGGTTGAAAGACATGGCTTGTTCTTGTCATGATGAGTTCTTCTTAATCCAAACTTTGCATTTTTGACCCGTCTTTGCTTTCTTTGAAAAATATCTCCTTTAAAGACCTGAAAGCATAAATTAATATTTTGAAGTGCCAAATTCGTAATAAAAATGATCAATAAAAGTTCATTTTGGCATTCATAAAATAGGAATAAATTTGGTTTATCAAATTCCCCCACACTTAAACACTTGCTTGTCCTCAAGCAAACAATTTAAGAACAAAGAAAAAAAACCACCGTCAAATATGCTCAGAATTTTTCACAAGTGAAAACTTACATAGCATTCATAAATCATTTTAGATCATAACAACTTGCTTTTGTACCTATTGCTCAAATCTATCATTTATATGTAACTAGCATACCAAAATCGAAATTCTAAGGCTAATCAGGTAAGTTAAACTTTACCCTCACCAATTAAAAATAGCTTCCAAAGTCACAAAATAAACACGAAGTCAAACAATAGCAAAAGAGACCAGTTATACTTCACCACTTATTAACAAATATATAAACTCTTCAACTACTTTTCTAAGCACAACAATCTAAAGTGAAAGTAATTGTATCTGTTCTTCCCCTGGATTTTCTCCCTTTATTTAAAAATCTCTTCAATTTTTTTTTTTTAGCCTTCAGAGGGACGGGTTTTTGCCCGCTTCTTTTCTTTTCCTCTGGACAGGGTGTAGCCTGCATCTTTTCAGCTTTCTTTTTCAAGTTCATCTAATGAACTTTTGCCTTTCCCCTTCTCGTTATAGTGAGTTCATCGAGTCGGCACATCCCGGGCTCATCACCCAAGTGACCAGGTTTTAAAGGGACCCCATCGAACTCTCTACTCACTCTAACCTTCAAGTTAGGATACTCATAACTCAAATGCTTGAGTCATTGGAGTATAGGCCTTTTGATTTTTTTTTTCATCAATTGTATATAAGAAGCATGCTATTTGTATTCAATTTAGCACAACAATTGATTATTTCAAAGAGATTTATTCTAAAAAGGATCACCAAGTGATGAACTTCATATGCTCTTTCACCAAAGATTAGGAGGGCTCTCAAAATATTTGAAAAGAAAATATAAATCAACAAGCTTAGAACCACAACCATTTAACTTTCAACTAAGGACTTCGATCCACTTTTAGACTCTAGATTCCATCCCTAATTAGCAAGTAAGTTTACCACACCTAGATTTCATCCTACAATTTCAACTAAGTATACTAATCACAAAATAGATGAGTAAGGTACTAGAAGTCTCTTTTTTTTTTTTTATGAATGCTATTTCTAAACATTTTTCTGAGTATATTTTCAAGTACAATAGCAAAGTGTAAAGTGGGTTTTTTTTTTTTTCACATTCAAAACAAGCATAGAAAACCAAATATTCCCTTCTCAAGAGTATCCCTCCCCCACACTTAATTGGGACATTGTCCCCAATGTCAAAATATATGCAATAAGTGAGGAAAGGAAAAAGAAAATGAACTTCCCTGTTTAAGAATCAACATCCAGCTACAAGATAGTCATATTCTTCATCAAAATAGAGCAGCTGTGAGAGCAAGTCATAACAAAGTGCATATGGGCTGGAGTTTTTGCTTTGTTTCCTCTTGAATTTCCATCCTACCATTAAGAACAACACTTAACCATCAACCAATAGCAGAAAATGATAAGATCATGAGTCTAAAAAGAAAAAGAAAAAGACAAAAGAAAAGAAAGTTAGACATGGGTTGCCTCCCAAGAAGCGCACTTTTTTAACGTCGTTGGCTCGACTTATTAACAAAAATGATACTCTCATCCACCAGGATCCCAAACAAATGTGTCCCAGACACAAGTTTTTATCAAAATTAGTAGAAATTTACTTCTCATCCTGGTTTTCTTTTTAAGCACAACAAGATTAAGCAAAAATTTTAGAAATTTTTCATGGGGAGAGGGGTATTGGAAAATTGGTTCTATCACAAAATCAATGATATATCCAATAGGCTCATCATCTTCCACACTTTCAGATTTTTCATCAAATGTAGAACAGACGATTTCTACATTTTCTTGTTTCAGCTCGACCTCTCCATCCTCCATTTCTTCTGTGGTAACATGAATTTTCTCATTTATCAACTCAAACGAACCCTCCTCCAGAACTTCACTTTGCTCATCAGAATTTTCAGAAATTTTTGTTTCAAAATCAAATTCACAAACATTCTCCATCATCTTATCACACTCAACATGGTCAGAATCATGCAAAGTATCTAATTCATTGAAAAGCGCCTGTGATGATGTATCTAAAACAAATTTTCATGAGCTAAGGTTTCAAGTTTTCATCAATAGTTTCTTCATTACAAAACAATGGAGGTAATTGAATGCATGCAGGAGCATCATAAAAAAGGATTACACATAAACAGTAATATACTGTCTCACCACAGTACCAGCACACAATATTTGTTTTAATTCAGTTCATTTTGAGGATTATAAAGGACATTACAAATATTGATCTTTATGATTCCACCAACCAAAATCCATTATAATGCTTATCAGGTTAAGCACAAAGAGGAAAATTTACCACAGATTCAAACCAAAAAAAAAAAAATGGCTAGAGTAATAGTATTAAGCTTTCAAAATATCACCAATCAATCCCCGGTAACGGCGCCAAAAACTTGATGATTGCCTTCAAGCGTAGTTTTAAATTTATAAAGTCCCGTTCTTAATTCACTATAAAGGCAATAGACAGTGTACCTATCGATTGTAGAATAGAATTAATACGGGTGTCGTCCTCTAGGATCTGGATATCAAGTACTAGTATTACTGTTTCTCTACTATGTAACCGATAATTTTGATGATTACTATTTTATCTAATTTACTTCGAACAATATTAACATAGATCTAGTAACAAACAAGCAAGATTCAATAAGAACAAATGATCCAGATTTTGTCTTACTTCTAATTTATCATGTGAATCCTTGGCAACTCATACTAGATATTTAAGATTTAGTTCTTAAGCTATAGAATTCCTTAAGAAAAATGTCAATTCTTTCGAATCTAACAAATTGTCTAAACCTAGGTTAATCAATTAGGATGTCTCCTCAATCAATAGCAACCTAAATTTGCATTAATAACATGAACTCTTAAAAATAATAGAAGATCTTGCCATTCTATGTCTAGAATTACAAACAAATCTCTTCAATTGCATAGATCAAATCATAAAAGTAATCTTTCAATTAACTTAAATGAAAATCATACAAAAGCTTGCATTCCGGATATACAAATTTAAGAAACAGTTAAGAAACATGCAATTGAACAAAAGAACATTAATCTTTTATTAAACCCAAATCCTCATCACAAAATAAAATTAGAGTTCAACAAAACCTAGATCTGAAAAATTACTCTTCCATAGTAATTAACAAGAATACATGAAATTCTAGAAACAAACTAGAACTCATGATATCACCCGAGAAAATGAAGCTCAAAATTATGGATCTTCAATCCAAGATAATCTTGACTTGTTGAAACTCTGAAAAACTTTATGTATGAATTTTATATGTGCTCTTTTTTTCTTCCTTGCTTCTCTTCTTGTTGTTGATTCTTCCTCCATCTTCAATTTATAATGATCTTTGCATAAATGGAATTGAATGCTCATTGATTGAGGAAATGGGAAGTTACGGGAGTTACGGGTGTTACGAGTCTTTTGACTTTTCAAAATAACACATAAATGGAATTGAATATTCATTATGGAGGAAATGGGAAGTTACGGGAGTTACGGGTCTTTTGGCTTTTCAAAGTAACTCATAAATGGAATTGAATGCTCTTTATGGAGGAAATGGGAAGTTACGGGAGTTACAGGTCTTTTGGCTTTTCAAAGTAACACCCCTTTAATATCCAATAGACGTTTCTTTAATAAATAGGGGATTACTATTCAATAAAAAAGCCATTTCTCAAAAAGTAACGGATTGTCAAATTGACAGGTTTAGGGACAGGTCATGTCACATAAATGTCTTCCAAAAGCTTGATATTTAGCCCTTAATTTTGCTTCTTTCTTGTAATGGTTGAAAGACATGGCTTGTTCTTGTCATGATGAGTTCTTCTTAATCCAAACTTTGCATTTTTGACCCGTCTTTGCTTTCTTTGAAAAATATCTCCTTTAAAGACCTGACAGCATAAATTAATATTTTGAAGTGCCAAATTCGTAATAAAAATGATCAATAAAAGTTCATTTTGGCATTCATAAAATAGGAATAAATTTGGTTTATCAGTATGGATCATTTCATCCTTCCCCCCTTAAAATAAAATTTTGACCTATAAATTTTACCTAGTGATTGGAATAACTCTAGGTATCTCCTCTTCATCTCCTTCTTGAGTTCCCAGATGGCCTCATGTTCTTTATGGCCACTCCATTGGACTCGTACCTCTTTGATCACCTTACTCCTCAACACTTTTTCTTTGGTGTATATGATTATAATTAATGTTCCATAAAGTTCATATTCGGTTGTAATTCTAGTTTATTAGGTTTAATAAATGTTTATGGGTCCGATATGTATTTCTTCAAGAGTGATACATGGAAGACATTATATACTCCCGACAAGTGTGAAGGTAAAGCCAAGCAATATGTTATCGGTCCAATCCTTTCCAAAATTTCATATGGCCTGATGTACCTCGAATTCAATTTGCCTCTCACCCTAAAATGGATCACATCTTTAGTAAGGGATATTTCAAGAACATATGGTCCTCGACAACAAATTCCAAAGGTCTCCTCCTCCTATCGGTATAGCTCTTATACCTATCCTAAGTCACTTGCATTCATTGTTTAATAATTTGGATGTTATTTATGGCCTATTGTACCAATTCAAGTCCCATAACCACTCTTTCACTTACTTCGTCCTAGTGTAGTGGAGACCTATATTTCCTCCCGTACAACACTTTTGTACAGTGCCATGCCGATCATTGCTTAATAACTATTATTGCAGGTAAACTCAACCAAGGATAGTTGCTCATCCCATCTACTTTTAAAATCTTGTAAATCTAGTGTACACACTATCAAAATGTCCTCCATTGTTTGCAATATAGTTCTTTATTATTATTAATCAGTTTAAGGATGGAAAGCGATGTTGAACTATAATTTTGTTCCTAAAGAGACATGGAATCTCACCCAAAATTTACTAACAAAGTGGGTACCCAATCAGATATTATTGTCAAGGGTACTCCATATAACCTCACAATCTCCTGTATATAAATTTGTGTCAATTTCTCCATATTATATCCAACTTTTAGGGTTATGAAATGAGCTAATTTAGTCAACCGATCCATAATCATCTACACTGACTCATTTCCATATGGCTTTGGTAAGGCTATAACAAAATCCATGGTGATATTTTTTCACTCCCACTTAGGAATGGGGAGCGGTTGTGGCTTTCCTCCCAGTCTTTGATGTTCAATCCTGACCTTTTATCAAACCAAACACTTTAACGCATACTTAGCCATTTCTTTTTCATATTATTCCACCAAAAGTGCTTACTTGGGTTCTAATAAATTTCAATGCTCCTTAAGTGGATTGAATATGGGATTGAATGAGTCTCATCCAATATTTCCTTCCTTAATTTCATTTTATTTGGCACCTATAGTCTAATCTCATATTTGAATGTCAATTAATGGCTCATTTAGATTCTTGAACTATAGGAGCCTTTTTTTAAATCAATAACTCTTTCAAGAAAATTGATTTCTAACCTTATAAAAATTAATGGAAATGTCTTTCATCATTAAGTATATATAAGATTTCATTAAAAGACATGATTCCTTAACAACATTCAATCTTTTATAGAGAGCTCATGTTTCTATGTCTAGAATCACATACAAACTCTTTTATTCATGTAAATCTATCTCGCCAAATGATCTTCAGGTCTGTTTAACAATAATCATGTAATGAAATTAATACTACGCACATATTAAATCAAAGAACAATTAAAACACATCAAGAATACATAAATTTCCATTAATTGAATAACAATTCTATTACATCAGGGTTAAGGTTTCTTAAGACCTAAGGTCAAGTACAATATTTTTCCATAGATGAAAAATTACAAGCATCAAATCTAGAAAAATAGAAGTAAATCATGCGAAGAACCTTTTTTAATCTTTATCTTGTGATCTTGGATGAGCACCTGTATTTCTCCACTCTAAAATATCTATTTTTCTTTCTCAGGGTCGTAGGAATGAAAAGAAAATTCTTAAAAATGATTAAAGGCAGCTATTTATACGTAAAGTTGAAAATAGTTATGTACAACCATACTACATGGCCCGCACTCGAGCACGTGTAGGATGAAAACTCGCTATTCTTGCTTAATATTATCCTGCATGGCCCTGATCTCAACTTGTCTGGGGAGCCCATGCAGGTCTCTTTTAAGCTTCTGACCATTTCTTCTCTCCTATACAAATATTATACACAGTTTATGTAGCTCCTCATGTTAAATTTAACTTCTGCTTTAGCCACATATTGCTTGCTATACTAGTATTCTACACAAGTAGAAAGTCATGCATGTAGAAATTTTTAATTTGTCAAAATCTTCACTAAAACCTCTTTCAATTCACCAAAATGTCTTCATTAAGACTATTTATCTTCTTTTATACATAAAATTAATATTTCAATCCAATAAGTATCATTTTCTTCAATAAATCAAATAAAATTCATATCAAATATCATCAAATTAAAATACATAATAAGGGTCTTTTGACACTTATCAATGCCCACTCACCTCTTTCTACTCAGAGCATCTGCCACTATATTAGCCTTTTCGAGGAAATATAAAATTTCAAGATCGTAGTCCTTGATTAACTATAGTCATTGTCTTTACCTCATGTTTAACTCCTTCTAAGTGAACATATACTTCAAACCTTTGTGATTGGTATAGATCTTGCATTTTTCTCCAAACATCTCCTTGATTTCGGGGCTAACACCATAGCCATAAATTCAAGATGATGTACTGGATAGTTCTTCTCATATGGTTTTAACTATCTTGATGTGTAAGCAATTACTAGCCCTTCTTGGATTAACCCATACCCCTAACCTTGTAGTGATGCATCACTATAAACCACATATCCTTTTCTACTTTCGGGTTCCATCACTAACCTTCTTTTCAACTCTTAGAAGTTCTCCTAATGCCATCCCAAATAAACGTCTCATTCTTTCGAGTTAAACTGGTCAAGGGCAATACTAGCTTGGAAAACGCTTCTACAAACCTTTGATAGTAGCCTGTCAATCCGAAGGAATTCCTAATTTTAGATATACTCTAAGGTCTTGGTGACTTGGTGCTTGCTTTAGTCTTTTCAGGGATTACTAATATACCATGTCTGTTCATTACATGTCATAAGAATGCGACCTCTTCCATCCAAAACTTACATTTATTAAACTTCACATATAGCTTTTGCTTTCTCATCTCTACAATACCATTTTCATATGTTTATCATACTCTTCCTCATCCTTAGTGTACATTAAAATGTCATCAATAAAGACTATCACAAAGTTATCCAAATAGTCTCGGAACACCTGATTCATGAGGTCCATGAAGGAAGGTGGGGCATTTTTGAGTCCAAATGCATCCGCAGAAAGTCACAGTCCCTGTTCTAGGACAAACAACCAATGTTTTCAAATCTAGTTCATAAAATGAAACTGAATCCACTAAACTCACTTACCTGGTATGAAAGGTGATTTTTGGAACATCGTGGGATTTAATTCGAAGTTAGTGGTATCCCAATCTCAAATCTATTATTGAGAAGTCTAAGACCCCACACAATTAGTCAAAGAAGTCATCAATCCAAGGGAAGGGATACTTGTTCTTTATCGCATTTAATTTAGTTCCCGATAGTCTATACACAATTTCATAGTTCAGCCCTTCTTCTTCACAGAGTACTAGGGATCCCTATGGTGATTTGCTAAGGCATATAAACCCTTTACCCAATAGCTCTTAGAGTTGGTCCTTTAATTCCCTTAATTCATTTAGGGCCATAAGGTAAGGAGCTTTTGATACCAATGCGGTCCTCGAAACAACATCAATTCCAAACTCCACTTCTTACCTAAGTGGTAATCTAGGTAGATCTCCTAGAAACATGTCCTTGAATTCTCACACCACCGACACAACTTCTAGGGTCAGATCTCCCTCTTTTTTCCGCTTATGGTCGCAACTCCACTTTTCTCCTATAACTCACTTGATGGAAAACTCCTAGGTTTATGTAAATCTATTATATATGATATCTCCTTTCCTTTGCACACAAATTTTAGTACCCCATGTCCACAATCCATTGTTACATTATACTTTAGTAGTTAATTCATTCATAGGATTACACTGAACTCATTCATATCAAGAATTAGCATATCAATAGGCATATTTACATCAGCTATGTACCACAATTAAATTCTTACATGCTTTATTTAAAACAACACACATCCCTAAAGGTGAACTAACACACAAGTGAGTACGTACATCATTAATAGAAAGTGTATGTTATTTGGTGAATTCCTTAGATATACATGTGTGTGTCGCTCTAGTGTCAAACAAAACATATGCCCTATGTATAGCTATAAGGATCATACTTACATGTGTGTCCATCTCCACTTCTGGTTTCTCGACCTAAAAAGCATAGATTCTTCCAATGGACTTATTCTTCTCTCCAGAATGGCTCTCATCATTCTTGTCACTTGCCTTACACTAATTACCATAGTATCCCCTTTACTTACATTTGAAATAGAACACAAGCTTCAAAGAAGGGCTAAAAATAGTCAAAGCTCTTCTAACCCTCTTTCAAACAAGCAAACATAATCCTCCATCTTATGGAGTCCCATGCATTTTAGGCAACTTTAGTCTTTTCTAGGCATGGCCATCTTAATAAATGATTGTGTGTAAGGCTTCATTATAAAGACTTGTTTCTTAGGACTCCTAGCGTTCTTGAACCTCTGAAGTTGCTTCTTAGGACTCCTAGTGTTGCTTGAACCTCTAAAGTATCTGTGAGTCCTACCCCTAACAAGATATGGGGTAATGAGCCTCTTTCCAAGGAAACTCTTGCTCCTTTCCATATCCCTAACATACTTAAGCCCTTACTCAATTAACTTCGCTTTGTTCACCACAACTGAATAGGTTCCCAACTTAAACTTCCTCATTTCTTGTTGCAAGTATGGTTCCAAACCATTCAAAGACCTTTGTCTTCTTGACTCTCCGTCATTCTTGAATGCTTCATGAGTAAACTTCACTGAGTGATTCAACTCCGCCTCATACTCATTAATTGTTTTACTCCTTTACCTAAGGTTGTAGAAGTCAATCACCATCTTTCCTTAAATACTAGGTGGGATATAATCAATATAAAACTCCCTTTGGAAAACCTCCCAAGTTCCACCGACGAGCTGCTTCACCTTGCAACATGAAACTTGCGTAGTCCAACCATTTCCCCCTAGGTGCTACAGAGGCAATCGATGCTTTCTCCACTTGATGTATCCAATGTTCAGCCTCTAAAAGGTCCCTAGTTACTCTAGTGAAAGAGTGAATCAACTACTTCACAAAATGAATTAACTTAGCATCATCGTGCCTATCTGGCATTTGGTTTTGGTCCATGTGTTCCTTTAAAATTTTAGCATATTATTGACTATGCCTATCAACTTATCCTAATCACAAAGTAGTGGTGGCGGAGGAGTTAAGTCCTTAGGGGGATCACCATTACCATGACGATTTCTTCTTGCCATCTACTATATGGTGCGGAACATATATAAAGCAATAATTAGATGATTACTTCAATCTCACACTCACAAAATCAACATGCGGTATAACTATATGCATTCGATTATTACCATTTTCAAGATATAGCAATACTTAAGCTTAGTTGAGTTGTTATTCATTTGTTGGTGTCCATTTATGAGTTATTACTTAAGGCCAACACAACAAATAATCAAGTAAGCATACAACAGTCAAAACATGACCATCCCTGCATTCTCGCTCATTGTCCTAAGCTTGATGCCCTGATTAATTTAGGCCTATCACTCTGATATTAACTGAAACAACCCTGCCCCTAGGGTGCTTAAGGGCATGGTTGTTTCGCCACATATATCACCTCCAAGTAGCATATGCAAGGGTTTTGTTAGCCAGATGGGTTTCTAGTCTAGTTTTAATTGTGAAATCATGACTAGGTTCTATGATAAATGAACAAAACATGATTATGAAATTATTGTATATAGAACATGTAAATAGGCATCTTAAGAGGGAAGAAACTAAATTTTAAAGTTTAAAATGATTTGAGAAATTAAACCATAAAAAGGGTGTTTGGTTCAACCCAGTACATGTGTTTGGCATAAGGCCTAAAAGAAAACATGTTTAAACATTATTACAACCATTTAAAGTCTAACATTAAATCTCTCTCTCTCAAGACTCTAGAAATTCATGAAAGAACAAATGTTCACTCCTCTACATCACCAAACCCATACCCAAGAGAATCATAGTGAAGGTCCATAAACTGATTACCCTCGACACCTAAAAAATAGTAAATAGTAAGCAGCAAAACCTAGTACACAGCAACAAGGATACATAGGCATGTCGTGTTCACCAAGACTAATGCAACAAGAACAAATTAAGTTACTTAAGATTTGAGCTCAAATCCAAGTATTCCTAGCATCCCAAAAATACTAACACGCACATGAGCTCTCATGACTCCAACCAAACAAAAAGAGTAGGGTTCCCTTAGTGGATCATGCACTAAGGAAAGAGGTTTGCTAAGTCCCCAAAACTTACCAAAAAAGAAGGAAACAGTCTCGTCTAGTTCACTCCCTCATAGGTTGCCATTAATGAATATGGTCCGTTGTACCGGCTTCTATAAGGTTCTACAATGTCGTATAACTCGTTACAACTTTGTTTTTACTGCAAGTTGACCACCCAATCTCAAAATTTTCCCTATCAACTACCCACTGAGCTTAACCACAAATTCTGTGGAGGCCTAAGCGCTGAGACTAGCACATCATCTCGAAGTTACGATTAGACTCGCAACCCAATTTGGGGTGCTACTTTCTGAAGTAAATCACTAAGCAACCTCTATCACACAATTAAGCTAAGTTTAGATTCTTAGTATGGTTATTAATACCATCCTAGCAAAAAACGCGCAATTACTGTGTACGTGATAATTGAAATGAGCCTCGAGTCTTCATTTAGAACTCGACATCCAAAACTATTCACAAACGAAATTGGAATTTATTTTAGGCTTAATGGATTCTCTTTATGGAATTATTCTTAAGAAACTAATTTTAATCACACTCTCTTAGGGTATCATAAGGTAGTAGGTCTTTAAAAAAGACAAAAAACAAACAACTCAGGAGAAACATGGTTAGGAACACAGGCCTTTTTTTGTCATGTTTCCCTTTAGGTTAAATATTAGAGAGAAATGCGAGCAAGTACAGGTGCCATGTTCACGCCATGATTTTTTGGGCTTTGAGTGTTTTGCGAAACTTAAAGAGAAACACAAACAAGTACACAACATCATATACATGCCATGTTCTTTTAGTGGAACTTAAGAAGAAAATATGGAGAAACACGGCTAAGAACATGAAGTTTGGTTTTAATTATGTATTACTATGTTAACTCTATCAAAGGTACATGGCTTGGTACACAATATCGAATACAAGCCGTGTATTTTTAGGTTTTTTCGTTCTTGTCATCAGAAAGGAACACGAGCAAGAACAAAAGATTATGTACTAGTCGTGTTCTTTAGGAAAAGTTCGAGGATGAGAAGTCAAAGAGATACATGGGTGGATATGTGACCCCGTATATTAACCGTGTACTTCTAAGGAGGCTTAAGAGCTAGTTAGAAGGATACATGATTAGAAACACGAGATTATATTCCAACCATGTACTTTTAGAAAACTTTATTTCTTCAATCAGAAAGGAACAGAGGCAATACACGACCTCATATTCTAACCATGTTCTTCTAGGTTTTATGAAGTTTCATGCTCAAACTTGAAATTTTTATGAAAACGTATTTTAGGTCAACTTTTGGGGGTTTTAAAGATGCTGGATGATCATGTTCATACCTAGACTAGTCTATTATTCTTCGTTTTTCATTAAAACATGTTTGATCAAGGTTAAAAGCTCAACTCATTTAGTTTTGATTGTAACTCTTAACTTCATCATGGTCTTTTTGAAATTTCCAAAACTGTTATGCACAAATTCTTCAATTAACTGCTCTAACATCAACAACATCAAACCTTGTGTCCTCTTAAAGTCAATTTCCAGCAAAATCTCAGCTCAGGACATGTTCATTCTTCATTTTTTACACTACTAGATTAGTCTCATCTTTCTACCATTGCATTTTCGTAACACCAAGAGTTGGCTTCAGATCTTACCTTATTGTTTCAACTATGAGTGGTACTCTAAGACTCAAAACTCCTCCAAACACAATTTCCTTGCTATTGCCAACACATATTAATGCACCCAAGTTAAATTTCACATTTAACACACTATAAAGCTTGCATTTTAATATTTGAAAATGTCATACTTACCTTGTTACAAATTTCTCTAAGTTTATTACCCTTCTCTTTCTCCTATTTCGCCACCATTATTCACATTTCCTATCATGAAATAGAAACGTTACCCAGTTAGTGTTAATCCTCCTTTAGTCTTTCCTAATTAACATTAGGTGGAGGCTATGGTCTAAGGAACCTCACCTTAGGGTTTTATTAGTCTTCCTAAAAAGGTAAGGGCAGAAAAGGAGGAATATGTATAGGTGAGCTAGTAGGGTAGAAACTAAGGTTTATAGGGTTTTATCTTGGAGCAACATGGCACGATCTGAACCCTCCATCTTCACTAGGTTTAATTTGTCAACCTTTGCTTATCTAAAACCTTTAATCAAACTCAACTTTAATTTTGGTTTAGTTAGCCTACTAATAATTTTTATTCATTTCTTTGGGTTAAATCCTTAACAATATTCTAGCTATTATGTTTTAATTTTAGATTTTTATTGGTGGTGTCCTAATTGTTTCAATTTAAAACTTTTTCAAACTAAACTATAAACCAAAGTAAAATACGAAAGAACAACTTCTTTGATTTTGCCCAATCCAATTTAGTTTGATTTAATGAACAAACCTAAATGTCAACACTAATTGCCATTGGCACTAACACTCCCATTAACCCCCTAAAGCATCATCAAATCCATAACCTGCTAAATCAAACACAAAGTCCACATAGCAATACTTACCTATAATATTTTGATAGTAAACTATATCTAGCTTAATATGTCAATAATCATATATTCACATAGAATGCCATACATGAGCCTATTACTAATAATAAGCAAGTTCATTGAATATATAGTTAAATCTGAGAGAAAGTAAGTACACATCACAATAGTACTCATGACTACTGATTAATGAGACAAAGGCATAAGAGGTTCAATCCTAAAGAGTTATTAGGGGTAGTGAAAACATCTAGATTCCATGCCTAAATTGAATAATAAGAAAGTAATCTTGTAAGGGGACTATCATTGCTATTCAAATGCCATTGATCACCGTACATCTATAATGTATTACGTGTGTGTCTAATGAGCATTTTGAATTCTCTCCACTTTTAGGGACTACTATTCAAATGCAGTTTCTCTCTATCGTTACTGATCATAAGAATTTACGTATCACATCATTTAGATAACTATGCTCACAAATTTAGTCCTAATCTAAAGGCTTCCATTGCTAGATCAAGATAGCTAAGCACAACCAACTCTCATTAATTAAGTTGAGTTTATCAACTCTTAATCTTACACACAACATTCAAGATTACTATATACCTATACCAAAAAGCTTGGTCTAAGAAATTAAGTAAAATCTTATGCCTTACTCAGGAATTGATTAAACATCAAAAGAAGTAAATTTTTATATAATTATCTACTTCAATCAAATATTGAGTTTACTTTTATTAACTAATTTGTAAGCCTTATGTTTCAAACTTTGTATTGTCTTAATTAAGGTCCACAGGGATATGGGACTGTGAAAAGGGAAATGGACTTAACTACCTTTGGGTTAAGTTAGCCTCATTAAGGTAGTCGAAACTATTCTAATTAATAAATTTGTTATTAAATTAAGTGAATAGAATCAATATTAAATTGAGTGATTTATGGAAGGTTTGAACCAATCATAAAGGGGTGACGATTCAAGTGGACCCATTTTAGGTGGATAGGTTTAAGGGGTATGTGATCAACCCACGTGGGATCCACTACAAATGAATATTTTATTTATAATTTTTTTTCATTATTACACATATCTTGATATTATTCTAAGTATACTCATAATAGCATCTTATTCATGTAATCAATGTTCATTTGGGAAAGCAAGCTTATATTGAAACCTGGTTAAAGCTAATATTTGTGCATTTTTAATTTGGAAATTGATGATCAAATAGTACCCATCCCTTTCTTCCAACCTCTAAAATAGGTGAAACCAAACCCAAGGTTGGTTTGTATGACGATTAAGCTTAAATTCCAACTTAATCTTAAAGAAAAACCAAAAGAGCTATATCATTCCTCTTCATCATGTGTTACATAGGGATTCCCATATAGTATACTCCAATTTTAATTAAATTGATTTAAATTACTTGATAACCATTCTAATCCCTAAACACTTGATTATTTTTATCTTGATAGTAAAACTAAATTTTAATTAGGCCACGAGGAAACTATATACAAGCTTTGAAATCTCTTACATTAAATTCTTAATTTCCACTTTGATTGAACTTTGAACATCTTATTTGGATTATTTGACGTGAGATTTTTAAGTTGGATTATCTCAAATACATTTGCTCACGAATATTCACATAACCAATTGTTTAACTTGTCATTAGAAATGAATTTTAGTATCTCATGTTAAAAAATCAATTAACTTCTTTAGATTATGTTGGGTCAATAGATGCACAAGAAGACATTATGAGACAAAAGGTATTTTAATTATATATATGCCAAAGTACAATGAAGGTCTCATTTTAAATGGTCAATTAGATCTTCTCTTTTATCTAAAACCCATCTACATCATAAATGAACTTTGAAAAGCTTTTGTATTTATGATTTTATATTGTAAAATAACTAATTGAAAGGCATATTTTGTGTTTAGGAGAAGAAGGCTTATGTTAAAACAAGAGTAAAGCACTTAAATTAGTCGTTTTTAATATTGGAATGAAGTTATGAGACTTGAAAACAATATATTTGAAACATGAAGGACTTCCATTTGATTTCTGCACAAACATACATGACTTTTACTGTATATATCCGAAACCTTACCTTTATGAATGCCACATTTACTTTTGATCCTTGATTATCTTTATTTTTATATGGTAGTATAGTAATTAGCAAATTATATACTACTACATAGTTTTTGCTACCACTTTCACCAGGATTTGGCCTTCTGCTCTATCAAATATTGTTGTATCCATATGTGGAGAGACTATTTGGTGCACTCACAATAGCACGCATCTGTGCGGTATGGAACTAATATTTATAAATTCAATATATATTTTTTGACATTCCTTCTATTGCTTAACAATTTTTTCTTCTTTGTTTCTTAACTTTTTTATGTAGGCATCGTCCATACCATTACTAGCAAGCTACCCTTTTATGGCCATGTTATCAGGGATCAGTCTATTCCTTGTGTTGAACTGTGCATCAATTGCTAAGAGTGCTTTCAGTGTAATTTTCTCTACATTGTGTTGTTCACGGTCAGAGATAGCTCAATAAAAAATGATATTAGATAGTTATGAATATAAATTTGACACATAAATTTAGAGAAATTAAAGTTTTCTATTAATAAAATACTTTTCATATAAGTGAAGCACCATTACGGCACTTAACTATACATATATAGGGCACTCGTGTCAATGTTGATTTTATAATCCTTATCAATCCTCATTTACATGTCACTTGTTAACTTTGTTCTCCTTCTAAGATCTTATACCATATAAAAAAATATTCATGAAGTATTATATACTTGTGATGTGTAGTTACTAATTATATTCTAAATGTTTTATGAAATAAATATAGTTCTAGATAAAATAAGGAATTTAGTAATACTATTACATCTTTAGTTCCACCAACAACCCCCCATTGGCACAGGATAAGTAGAGCTTAGATATTATACTATTGTGAAACGGTAAAAGTAATGGAACCAACATTCTTTTTTTGCTTGTTTAACTATTATTTCAAATAATTTTCTAATTGAAGAATTCAAATGTTGACAGTTGTCGATTATTACCTGTACGATCCTTCTACAAAACAAAGCTGTGGTAATTTTCAAAATTAACATTTATATAATCTTTTCTTAAATAATCTTCTATAAATATCATAATAGTTATATTTCTAAATCATGGATGCAGGACCAAGATAAAAGAGGAGCAGCAAATGGAATTGCTATGGCTGCAATGTCCCTCTTTAAGGCATTTGGTCCTACTACAGCAGGTGCAAGGTATGTACACCTACTCTTCATTAAAAGAAGCTTGGATGAAACAAAATGATATGGACAATGTCACAAAAGCACAGAATTGTGCTTGCACATATGGAATAATTTGTTCATAAATTACATGTTGTAGCGTTGCAGTGCAAAGATAGTCATCTATTTCCTAGTACAGCTATAAGTGTTTCATTAATGGGTAAATGTCAAAGTTGGTATGTAAATTTGCACAAAAATTCAATTTGATAGCTATACTTTTAAAATAATCAATTTAATACATAATCAAACTTTTTGTGACTATTTTTATTACTCTATTAATTGTTTACTTTATTTGCTAACTTGCAAAGGCAGCATACGATTGAATTTTCACTACTTCTCCTAACACTATCTAGCACTAATAAGTTACTTTTACCAGTCAAAAAATGAAGCAAACAATGATAGTGAGGTAGTAAAAAAAAGCAATGAAAAGTTTAATTAGATATTAATTGACTATTTCAAAATTTAGGCACCAAATTGAATTTCTGTGTAAAGTTTAAGTACCAAATTTGATATTTTTCCATCATTAATTTACATCGCTCATGTTTCCCATTCTTTATATGAAATATGGGTAATGTTTTATACCCGGAAAGTTTAAGCTCTAGCTCTCATGAAAATCTTTCAAAATATGAGGTATTTTTTTCCCCTTTTTTTTAGCTTCTACATGCTCTACTAAGGTTTAGAGATTAAACTTTAATATAAAATTGATTTGCATTATTGCACAGCTTTTCTTGGGCACAAACACGCCAAGATGTTGCTTTTCTCCCAGGTATTTTCATAAATCATCTAATATTTCCTATTGAATGTTTTTTTTCCCACTAAAGACACTACTTTCACTAGTTATGATATAGTCATCACCTAGATAAATGATGCTTCATGTTTTTCTTGAATCTTAATTTTACAATCATTTCATTCAATTTGCCACACTAAACACCTAAGCAACTAGCTCAATATCTATGTGTAGGCAACCATATGGCTTTCTTCATCTTGAATGTCGTTGGGATAATGGGACTACTGACTACATTCAAACCATTCTTAGCTGTGTGCCATTAATCATTCCATTGGAATCTATTGGAATTGCTCCAACAAGCAAATATGGAGCAAAACTTGCAACGAAATATCTTCAAATTGATCGTTTAATTTGAAGGACAGCTCATCATTTGCCAACAAATGTGTTACCATGGTGATTGTGTTATTTTAAGCAGTATGCTATTGGTTGTTATATTTTGTAAGTCAATATTAATCCATGTTACATTAATTTATCAACTGCCTATTGTAAGATTAAATTTTAGCTATATATTTTCCCACTTAATGCCATGGGATTGTAACTTGAATGTTTTATACAGAAGATAATAGCAAAGGGAAATTACAATGCATTACAAAAATTGTTTATCAAGTGGGAACAAACCTCTAAACTCCAAAACTACTGTTACTCCACTATATCTCTAAGGAAAACGTCCACATTCCCACTAACTATAACTGTAGTCTCAACAACATTACTATTCATGATTTAAGCATGTTTTTGGAGTTTTAACAATGATATAGGATTACGTGAATACTTTTTACATTCATGCAAAAGTAAAATCACTTTTTAGAAATTTGGGAGCTTATTTGCTCATAATTAGTAGATTTGAAATGCAATTGCATTTATCCATAGTATTTTTACCAAAATAATAGTCAATCATCCTAAGATTGTAATATATTTACCAAGCTAAGCTCAATGAATTGGAAAACTTATAAAATATCGACACTTTTATTGAGGGTTGTATGAAGTGTCTTACATTATAGTCGACACTACATGTATTTAATAGCATTTTTTGCAAGTTGCTTAGCACGGATTCATATGCCAAATAACTTTCTTTAGCAATAAAGTGAGTTCCTTAGAAAGTTGTTTAACTCTCTCTTTCCATGGAGACTTGCTTGGTGAAGCAATCTTCTCTCTCTCATTTCTATTGATTAAAATAAATCACATCAAAAACTTGCCATAGGTTTTTTTTTTTAAAAATAATTAAGGATAAATGTAAAGAGTTTTTTATAAATGAAGTTACTTAAAATGTTGAAATGACACTTTGAGTAAGTCCTTAAGCAACTTAGGGATAAAGAGGTCCTAACATACATATACAACGTGTCTAATGTTCCAAAAAGCATATGTCATTTTTGTGGGACAAATTTGTATTTTTTATTTAACGAAAGTAAATATAACTTCTGGGATAAAAACACCAAAAATGTCTGCACTTTTTATTTTTGGCAAATTATTATCTATAGTTTCGATTTTTGCAATTTGGTATCTGTTCTTTTAATTTAGTATCATTTTGGTGTCTTCGCTAACAGAAAAGCTAACAACCGTTATATTTTTTGCATTTTAGTACTTGTACTTTAACTTTAATTATTTCAAGTATCTATACTTTAATTTTGAAGCATTTTAGTGCCCATTCATTAAAAATTAATATTTTACTTTTCTCAATTGATATTGTCTAAAAATTTAAATGAAATTTATATATTAATTCATTGAGAATTATTTGTAGATTTTAACTGATATTATCTCAAAAATAAAAAGAAAATTATTTATATATAATAATTTTGATTATGAATAACTTTTTTCATATGATCTTCGATTTTGATAATTTTATATCACTAGGAAGCTCTTAACATCAATTTTTTTGAAAATATGGTCTTTCTATGTGTTCTAAGGTTAACACAAACCAAGAAAAAAATTTAAATGATTATAAGTGGTGAATTAGGTGTCTTTTGCCTTATTAGATGAATTTATAAACTTTTTGAACAATATACATCTACATATTGTAATTACGTTTTTTTTTTTTTTTGAAGTATCCTTAAAAAATCATAATGAAATTGTTAAATAAGTCTTCTCTCAATGCAGACACATGAGTTAATCAATATAAATCTCTCGATTCCAAGATCAACGGAGGACTTCTTTAATAATCTCATAAGGGTTTTTAGAGAACTAAAAAAAAAATCAAAAGAAATGTAATAATATAAAGAGGTATATTATTCAACAAGTTTATAAATTCATCTAATAAGGCAAAACCTAATTCACAATTATAGATTTTAAAATTTTACTTGATCTATGTAACCTTGGAACATATAGTAAGATCATTTTTTTTTTCTTTTGGCCAGTCATATAGTAAGATCATATTTTCAAATAAAATTGATGTTATGAGCTTCCTAGGGATATAAAATTTTATCAAAATCGAAGAACATATGCAGAAAGTAATTCATGATCAAAATTATTATTTATAAATAATTTTATTTTTATTTCTAAAATAATATCAATTTAACATCTACAATTAATTCTCAATGAATTAATATATAACTTTTCGTTAAGATTTAAAACAATGTATCAATTAAGGAAAGTAAAATACTAATTTTATATGAATTAATTAATGAATAAACACTAAAATGCTTCAAAATTAATATAAGCACTTGACCACAATTAAATTTAAAATGCAAGCACTAAAATACAAAAAATATAATGATCTAATGAAGATACTAAATTGAAACTAAATTACAAGAAGAAGCATTAAATCACTAAAATGGAAATTTTAAACACTAATTTGCCAAAAATGAAAAGTACAAGTACTTCTAGTGCATTTATCTTAAGTTACTACTTATAGAGTCATGTAATGAAAATCCTCGATTCCAATAAAGCTCTAGTCAATCTTCACCCGTCGATTGCTCTGCCAAATCCTCTACTTCAACTGTGTACCAGAACTAATGAATGATGGAAGTGACGTATGAATATGTGTTAGTGACTATGTGGAAAGGACTTAGTGACTAATTTTGAGTCCTTGCAGATATTAAACTTTTGGTGCTTAGTTTTGGATTTTTAAATACTAAATTAGATTCCATCCTCATTATCAGCTATGCCTCTTGTCTATCTAGTTAGTTTTAGAATATTGAGTTAAAATCTCTTAGATTTTTTTAACACTTGTAAGTATTTACGAATATAAATCAACAAAAAAAAAAAAAAATATATAAATATATATATTATATATATATATATATAATATGAAACATGACGTGTTTCAAGACATTTTGAATGTCTTTGTGTGCAAATCTACTCCACGGCAAAAGCATGGCGTTCTAATAATATGGGTCGCAATATAATTATATCATATAAGTATATGTTTGCCATATGATGACATAAAATAAGAAAAATATGTTATATTAAATTGCAATATTTTGTCAAGAAAAGAAATATGAATAATCGAAAATCATAACCATAGTCTTAAGGCCATAAAAATAGAGAAATGTATTGAAATTAATAATTAACTAAGTAAGCTTGTGTGTGTGTGTGTATAAAGAAGTAACAACCATAATGCAGTCAAATTCAAATATATATTCAATTTTTGTACTTTTCACCTAACAAAGTGGCTCCTATATAATCATGTAATTGAACACTTGAAAAACTATTTAGAAACATAAAAAAAATGGTTTAAACCCTTTTAAGTGCATGAAAATACTTAAGAAACCATTTTAAGTATTGTAAAAAGATTGAAATAATTTTGCTGTAGTGATTAGAAATAAAAATAAAAGGGGAAATTTTTATTTTATAAAGAAATGTATTATTTATTAATATAGATAAATTTACTAATTTCACCTAATACGGTGCTTTTATAAGTTGATCAAGGTATTATAATATCCAATTCATATGGTTAAGCTTCTTCCAGCAAAGCAATTTAGTGGTCGTGACTTGTAAGAGAAATGGTGCCTCTGGTATACTCCATAATGCTCTTAGTAGTCTAAATAAATATCTAAGCAAGGACTCATGCACAAACTAGATAATGAAAGAAGTTATTTACGTCAAAATCTTACTTTATCAGATACGAGATTCAAAAAACATAAGCTAGAACTATTAATAGGCAATTCTAGGCATGGGTTTCTCAAGACTAGTTACCTAGTTAGACCATAAGCCAATCTACACGGCTCGTGTTTGATCTCTTGGAAGCCTTAGAAGAGTCTAAGAAGATTAAACAGTCTTAATGATGACGTCTAACCCAACCTAACACATTGACATCTAGCTACACAATAAAACTAACCTACTTGCCATTTTTAGCACATCCACAAAGATATTGAGCATGTAGGAAGTTACATTGCTCTACATTCTTAGAGACAATTGTCTCACTAAAGGTAACCTCCCACAATAACCATTAGGGTTAAAGATAACAGCCCATAGTAATTATTCATCCCCTCTACTAGTAAAAGCCCCAAAGGGTCCTCTAAACTCTCTTGACAATTATTTTGTCTCTTTACTTACTCAAATACATTTACTAACTTAAGTATCAAAGTGGTCACATCAGGTGACAGCCAATTCATCCAAAGTTTACCTATTTATCCTATAAATAGTTCTCTATCAATGGAATCTAGGATGAATAGAAACTAATTTGTACATTTATATCATCATATAGTGATCAATGTGTCAAATCACACATTGATCTTTACTAAATTCATATGAAAATGGGCATTTCAATTAGCTTTCATGGAAGAATCTGTTAGAATTAATATGAGATGTGTATTGTTGGTTCAGTTGCAAACAATTGGAGAAAATGGATGAATAAACAGCATTTTTCATGACAAAGGCATTTGTCTCATAGTTTTTGGTATTTTATTAAAAATCTGCAGTAGTTGGCCGAACACCTTAGGAAACAAAGCATCTAATTTGTCCAAGATGTAGTTGGTTTTGAGAGCTCCATGATAGCAATTAAGGACCAACTACCATGACCAATGTTGAATTTAAGAGTTCAATGAGAATTTTAATGAGACAATTTAATGCAGAATCAATTGTTTATTTATTGAAAAATACATTTATTTACTCAAATATATGTGTGTGCTTATGCGTGTTTTCTACAAGTTTTAGCAAGAATAATGACTATCAAGGCAAGCTAAAATAGTTAATCAGGGTACAAGTAAGTTAAAGGCTCAATAGGCTCAAAGAATGCAAAACAGTAGGGCTTAATGAATGCTCAACAAGTTAATTCTGATGCATGATAAGCCCAATGAGCAAACAAACTTGTCGAGGGTCAAGTTTGGGGCTCGACATGCATAAAGGTTGAGGCTCGACTAATTCAATACAAGTGTCGACAAAGCTTAAGGAAGCAAATAGTGGTGTCAAGGGTCACGTCGAGGCCTTGACGTATTCACATTTAAGGCACGTTAGCTCAAAATTTAAGCCTTGAAGAAGAGCGTGTGTGAAAGGATGTCGAAGGTCAAGTTTAGGCATGACAAGTAAGGCACTACAACTGTTTTGAGGTGCGACGACTTAAAAATCAAGCTGTTGTGGCAAGAAGTTGTTGGAGTGCATTTAATGCTTGGAAAGTTATAGACGTTGTGTCTAATAAACTTTTGATTTTAAAAGGCCATTTATATATAAAGTCCAGAAGACCAACATGGAAGAATGAACTACAAAACTCTTAAACAAATTCTTTTTCTTTGTTCTCTTATACATAATATTTGTAAATATTAAGAGAAAGGAAATTTACTCTAGTGTTAAGTTCATATTTGTTGCTATTCATATAAAAGCACTTAGAGAGAGAAAGGAAATATTTTATTTTCTATGGGTGTAATATTGCTCGTATCAAGCCAAATCTTTGACATTACTATAATGATGATGGAGACCTTGAAAGAGGCAATTAGTAGACCATGGACAATAGGCAAAGGGCTAAACTTCATGTTAAATTTTGTGGCTTGATTTTTCTCATCTCTATCTCTTTAATTTACGCTCTATATCTTTTGTTTAAGTTTATCTGCTACAAATTTATTTGATTTTTTATCTGCTAAAAGCTCAAATTAATTATTTTGAAAGTTTAGGCAAATACCCAATTCACCTCCCCCACAACCGCTTCCTCCCCCCCCCCCCCCCCCCCCCCCCCTGATTATTCCTAATTTATATTTAATTGGTATTAAAGTCAGTCTCTATTGTTTCTATGCTTAATCGCATAATAGAGTAAAGATCATGAAATCTAATACATTAGGACTTCTTGAGGGGCAAGCTATAACAAACCTCCATTTCTAAATGGGGGTAATTACCCCTACTAGAAGTGTAGGATGAAAATATTTTTAAAAGCCCAAAAAATATTGATATGGAATGTTATTGAAAATAGACCTTTTGAAATTGAAGGAAAATCAGAAGTAGATTATTCGGAAGATGATTAGAAAAAACTTGATTTAAATGAAATTGCAATGAATATTTTACATTGCGATTAAATGAAAGTAATTTTAATAGAATTTGTACATGTTCTTCTGTAAAAGAAATTTGGGATGAGCTAAAAAAGATTTATAAAGGAACATCCAGAGTTAGAGACACTAAAATAGGTCTCTTACGTAGAGAGTTCAATAATATTTTTATGCTCCCAAATGAAACTATTGATAAAATGTACAGCAGATTTATTAACTTTATAAATCTTTAAGTTTGCTTGGGAAGAACTTAACTAATTTAGAAATTAATCATAAACCTCTCAGGTCACTTCCAAAGGATTAGGAAGCAAAGAGGACAATAATAGAGGAAGCATGAGATCTCAGTACCTTAAGCAAAGAAGAACTTCTTGGTGCACTCAAAACCTATGAGCTCATCAAGAAACAAGGCGAAGAAGGCAACAAAAAGGCCATCGCTCTGAAGGCCTCAAGACAAGAATCAAGCGATGAAGAAGAAGAAGATGAACAAGACAATCTTGTCTTAATGCTAAGAAGTTCAAAAAATTTATGAAGACAAAATCAAAGAGGATGGAGGATGATAGCACCTCATCCAAGCACAAGAGAAAGGATGTGATCACATGCTACAACTGCCAAAAACCATGATACAACTAGCAGTATTGCCCACTACTTAAAAAGGGATCAAAAGAGGAGAAGAAGAAAGCATATGTGGCGACTTGGAGTGATGAGGACTCATAAGACACAAATGTCCTTGTTTTCCTTCTGATAGTTACCTGCATGCTATGTATGAGAAAGTATGTTGTAAATTGTTGAAAGTTGAAAAGGAAAATAGCATGCTAAAGAATTTAATGATAGAAGTTGGAGAACAATTAGAAACTTTTCGGACTAAACATAAAGAAGTTAAGTCTGATAATGAAAGACTAAACATTGAGATAAACAATTTGAAAATAGCAAAATGAAAAGATGAATATTAAATATAAAAATTTGAAAAGCAAAAATAATGAATTAAAAGAAGTAAATGAGAAATTGAAGATTGAAAATGATCTGCTAGATATTGAAATCAAAACCATTAAAGATAATAATATTACATGTGTTGGTAGCTGTAATAATGACATCATTAAAGAGCTAGAATTCTTGAAAAATGAAAATAAAACTTTGAAAACCAGCTTGGATGATTCAAAAGCTACTATAGCTAAGTTTACAAATAGAAAGAAAATTTTGAACACACTTCTTGGGAGCCAAAAGTGTGATTCAAATAAATTTGGAATTGGCTATAGTGGATAAAATAATTACAAGTCCCATAAAACTAAATTTGTTAAAGCTACTTATGGGACATATAATTATTATGGAAAAATAGGTCATATTGCACATAACTGTGCAATAAGAAAATCTATAAATTTGAATCATAAAACAGCTTATTTGAGTTCCTAAAAGAGAAATTTTTGTTCCTCCTAACAAAAAAGGACCCAAAATAAAATAAGTATCAAAGAAGTAATAATTTAGCTTGCAAGGATCCTCAAGTGGCAACAACAAATAGTACTTAGATAGTAGATGTTCGAGACACGTGAAAAGAGACGTGTCTAAGTTCACATCACTTTACTTAAGGATCATAGGAGTGTTACCTTTGGGATAATAGAAAATCTACAGTCCTAGGTGAAGGTAACAGTCTCATTAACCAAGATTTAATTAATAAAATTTTTGCTTGTTGACGATTTAAAACATAATTTGCTAAGTATTAGTCAATTGTGTGACAATAGATTTAAAGTAACATTTTCTGCCAAAAAGCATTCTATTGAAAGAATTAACAATAACCAAGCATGTTTTAAAGGATATAGACAAGGAAATACTTACAAAATCAATTTAGATGGTTTTAAATTTTCAAATGAAACTTATCTATATTCTAAAAATCACAATCATTGGCTATGGCATAGAAAACTAGGACATGCTAGCATGGGCATCATTTCAAAACTTCGTCAAATTACCAAAGTTAAATTTTCAAAAGGATAAGATCTATCATTCATGACAAAAAAGAAAGCAAATTATGACTTCTTTTAAGTCAAAGATGCTATTTTCATATCTAGGCCATTAGAACTATTACATATGGATTCATTTGGTCTTTCCCAAACCTTAAGTTTGGGAGGAAAGAAATACACTTTGGTTATTGTTGATTATTTTACTAGATAGACATGGATCTTCTTCCTTGCATCTAAAGATGAAATCAATCATGTCTTTTTTCGATAATGCAAGAAAGTCCAAAATGAAGAAGGTCTTAATATTGTCACAATTCGAAGTGATCATGGGAGAGAATTTGAAAATCATGAAATGGAAATTTTTTTTAGATACTCTTGGCATTGAACAAACATTTTCAACTCCTAGAACTCCCCAACAAAATGATGTAGTCAAAAGGAAAAATAGAACATTAATTGAAATGGTCAGAACCATGTTATGTGAAAAAAATTTGCCAAAATATTTTTCGGTTGAAGCTGTGAATACAGCATGCTACATTTCAAATAGAGTTTTTGTAAAGCCAATTTTAAAGAAAACTCCCTATGAACTTTGGAAATGCAAAAACCTAACATATCATATTTTCATCTTTCAAGTACAAAGTGTTATATTTTAAACAATGGCAAAGAATAATTAGCTAAATTCAACTCTAAAAGTGATGAAGGAAATTTCTTAGGATATACTTCAATAAGTAAAGCTTATAGAGTTTTTAACAAAAGATTTTTAGTTGTTGAAGAATCTATGCATGTTGTATTTGATGATTCTTTGCCTGATCCATGTTTACATGATGATGTTGATTATGTATGTGCTTACTTAAATAGTATTTCTCTTAAAAATAGTAACAAAGAAGTTAATGAATAAAGATTGGATATTGATATGCATAAATCTGATAATGCTAATTTACCTATAGAATAGAAGTACGCCTAATCACATCCTAAAGATTTAATAATTGGAGAACCTTCTAATCATGTACAAACAAGATCATCTTTAAGGAACTTAAGCAATCTGGTTTTTTTATTACAATTTGAGCTTAAAAATGTTGATGAAGTCTTAAAAGATGAATTTTGGATAAACGTTATGGAAGATGAATTAAACCAGTTCACAAAAAATGATGTATGGCTTTTGATTCCTAGACCTAAAAGTATATAGGAAATGCACAAGTGGTATATGCCATTTTGTTGGAAAATTTTAAATATCTTGGCACTCTAAAAAGAAAATTTTGATTGCATTCTCAACTACTGAAGCTAAATATATAGCGGCTGGCAGTTGTTGTGCACAAATTTTATGGATGAAACAAACTTTGCTTGATTATGGTTTGAGCTTTGAAAATGTTCCAATTCTTTGTGATAATATAAGTGCTATAAATTTGACTAAAAATCTAATCCAACACTCAAGGACCAAGCATATTGAAATTAGTTGTTATTTCATTGGAGATTATGTTCTAAACAAAGATATCAGCTTATAATTTATTGATACAAATAATCAGATCGCTAATTTTTTACTAAACCCTTGATTGAGGATCGTTGTTGCACTTTAAGAAGAGAATTAGGAATGATCAAGTAAGATGAGTGCTAACTATTGTTGAACCAAATCGACATAGAACAGAATTTTGGCTAAATAAGTTGCTAAATATGATATATGCTTGAAAATATGGTATATGCTTGTATTTGATAATCCGGTTTAATTACTACATATTTGTGAAGATAAGTTATGTTTGCATATCTATTATATGAGCTTGCTATCTTTGGTGTGAAGTCCTCATGTGATGAGGCAAATGCGGTGAAGTCCTACTGTGTAGGCATTGTTATGCAAAGTCCTCAAGTGTTGAGGCATTTATCGTGAAGTCCTATGTGAGCATAAGCATGTGTATGAAGTCCTATCTGTGTATAGGCAAGTGTGGTGAAGTCCTGCATGGGCATAGGTATATGTGGTGAAGTCCTACGTGAGCAGAAGCACGTATGGTGAAGTCCTATCGAAGTACAGGTAAGTGGTGTGAAGTCCTACATGGTTGTAGGCAATTATAAAGTCCTCTATCAAAGCATTTGTGAAGTCTCTGTTAAGGCATTCACTTTGAGCTGAATAATTATATATCTGTGCATTTCTCCTTACTTGCTTATATTAAATCTATTATAATATTGCTTTTTGATGAGTAAAAAGGGAGAAGTGGATGCACAATTAAAAATATGCATGAAGTATGTTTTTATAGGGGGAGAAAATGACATATTAAGTGTAGTTTTTATTTTCCCAAATTTAAGCATTAGAAATCTGTTTTGCAATTTCGAAAATTGAAAATTCTCTTAGAACTTAGATGCTTAATTGAGGGGAAGTATGCTGTAGTGAATATGATTTAATTGTGCATAAATTGTCCTCATCAAAAAGGGGGAGATTGTTGAACTTAAGAGTTCAATATGAATTTTGATGAGACAATTTAATGTACAATCAACTATTTATTTGTTGAAAACTACACTTAATTAGTCAAATATTTATGTGTGTGCTTTGTGTATGTTTGTGCATTTTCTATAGGTTTTAGCGGGAATAGCGTTTGTCGAGGGAAAGATATAATAGTTGATCAAGGTGCAACTAAGCCAAAGGTTCGACAAGCTCAAAGAACGCACAAACAGTAGTCGAGGGGTTGATTGAGTCCTACAAGTCAAGTGATCAAGACTCAACAAGTTAAGTATGATGTGTGATAAGCCCAAGGAGCAAACAGACTTTTAAAGGTTAAGGCTTGACCAATTTAATAGAAGTCTTCACAAAGCTTAAGGAACGTATTTAAGTTTATGGCGCGACAGCTCAAAATTTAAGCTTCGAAGAAGAGCACGTCGAAAAGGATGTCGAAGGTCAATTTTGGATGCGACAAGCAAGGCACAACAACTGTTTTAAGGCGCAACGACTTAAAAATCAAGTTGATGTGGGAAGAAAAGAGCCGTTGGAGTGCATTTAATGCTTGACAGGTTATAGACATTATGTTTAACGAACTTTTAAATTTCAAAGGCTATTTACATACAAATTCCTGAAGACAACATGGAAGAACGAACTGCAAAACTCTTTTATGAACTAATTACTGCGATCAAACAAATTCTTTTTCTTTGTTCTCTTATACATGATATTTGCAAATATTAAGAGAGAGAAAATTTACTCTAATGCTAAGTTCATATTTGTTGCTATTCATATAAAAGCCCTCAGAGAGAGAGAGGAAATATTTTATTTCCTATAGGTGTAATATTGCTTATTTCGAGCCAACTCTTTGATATTAATACAGTGGTGGTGAATGTAAACCCCGGTTTTTCTAGTAACCAAGATGACTCGAGAACAGAAACCAAAACCTAAACTGGACTAGCTTAAGATGGGAGTGAGACCTAAGAACCCGGAATCCGGCTTTTCCTTGGTTTCCGATTAAGAAGCTTTTATAAGAAAATTCAATCTTGAATATAGTTTTTGAATATATTTCAAACCAATAAAAGATTAGATTTTGAGAAAATTTCAATTCCGGGCCTTCCCGAGACCAGTTACAAAAAAACGTGCCCTAGAACTTGAATTTCAAAAATTTACTCATGAATACTCATTTGAATCGAAATTAAATAAGGATTTCAAAAATATAAATTTCATAATTTTTCGGTTTATGAAAAATACAATTATAACCTTTTTATTCGTATTTTTCTTACTATCGGTAATTAAGTTGTCTTGATTACTATTCATTACTATTCACAAGTACAACCTACTACACTCACAAGTCACACCCTACTCTTACATCCTTACAAACACTCAATTGCATTTTCTTTTCCAAGAATTAATTGTCTCTAAATAATTATTACAAATTATGACTTTTAATACATAAACTATCAAAACAAAGTTAAATAAAAATCAAATCCTCTCTCACATATGCAATGGCCGGCGTGATCCTCCCAATTTGAGCTCCATTGTGCAATTTTTTTTAATTTATTTTATCTCATTTAACCTAATTTCACTTTATATATAAACCACTTTTTCTCTCTCTCTCTTCATTCTTCTCATTTCAAAGTTTCTAAAAGGTGAAAAGCTCTCTTTTTCTCTCCTCCCCCACTCCTTTGCCGTGAGCTTCATGCTCCTTCACACACACAAAAACTTTTTTTTTCTTCCTTTTGTCTTCTATTTTACCTTAAGTAAAAGAACTTTGCTTCTTTAACCTTTAGATCCTTGTAATGGCAAGGATATTCTTGAGTATTTCCATTTAAAGATCCCCATGAGCTCTTGCTAGGGACAAGGAAATATTAATACAAGAATACCAAACCATCACAAAGTAGATCTTGCATTTAAACAAGCTTTCATGCCATGAGCTTCATGATCATCCATCTAAAAGTTGTTTTGAACAAAAGACATTCCATAAAAATTTAGTTTTTATGTTTTTAAAACCTATTTAAGCATTTAAGATAGTAGATCTATCATTTTACCATTCATATTCATGTAGGCATTTAAGATCTCATCTCTATTTTGAGTTTTTGTGCATTAATGGTCATCAAGACTTTTGTCTTGAGTAAATAATCTTGCTAGTATATAGATCTATAGGTAAATGAGTCAATGAAACCAAAAAGGAAAACTCTTTTCAAGAAATGAAATAGGGTAAATTCGGATGACATAGAAAACCTAGCTTAAAAACCCTTTTATCAACTTCAAAACATGTATTTTACAAGAAAAATGAAGCCTATAGGTGATAGATGATGTTTGATGATAATTTTCATGAGTTTAAATGAGTTTATACCAAAGAAAATATTAAAAACAAGAGATGAAGTCAAATAGAAATTTTGAGTTGAAAGTCTTGTAAGCAAAATTCGTAATAATCAATAGATGGTTAGAAAACATTAGATTTCCAACCTCAAATAGCGTATTTTCTCAAATAAATAAAGTCCTTAGGGTATAGATAAAATAAATACCTAAAGTTCTAAGTATAAAATACATTTTTCTTAAGAAAATCAACTTAAGAATGAGTTTTGAAAAATTCGGATTTTTGGATCAACCCTATTATAAGACTCACTTATAAGCTTACAAATGAAGATTTAATTAGAGAAATAAAGGTCTTAGGATATAGTTAATGTAAGGGTCAATTTTTCTTTAGAGTTAATAGAATTTTCCTAAGGAAAATCCTTAGAACAAGTAAGTGTGACCAAGTGTAGCAAATTTATTAGTTAAACAATGGCATGAAATGGTTTCCAAAGATAAAGGTTATCTAAATTCTTTTAATCTAAAAATTTATGAGAACTTAGGCACATAAGATTTCATATCATGACGTTCATGATAGGGAAATTCATTACCATGGCATTTATTTTCAATTTTACACTTAGGAACCTCAAGAGCATTCATGAAAATCACATTTTTGGAATCAACCTACCTACTGACCAGAACTGATCCATCATTTTCGAGACATAAATATTTTCAAAACTTGATTTAAACTTCAGATTTAGAAATCTTTCGAAGTATATAGAAATTAATATAAAATTTGCGAAATTCCGAGTTAAAATGACAACAAGTTATGGCCATTTTAAATCGGACTTCAGAAAATGACGCGAATTTCGATTTCACTAAGTTGTCTTAGAGTTTTTGGTATACTTAGATGGTAGAATACCTATTAGGGTATTTCTTTTGTGATTAGGCGAACCCGAGGACGTCGAGTCTTTACCACCGGATTACTACTACTAAGAGACCGGCGAACTAATGGCGGAGTGAGTTTCTCTACCCAATTCGTTCATTGCATGTGATAGATAAATTAGTGCATTAGACTGTAAGTCAAGAGAAATGAATATGTATGATGGGGAATAATGGGAAATTGTATGTTGATGATGATATGAGAACTAAAAATAAGAATATCGAAATCGGGTGATAATTTCTGGTTGTGTAGTTGGTTATGATGTATTGTTTGAGAAATTGTTTGATCGCCTAAATAAAATGACTAAATCAACCATGTGGACTAATTTCAAATTCTGACATATGCATATCATAATGGGAAGGAGCATTAGCATTGGTTGGTTAATTGTGATCCATAAATGAAATTGATTGTTAGTTAATCATGATCCATAAACGAGATTAAATTGTTGGTTAATCGTGATCCAGAAACGAAATAATTGTTGGTTTTCCGTGAACCTAATGGCATAAAGTTAGTACCGCAGTATTCGTTAATCTGCTAACCCGGGATGGAGGGCGCAAGTCCATCCACATATGATTTCCGGATAGTCATATGTATGTTGTTCTCATGTGTTTGGTGCATTCACTTGCTTGTATAATCACTTGTTTGAATTATTGTGGCATGAATGTTGTTGTGGGAGATTTCACTCACTAAGCTAGTTAGCTTACATCCCTACAGTTTCTTCCTTTTGCAGCTACCGAATATATGGCTTAGACAGTGTCACACGATCGCACGGGTACAAGAGCTAGGTTCCCCTAGAAGTTGGAATTACTGTTTAGACTTCCATAGGAAACTTTTAAGACTTTGGATGACTATATAAGGCCACTAAATACTCTTTTGCGGGGGAATGCCCTTTAGTATATGTAATATTTTTTTATGCATCATGAGTTATATCCTATTGCTAATGTATGACAAGTTAAGCTTTTATCTCCATTCGGACTTGTATTCTATTATTGTAAATGTATGCTTTACATCCATACGAGACCCTCAAAGGACTAGGGCGGTAATTCGGGAATCTTGTATGGCATATTACGGACTGTTACATATAGGGTACCCTATGAGGCGTGATAGTGAAGACCTCTTGGTAGACCATGGAGAGTAGACAAAGGGTCAAACTCCACATTTTGTGGCTTTATTTTTCTCTATCTCTTTAATATACTCTCTATATCTTTGTTTAAGTTTATCCGCTGCAAATTTATTTGATTTTTGATGTGCTAAAAGCTAAAATTAATTATTTTGAAAGTTTGGGAAAATACTCAATTCACCACCCCCCCCTCCCCCTTCCCCCCCCCCCCCCCCTTCTTAAGTATTCCTAGTGTATTTTCAACCAAGGTATACCAACAAGCTCCAACTAACCAAGAACAGATCCATCAGAAGTGCAACAAGTAATGAACAACAATTGAAGTGTCTAATCGAGCTGCTACTATTACATAGACCTGATAACTAACAGAATGTGGAACAATCCAATAGAAGTAGAGTGTATCTCCACCGATCAGATTGGTTCAAACACCAACAACACTTAAACAGCAAATCAGAAGCTCCTAAGTTCACAAAACAAGCTCCTAAGCACCGACCTTCTCCAGCCATGGCGAACCATCAATGGGGTAATAAAACAAAGCTGATTTATGGAAGTGTAATCCAATGTCAATCTAGCTAGCATCCGCAAACAACACCAAGTAGCAATTCTTTATTACAAGTTGAATAGAGTAACTCCAATAGAACAACCAAGCTTCACAAGACCAACCCGTATAAACTCGAGGAGCAGACTAAGCTTCTTAACACCGACCATACTTTTATTCATATATTTTATTACAGGTTGGGATATCACTTGAGAAACATGGTTGATATATCATCTGGTGGAAATTTAGGTAGGAGAGATCTAGCACAAGCCTTGGAATTATTTGAAGAAATGTCCTCAAATTCTTTTAGCTAGCAAAATGAGAGAGCTATGCCAAAGAGCGTAGCTGTCATGAATGGTTTGGACCCCATTTCATAACTTACAGTGCAAGCATCATAACTTGTAACACAAATGAGTCAAATGAGTAAGATGATGATGAGCTTAACATCCAGTATGAGTTCTATAGAAGCTGAACCATATCGTGGGGGGCACCAAGATAATAGATTTGGTTAAGGACTGAAAATACACTAAGATACTTAGAGGGGAGGAGGGTATGTGAATTGAGTATTTGATTTAATAAACATAAACAATTTATTTTTCATTAAATGGATCAAATAAAGTGGCAGATAAAATAAAACAAAAGAATAATATGAGAATAAAGAAGATAGGGAAAGAGAAAAATAGCCAAGATATTGTTGGGAATTTAGGAATCAAAACGCAGTGGAATATATTTTATTTTTCATAAAAATACGAATCCTACATCCCCTATGGCAAATCCATGCCATTCAATCAAATTAGAGTTGATAAAATTACCTTTTTGATGCTTTAAAATTATGGAAATTCTGATCTGAGATGTTGCAAACTCGAACACCCTTTACTGTATCCACACGAATGAATTTCCAATCAGATCTATGTGTGTGTGCTAGCACATAGGAACACTTCCTAATTTTGGGAATCTCTCTCAAAAGGGTTTCTCTCCTTTTAGGTTACAGTTTCTCTATAATTTCTAATATGACGCCAAGCGTCTGTAAACCCTAGAGGTGACCATCACCTCCTATTTATAAGATAAAATCATCCTGGACGATTTTACCCCTAATCACATTAGGGTTTCATGTTGACCTTACAAATGACAAAATTGATTCGCCAATTGAATATTTATTAATATTAATCCAATTAAGATTAATAAATGCTTAGTTAATTCCCAATATAGTTATCTATAATAACTCATGATCCAATTAATTCATTCTTTGTGTGTAACCATGTAGGTTCACTTAATGTTGGCAGTAGCCCTAAAATACCTTTTAAACCTACAAGACATAATTGGTCTCTAGCAAGACATTATGCCTACACAAATTAAGTGAAGATCGGTGATCCGACTTTACCTATTAACAGTTAGTTATTTAATCATTTTGTTACATGATATCTTATAATTAAACATAAGGTGTGGATCAATACACTTTTATATTGTTTAATCACATATTTCTTGACTCCAAAGTATGACTAACTTAAACAAATGATATTGACAACTCCTTATCAATTCATTCGAGCATGGCCATGCATTTCTTAGTCTTACTCATCAAAAGGCCCAAAAGATATCTCTCTCAAATTAATGAGAGGAACAAATCCCATCTTAATCACTCAACTTCCTCTACACGATTTATATTATGCCCAATCTCAACCTTTATAATTATCCGGTTAAAGATAACGTTTGATTGAGTCAAAACACAATATTCCTCATGTTGGAATCTATGGTGATTTTAGGTCTAAGGACTAAAACAACACTGTTAATGAGAAATACTTATCACATTGATTCATATAGTATTCTCATATTTAGTAAATCCAATACAATGTACTCTTACATGTATTCATGTGCTGAATTAATATCTCATATCCGTGATCAGTAAAACATGATCATCATCCAGCCAACATACTAGTCTTAATTCATTATTATTCCATATAATGAATGACTAGGGATAATTTAGAATAAAGTTATTTCTCACCTTATGGTTTTACTATTAAAGTCATATACTTTAATGACATAAGGAATAACCGATTTATTCAAGGAATAATACTTTATCAAAGTAAAAGGCCAATAACTACTTTGATAAAGAAAATGCCATATATATTATAATGATAATAAACATTCAAATGGCATAGAATCCATATGGCCTAGGGCACATCACTATCAGATATAACGTGGAGTTCAGCCACTTCCTACTCTCCACGGTCTACAAATGCTTCCAAAACGAGGACTTCATAACCACTTTATTTATCACCACAAAAATTTGCTTAGGATGAACAATACACCAATTTATAGCATAAAGGAAATAACCTATTTCCTTTCTATCTCTGGAATGCTCTTAAATGGATAGCAAAAATAAGAACAGAGCTCTAGAATGTTTCTCTCTCTTATACAAATATTAAATTTTGCAAATTCTAATGTATAAGAGAATAAGAAAAGCTTTGTTTAAATGCAAATGAGAGGTCTCAAAAATTGTCAAGAAGAATATCTAAATCTCCAAGTCAAGGATGTTTATAGCTTTCCAAAACTTAAACACCCATTGGAGATTTTGCTATCAAACGGCGACATTTAATATGCACAACAGTTGGATTTAATGCAACACCAGCTCGCCGGCAGCTAATCAATGGTTGTCACATGTCGCGTCCTAAGTGTTTTTTTTGTCAAACCCTTGTCGTACCCTTAATTTAGGGCTTGATAGCTTTATGTTCTAGAGGTCACAAGACCGGTTCGTCGGTATGAGCAAAATAAAAGTCATGCCCTACCATATTCTCTTCATGCCTTGTGTTGTGTCTTAACTTTTAAGCTCAATACTTAAAAAATACTTGACCGGTTCACCATTCCTATGCACCGACTTGTCGATGTGATCCTACAGCATTAAACACAACACACACACAAAAGGCAGATTTTCTATATTTGACGTTTCTTTATAATATCCATAAAAATCATAACTTTTGCACTCATCAAAATCATATTTGATATAATCCATTTTAAAAATCTCTCCCATTTTCATGAGGGAAAAACAATTATGTAAAAAAATTTATAATTTGCTCTCCCATAATTAAAAGCTCCCCCATAATTGGGAAGCAAGATCAAGGTTACTAAGCATGCAAGTTTTCTCCCCTATGAGCATCCAATGTTTTCACATATTGTCTCATTATTCAAATTTTCATATACACTTTATCCCCCATTGACCTCATCAAAAGACTTTATATAATAGAAAAGCAGGCATATATGATATATAAAAGTTCATATACTCAGATCAACAGAAAGATTTATACATAAAACCATCAATAAGCAAACAAAAGGATCATGAAAGAGGGGGAGGAGGAGGATGAATGGAGTAGAAGTGATCCATGAAACCCCTCATATCAGAGCTGAAGGTCAAAAAATTTAAGTGAAGGCCAAGATCTAGGTCTCAATGGTGTCAAATCAAGAGTAGCTGCTATCATGATGAAGTAGAAGTACTAGGAGCAGATGAACTAAGAGGTAGATCTGGAGGCTGTTCCTCATTATCAGAATCTATGTCCATGCCAAAACCAAGAAGTAATGTGCCTCCACGAACCAAAGGCTCTAAAGGCTTCTTCCTTACCTAGTGTCCATCTTGCTTTTTCCATGTCCCCGAACTTATTGTGTTGAAAGAAAAAGTAGGGATCGAAACTATTCAGTCTCTGTGTGAAACTCAACACCTTTGTTCTTTAGCAACTAGGTAATCAATCTGCTACCTCCATAACAACCTAAGTAGGTTTGTCGGTCACATTCTTGAAGGTTCTAAACATTAAATCAAAGAAGTGGACCTAATCATCTCTTATAATGTGGACCATAAACCACAAATCCTACTAAGTAACTGTAATTTACTATCCTTTGCGTGGTATATAATTATTTATCAAAAACTAATATAGAACCTAATGCCTAAAGGACAATCTGGATGAATATAAATTGAGCAGTTTGCGCCAATTGGAACCCATATCGGACATAGTAAACAACTCCTTCTAGTATTGAGCCTCATAAAAAGTACCGAGCACCCTTACTCCAACATCATCAACCCCAATCAAATTACAAATATTAGAATGAGATAGCTCTAGTCTCCTTCCATACAAATAGGTATACAACTTGGCTCTCACAAAGCTTGAACTATTAAACCCAAATTCCATGCCAATACCCAAACTTCCATCATCCTCTAGATAATCAGTTAAATTACAATAAAACAATTTGATAGCTTCCATTTACTTCAGTAGAAAAATGCATGGTATCCAAAATATTATTTGATACAACTCCAAACATTTGAGGAATTTGAAAATATCCTAAGACATCATCATTGTAATTTTGTCCTAAATCAATTAAAAGATCTTGAAAGAGAGAATACCTGTCAGAGTGCTTCTATGAGGGGAACAGAAACCATCAAATGCTGGTGGAGCAGGTGGTACATGACCCCATACTGTCCATGGTGGCATATTGCAAAAAAAAAAAAAAAAGAAGCACGAGGAAGAGAGGGAACAAGAAGAGAGAGGTGAGAGAAAGAAAAAACAAAGAGAAAGAGACGGGAGAGATGGTTGGGTAGTGGCAGGAGAGGGATGGTGGTGAGGAAGGGTGTACAGGGGAGAGGAGGGGATAAGAGGTGTGGTGGCAAAGAGAGTTTTAGAGAGAGAAAACGCGATGGCGAGAGAGAAAAATAAGAAGAAATGATAGAGGAGAGAGAGAGAGAAACAAATATATATATATGCATGTAAAAAAGAAGACCACCAACGGGCAGGTACATGGGATATTGGCGAGCCGATCTTAAATAAATAAAAGGCTAGATTTAATCGAGGGTCAAATCAAGCCCTCATGGAGCCCTCGACACTTGTCATGCCCCATAGGGTACCCTAAATTTAACAATCCACTGCATGCTATATAAGACTTAGGAATTACTACCACAATAATTCCAAAAACTCGTATAGATGCAAGGCGTATCTTTACAATAATAGAATACATGAACCAATGAAGATGAGTAGTTTAATTTGACATACTATACACATCAAAATATAAACCATGAGTCCACATAATTAATTATAAAAGTTCTAGGGGCATTCCCCCACAAAAGAATATTAAGTTTAAAAGTGGTCTTTTACAATCATAGGGTTTCTTATGGAAGTCTATACAAAATCGAACACAAACTTCTAATGGAAACTCCTAATACATGTACCTGTTCAATAGGATGCCTAAGCCTTAGCCATATATATGAAAACTGTAATAAGAGAAAACTGTGGGGGCGTAAGCTACACTAGCTTAGTGAATGAATAATTCCATAAATACATTTATAATAATCATTCAATCAAGTTATTTATTCAACCATATGGAATGCATCAACCACATGAACAAACAGGACATATGATCAGTCGAAAATCATATGTGAATGGATTTACGCCCTCCATTCGGGGTTAGCAGATTAACGAATAATGCGGTACTACCGTTGAATTAATGTACCAATTATGGATCACAGGTCACCAACTTATGTCGTTTATGGATCACGATCAACCAACTTTTAGCTATTTACGGATTACGGGTAACCAACATATGCTAATGCTCCATCCCCATCGTGAAGTGATTATGTCCATGTTAATTTATCAATCCGAATAATTATTAATACCAATTTTTAAGTGATCAACCAATCTTGCAGACAATCAATCCTATAATACTTTAAACAACATAAGTTAATTACCCGGTTCCGATATTCTTAATATAATTTCTCAACTCATCAGCAGACATAATCCCTCATAATTCCCATCATGCAATTCCATTTTGTCTTTTGTCTCATAATCTAGTGCAACTAATTGTTGCAAACACAATCAAGAAATGAAATTAGGGAGTAATACTCACTCGACATTGGACGCCGGTCTCTTAGTAATAATAAACCGGTGGTAACGAATCCTTGGGATCCAAGTCACCTAAATAAAAGAAATACCCAAATGAGTATTTCAACTCATATCTAATCCATTTTATTTCATAAAAACTATTAAGTTCGTAATTCTCGTCATTAACGGAAATTCTAACTTAAAACGACCATAACTTGGTCATTTTAACTCAGAATTTCGTAAATTATATACCGATTCCTATCTACTTCGAAAGATCTATATAATTCTAATATAATATCTCAACTTTGAAAACTTTGAAGTCTCAAAAATTTTGAATCAATTCTATTCGGTAGCCAACATCCATTTTTGAAATTGTTTTTATGAAAAGTTATGATGTTTCCACTATCCATGCCAAATATGCATGCAATATTAACAAGTTACAATCATGAATGGTATGTCATGAGCTTCCTATATGTACGTTCTTGATGATATTCTATTAGTGATGACAATCATACTTGTTTTAGAGATTTTCCTTAATAAAATTTATTTATTATTGCTAAATTTAAGTCTTTACTATATATATTCCTTAAGGTCTTCATTTTTCAATAAAAATCCTCATTTTACACTTTATAAACAAGTGTTTAAATATGGCTTATTCCTAAATCCAAAATTTGTAAAAATGATTTTGAGGTAATTTCTTTAAAAAAAACTCATTAGGTACTTTAAAAATTTAAGGCTCCACTATTCCTATCACCTAAAGACTTCATTTTCTTAATAAAACTTCCATTTTGAGTTTGAAAATTAGGTGTTTACATACCCTCTTTTCCTAGTTACGAATTTCATGTAACTATCCTAAGATCTAAATTTTCTACTTTGTAAATATTTCTTATTTGGCAAATTTCTCTTAGTAGATCTACCATTAACTTATCAAAATCATCTTCTATCGATACCTATTCCATAAGCCCTTCATTTTTCACATAAAAATCGTATTTTGGAGTTGAAAAATAGGTTTTCAAATATAACTCTTTTTTCATCCGGATTTACAAAAGTTTATTTTGATGAAACAATATTTGTTCTTGAGCTTTTTGGCTTATCCTCATAAATATCCTAACTTTTAGAAATAACAAAACATTCATTTATATAAGACAAAAATCGTTATGCTATTTATTCATCTTAAACAAAATAAATGCATGGGATCTCAAATGACATGTAAAGGATAGATGTTTAGAAGCTAGATCTAAGTGTGATGATCATGTTAGATGCATGAAATGAAGTATACTACTATGATAACAATGTAGTAGCAAGATTCCTACATAAAATCATCACTATATAAACATATATTATGATCATGACAAAAATAGGAGCTTAAAACATAAGATCCACAACTTATGATGGCTTGATCATCATGTTTTAGTGATTTTACATCCCTAGCATGAAGCTCATGGGATATTTGTGAATCTACACATGAATGATCTTGCCGTTACATGTTTGTTGGCGATAGTGTTTAGATCTATACCTGCTAAGCGTTGTAAAGCAAGAGGAATTGAAAGAAACAAAATGTGTGTGTGTGTATGAGGAGGGGAGCTCACGGCAACAAGAGCAAAAGGGAGAGGGAGTTTATAAAATTTTCCAAAAGAGAAAGGAAAGGCATAAAAGGGTAAATATAGAGAGAGGTATTAGGATTTTGTGTAGTTAAATAAAAGAAGAAAATAAAATAATTTGAGGGCACAAAGAGGGGGGGGGAGATGTGTTGGGGTCATGCCAGCCATGGAGAGGAGAGGGAGAGAAAATGAGTGTTGTACAATTTTTTACATTTAATTTGTGTAAGAAAATGTGTTGAAAAAGTAAATGTAAGGAATATGATGTAATGAGGTAAGGTTAGATTGTAAGGATGTAAAGTAGGGATATGGCTTGTGAGTGTGAGTAAGGTATGGGTTTGTACTTGTGAATAATAATGAATAGTAGAATAGACAATTAAATTACTGGTTAGTGAAGAAAATACAATAAAAAGGCCATAACTGTAATTTTTATTAATAAAAAAATTATAATAAATATATTTTTGAATTCCTTATTAAATTTCGGTCTTAAAGAGTATTCTGCAATATTTTTCTAATTTCAAGTCCCGCGGCTCGGTTTTTCAGAATGGTTCCCAATCGGGTTCAGAATAGATAATTTTCAGAAAACTGATCTTTTATGTTTCGATATATTCTTTAGAACTATAATCTAAATTAACTTGCTCTCAAAAGTTCTATAGTTTTATTCTCAGTGAAGCTAGACTTAAGGTTGCTAGGTTTCTTTCTAACCCTAGGTATTCCGGTTTAGGGTTTTGGTTTCCGATTCGGTTCTCAAAGTCAAGCTTAGTTAACAAAGAAAGCCAGGGCTTACAACACTTGCTGGTCTTTTGCCTACCAGCAAGCTGGACTATGTTAGAGATGCAACATGCATAAGATAACATACTTAAAAAGGAGCATATCACACATAGATCAGACATGTAAACAAGGATTATATTTAGCAGCTTGTTTAACCCAGGAACAACTTCCAAAATAACTTAGTTGAATAATATTTAGCGCTCATCTTGCTTGATCATTCCCAATTCTCTTTGTAAAGTGCAAAAATGATTTTCACTCAATGGTTTTGTAAAAAATATCAGCAATTTGATTGTTTGTATCAATAAATTCCAAGTTGATATCTTTATTTAGAACTTAATCTCTAATGAAATGATGTCTAATTTCAATATACTTGGTCCTTGAGTGTTGGATCATATTTTTTAGTCAAATTTATAGCACTTGTATATCATAAAGAATTGGAACGTTTTCAAACTTTAAACCATATCAAGCAAGGTTTGTTTCATTTATTAAATTTGTGCACAACAACTACCAACTACCATATACTCAGCTTCAACAGTTGAAAGTGCAATCGAGTTTTGTCTCATTAAGTGCCAAGATATGAAAGAATTTCCAAGAAAATGGCATGTGTTGTTTGTGCTTTTCCTATCTTCTTTGCACCCAGTAAAGTCAAAATCAGAGTATCCCATTAGATTAAAAGAAGTAAATTTTAGATACCATAAGCCAATTTCAATTGTACCTACAAGATACTTGAAAATGCGTTTTACCACATTTAAGTATGATTCTTTTAAGTAAGATTGAAATCATGCATATACGCACACACAGAACGTGATGTTGAGTTTAGAAGCTATCAAATATAATAAACTTCCTATCATACCTCTATAAAACTTTTCACACACATTTTTGCCATTTTTATCCTTATCAAGCTTTATACTTATACTCAAAGGCATTTGTTTAGATTTGCAATCATTAATTTTAAATCTTTTCAACAAATCCTTTATATATTTTGATTGATTGATAAAGGTTCCATTTTCAGATTGTTTGATTTAGGACCAAGAACATAATTGAGTTCCCTCATTATACTCATTTCAAATTCATTTTACATGGACTCAACAAATTCATGTATAAGACTTATATTTATAGCTCCAAACACAATGTCATCTACATAGATTTGTACAATTAATACATCAGACTTATGATTTTTAATAAATAAAGTTGTATCAACTTTTCCTCTTAAAAAACCATTGTTTAACAAGAAGCTATTAAGTCTTTCATACCTAGCTCTAGGAGCTTACTTTAGTCCATAAAGAGCTTTGTTTAATCTAAATATATGATCGGGAAATTCATTATTTTCAAAACTCGATGGTTACTCTACAGACTTCTTCCTTTATAAAACCATTTAGAAAGGCGCTTTTAATATCCATTTGAAAGAGAGTAAAATTTTTACAAGCAACAAACGCTAAAAGCATTTTTATAGACTCTAGACTAGTAACCGAGCAAAGGTCTCATGAAAAATCAATTCCTTCTTCTTGATCGTAACTTTTAGCAACTAATCTAGCCTTATTTCTTGTAGTTAAACCAAATTCGTCA